>JAQFVV010006717.1:0-432885 GCA_028023455.1 Epiperipatus broadwayi | reverse complement strand
AAGTAATAACACAGCAATGATAAAGAAAATAAAAGCACATTTTTATCCATTAAATTTTATACTCTGTTCCAAGTTATTTATCCTGGTGAGTTAGAATAATATAAATGGTTATAGGATGAGAAATCAGTCCAGATTAAGCATATATATTTCATTATTTTATTGGATGTATAATAAAACAATATTCAACACTTATCCAAAAGCAGAAATTATTTAATTGTTTCCTAGCTATAATTAATCAGGCAATTAACATTCATGTTTCCAATTGTAGCAGATTTTAAAAAAAAAATTTATCTACTTTGCTCTAGATAATTCAAAACAGACTTATTAAAATCTTTATTGATTTATTCTGTAAGCGTTTCAAATGAAGTATAACAAGAATCATTTATTTACATTTAAATCAAGATAATTTTTCCTTGAAAAATTAGTGGAATTTTTATTACTTAGTATATTTATCTTTCCTTTTTCTTTTAAAACTCTTTGTGAATTTTAATCCTCTTGGCACAGCAATACATATATGTGTAGCAATATTTAAGCAGCCGGAGTATATTCCAACATTGTAAACATTATTATAATGATGATATTTCTTAATAAAAATTTACAATAAATATTTATTTCCTTCCATTCTGATTGGCAAAGAATGATGTGATTATCAAAATTAGAACGAATTTATTCAATTATCTTTAGCATTTTAATTAATTGGTAATTGATTATTTTTTTTATTATCTAGGTTCCCGTGATAAAATTCAGCAGACAATCGAAAATAAATAATAAATCACGCAGTTATTTTTACTTTATTAAAAATTAGATGATTCAAAAATGACCTTTAAGTTTATTTACTATATATATCATACATAACACCTGTTTTAAAAATCATTTCAAATTATTATTTTTTTTTCTTGATATTTTTACTTTATAAGCACAACCTTATTCTGCTGGATAACAAGACTAGCACACAAAATATAAACATTATCAATTTTTTTATTCTACTTACAAATGATTTGCATGTCATTTCCAAAGAAGATATTTTAAAAATATACATAACATAAAAGCAAAGGCTTAATTTTTCTTGAATTTTCCTGGGTTTAAAATGAGATTTAGGAGAAACAGTTAGGATGCCTAAGGTTTCCATTCCTTCTTCTGTATAACTTCTTAGAACTATCAATAAATAGAAGAATGGTGTTTAAATGACTGCAATGTTTTAGATTTTCTATTCAGACATCTGTAGATAACAAGATCTTATACTTTCCTTCAATTAAATTTCAGAATTTTCTCATATTTAGTTTTTTTCCTTATTTTAGATCAGACTGGAATTCAGTAGTTACTTAGTCCTTGTTTTCTTAATTAGTCCATCTCCCTCCAGCTGAGCTAGATAATATATAGCTTTTATTATAATGCATTCTGGGAGTGAATTGGCCAATGATTTTGGTATACATAATTAATATTACCCTCTCTGCTTTCATTTTGCTATCTATTATATTATCTTTAATATTTCTGTAATATCTAATTTGAATTGGACTAATTTAATATAATCGTGCATACATTTCAACACTACCACCTTCCATAGTCCCACAATTCCACATAAGTTCACACAAGAAAAAGAAAAACAAAACACTTGATCATATGCTAGACAATATACTTCACCTAACTGTGTCAAGTTTATATGCTCACCTTACTGAATCACTTTAATCATGTTGCAATCTTATTCCAATATCACCACCATTTAACATATTGATATCGAAGATATTTTATTTTATAATTATTGTATACTTTAATTACCTAAAAGTACATCATGCAATTTATTTATGATCTTTTCTGGAACTAATTTGAGTCAGGATCATCCCTACAATCTTAAGTTATTATAATTTATTAACTTGAGAAATATCATTCAAAAGTCAGAGTCAATATTCACTGTCTCTTTCATTTTGCTCCACCCTCAGATCAGCTGATTTCAAGCTTATTTGCTCTCATCAGTGAAGGGATAGGAGTTAGAAACTAAACCTAAATATTAACTCCAAGCATTTATATATATATATATATATTTGTAGTTATACTAAACCTAAATATATAACTCCAAGCATTTATATATATATATATATTTGTAGTTATTTGAGTTCTTATAGTATACTAATCTTCTTATTATGTATTATGATTGATACTAATGATGGTATGTCAGGAGAGCCATGCATTAGCAGCATAAAGATCCTAAAAATGTTTAAGGAGTTAAAGGCCATCTCTGCTAAAATAGATGTCAATTTTAAAAACTTAAAGAATTTATTTAATGCTACATTCAATGCTACTTTAAAAAACATCGAAGCTTTTTTTTTTTTTAATTACATAATAACATTGAAGCTTTTGAAGCTAAGATTGGCACTAACTGTAAACAATTAGAAATTAAAGTAGATGCTAATTTTGGGGGCTTGAAAATATAAATTAATACTATTTCTAAGGATTATAAAAAATCTCAAACTGAAGCTATTGCATTCAGAAAAGAAAGTAAAGTGCAAACCAAGCAATGAAAAGTGGATTCAACAAAACAACTGAGGAAACCTGAATTGTAATCCAAGCACTAGTGAATAGTAATATTGACTTTGAAGAATTCCAAGATGATGTTGAAATAGAAATAATGAATATAAAAATTGATTAGCCACAGTTCGGTGCAAAATGACATAAATTATCTAAGGTCACAAGTTAATGAAAATAATTATTTTGAAGTAAATAACTTTCCTAAAGTTACTGAAGAAAAAAATTGTATTGATTGCAAAATTTTTAGATAAAAAGGTTGATTTCTTTAAGAAGAAATTCTATAGTTTGTAATAATATGGCAAAACAAAGATTTGATAGAGGTAATGATTATAAGATTGATAAAGTTTCCTATCATGGGCTTGAATTGTGGAAAATAGGCTGAAGAAAATTTTTTATGAAGAGAAGTATGAGGAAATGCTGAAACCTATAGAGTTTGACATTACAAAGCAAATATTAGAAACAAATGTAAGTGAAAGTTATGGTAAATAATTGTAAAACTAGAGTTGATGAAAGTATTGTATTGGGATACTGACAAAATGGAGAATTATGATAAGTTATCTGTAATAATAATTTTGTTTGGCATCCAGAGTCTATATTTTTAAATAGATTAGAGGTTGACTAGGATGAAATTTGAAATTATGATCTTGCTGTCAGTGATCTTCATTATGTTCAAACATATATGTTTGTATTTCAGACCTTAACTATTTGGAAGGGATCTTACAAATCTATATGTCCCATGCCCATGGTCTTATCATATGTCAGAATAATTTATTGTTTAGATTATTTGGTTGAATTTATGGTTTATCACAAATACCTTAAGGTGAATTTTACATAGCCATAAATTAATTAGACTATTGCTTCTAAATTTAATTTGCAAATTAATGTTAGTTTGAAACCCATGTTAGTCATCTGCAGGAACATCAAGATAAAAAAATTTCCATCTTTACAAGGGACCTTATAAGATAGACAAAATAATCAAAGTGAAGCATATATGATCAAGATACAGAATGGACTGAAAGGGAACTTACAATGCCTGAAGCCTTAGACCATATCAAAAATAATTAGCATTACATTGCTACATGTCTATGTAAATAAACATTATCATACTGTTTCCTAAAGAAGTTAAAAAGACAATTTCAGTTTAATTATGATCCATGTAATGGTTTTTGTATATTGTCACATTATGTCAACAAAAAAGAAATTGAGAAAGAATTTTGCTTAAAGAATTTATTTATTTTATGGGTGCATGCGTAATAGTTATAGATTATTATTGCAGCATTCAATTGTTACTAAAGATGATATTTTTGTTAGGAGGATGAAATTGTAAGGATTAATCAGCTCAATCCATAAGATAGTTCTATTTAAAAGGGAGGGGATATAAAAGAAAAAAAGCAAAGTTTATTAATTACTTCAAGAATTTTTATTTTATTTTAAAAAATAAATGTCTTATAATTCTTTATACATATATCTACTTAAACATATAAATATTTGAGAAGCATTGTAATTCACATTTTTTAAATATATAAAACATTCTTATTTACATTAGAATTTTTACTATATTTACAGTTGATATTTTATTTAAAGCTTTATTAATAATGCAATGTAAATTTTAAAAAAGAAAACAGAATGATAACTTAATTATTATAAATAATGTTAATGGTATAATGTTAATGGGAAAAATAACTAAAAATATGTTTACAGGTTTATTTGTAAAAAAAAATGGAGAACAGATTTGCAATCTTTATATATATATATATATACATGTTAATTTTATTATTTTTTAAAAAATATCTGTGTTATTATTTTTATTAAAATATTTGATGTTTGCAATAACATGTTCAAAAATAAATTAAAAAGAAATTATCATTCAGAGTGTGGATGTGATTAAATAACATTAAAACTTGGATAGTATGTGATTCTAGGAGTAAAATAATTTAAAGCAACTATGGAGATTGCTGTTGGAATAAGAGAATTGCAAGTATGGGTCATAAATATTGTTATTATTATTACTATTATTATTTTATTTATGTTATCATGTTGTCTAGTAAAATTTTGTTTGTTAATAGAGCTTTCTTTTCAGTACTTGATAAAGAAGAAAATTCATTTTAAAGTCTTCATGATTATCAAGATGCATCAGTAAACAAGTTTAATGGTCTTGAGCGTCATTACACTCTTTGTCAGTTTTTGCCAGATTGCATCAGTAAGAGATTATTAATGCAATGATGTCTATATAAAAGAAAAATTGTAATAAACAACCATTTGTCCATATCCTAGGAGAAAAAGATCAAATCATGATTTGAAATACATCTCTGAGAATTCTTGGTTAACTCCATCTGTTTTTCCTGATAATTCTTTTGCAGAAGTTAAACATTTAAATCCTAGTTGAAAAAACTTCAGAACTGCATCGCACAAGCATGATCATATTCAGCCATCCTAATAATAATTATACACGTTTGAAGATGAAATATTGACTTTTGAAAATATTATTATTTTTTGTTGGTTTGTTGTTAATAAAGGGAGAAAATATGACAAATGTTAAATCAGTTACAATTTTCAGTTAAACAAACACACACACACAAATATAATTTGAATATATGCATATTTTTATTCTAAAAATAATGTAATTATAAGAGGCTTGAACTCAGACTTTCAAGCTTCCTATATCTATCCAATCCATGCTGTACCAGAACTCATCCTCATCAATTGTTGGTCCAGATCACTGTCTTCCATATATATATATATACAATCAGTGCTCATTTTATATTAAAATGGCAAATCTTCAAACTTTAATGGGCAAGCTTCAATCTTTTCCACCCTCCAAATCTTCAGATATCCATATCACTGAATATCCAAGGATAGAATGCTCAAAGTGCGCGCTGATGCCAATGTTATTGTCATACCCATGTTAATCTTAAATTAATGTGATCCATCACACATAGGACCTTAATATATCCATTTAATTATACAGAATTGGGATGGGCAAAATACGGGCTGAATATATAATCTTTAAATATATGTATGTTTTCTATACTAAACCCAATACAGTTATAAGAGATTTGAGCATTCCATCCTGGATTTTCAATGTAAGGGATAGCTAAAAATTTGGAGAGTGGAGAAGATTGAAGCTTATCCATTAAAGTTTAAAGATTTGCTATCATAATATAAATAGATGAGTGATTTTATACATGTTAGGGAGATGGTGATCTGGATAAAGTGATTGGTGCTGGTTCATTACAAAATATGTATATTGGAAATCGCTTATCTTTTTCACATATATGTGATCATGCTTATTGGTTGTATAAGATGGATTAGATAGCAGTAGGAATCTTGAATCTGAGATGATAATTGTTGCTTCCATTATGTTTTTTTTTAATTTAATGACACTTTAGCAGGGTTAAAGAATTGATCAAAAGTACTTCTGCAGATTGAAAGACTCTATATAATAGTTAATTACCATTATATGTATTATTTATATATATATATATATATATATATATATATATATATATATATGTGTGTGTGTGTGTAATAATATTATAATTCAATGCTTGTATTTCTTCAAATCAGTATATGTAATTTTATAATTGAATATTTATAAATGCACTAATTAGATATGTGTAAAGTATACTTGAAAAAATTTATCCACTTAGGAGTGCTTTCAACTGTCCTCATAGTCTTTGTCAACTAACACACTAAAGGTTAACCTTCCCACAATTCTGTGATCTCAGCATTTGATGCCTGTCTGTTAATTAAATCTTGTTTTTATTTGTATATTAGCATATATTTATTTTCCTTTTGTTGTTATTTTTTTCAATTTGCAATATTTTCCCATTATTATGATTGAAGTTAAAACCATAGATACATGACTTATAATGGTTGTAAAAATAGATGCTGAAACATTATTATTTACTTTGTAATTTTGTTTCATTTTCTAAACCTTTTTTAAATTCAAATATCAGCCTTTCAAGCTAATTGTGCATATGCTTTTGTGAGTGTTAATAATAATAAATGAATACTTTCTCTCCAATACAAGGTATAGTATTTATGCAGGAATAAAATGAATCCACTTATTTGTACGACTCAAATGCTTATATATGAACAAATCTGAAGTTCTGGCAAGGAAAGCATGAGGATGGAAAGCTCTCTTTAAATTACTATATACAATGTCTGAATGATTGACGTCGGTGAAATTGTCTAGAATTTACTAAACGTCACTCTAACTGAAACTTAATCATATGTAAATAAGCATTTATTTTATAAAGCATATGTTTACAATTGTATTACATTTAAATATCAGCTTTCAAGCTAATTGGGCATATGCTTTTGTGAGTGTTAATAATAATAAATGAATACTTTCTCTCCAAAACAAGATATAGTATTTATGCAGGAATAAAATGAATCCACTCATTCCTATGACTCAAATGCTTATATATGAGCAACTTTCCTTGCCAGTACTTCAGATTTGCTCATATATAAGCATTTGAGTCGTAGGAATAATTGGATTCATTTTATTCCTGCATAAATACTATATCTTGTATTGGAGAGAAAGCATTTATTATTATTAACACTCGCAAAAGCATATGCACAATTAGCTTGAAAAGCTGATATTTGAATGTAATACAATTGTAAACATACACTATATAAAATAAATGCTTATTTACATGTGAACCCTTTTTAGTAACAGCAAGTGCTCTTTAGTTCTTTTTTCCAATGTGCATCTTGATTCCCCTATATATCCACTACCTCACCTATATATCCATTTATAAATGATGCAGATTTTATTTACAAATGAGGTTTTATTTTTAGAGTTATTTATTAATTTGTTTGATGTAGGAGGTGTGTAAAATGCACTGTCACATGTACCTTTATAAATTTTCCTTATAAAATTTACTTGATCATTTGAAATATATGGTATTGTTATCCATATTTTTTTATTAGAAGGAGAATCAATAGTATTAATATTGTTATTCTTGTATTTCATATTAAAATTTTTAATAATTTTTTTAATATATATATATATATATATATATATATATATATATATATATATATATATATATATATATATATATATATATATATATATGATTATAATTGTAACCAACATTTAACAATTCATTTCAATACATTTCAATATTTGTACCAGATATATAGGGGAATCAAAATGCACATTGGAAAAAAGAACTGAAGATCACTTGCTGTTATTAAAAAGGGTTCAGAAAATGAAACAAAATTGCAAATTAAATAATAATGTTCCAATATCTATTTTTTATGACCATAATAAGTCATGTATTTATGGTTTTAACTTCAGATGTAAAAATATTGCAAATTGAAAAAAATAACAACAAAAGAAAAATTAAGGAAGCTATGCTAATATAGAATTACAAACAAGACTTAATTAATAGACAGGCAGCAAATATTAAGATCATGTAATTGTGGAAAGATTAGCCTTTGAAAGTGTTAGTTGACAAAGTCTACGAGGATGGGCAAAAGTGCTCTTCAGTGGATAATATTTTTAAGTTTCTACTTTACATATATATAATTACTGTATTTATAAATACTCAATTATAAGATTATATATATATATATATATATATATATATATATATATATATTATTTTTATTTTAGTGTTTCTACATCGAAAAACTGTGAATTAAAGAAACAGGTATTGAATTTTATAAGAAAATCATATGATTCATTACACACATACTTTTTGTATAGCATAGATATGTTAATATAACCCTGTTTTTAAATTTATATCTAGATAAAGACTATTTAAGTTGTTAATTATTTTTTTCATTATTCTCAATATACATATTTTCAGTTGCGAATAACTTGATAATTTGATTAATCATAAGAATATATTCAAAAGTGAATTCACTTTATAATATTTTGTTTTTTTTCTTTTGGAGTGAGAATGGCATCTATCATAGAGACTTAAAATGAGTCATTTCTAAATGTGTATTAGGATATAGTAGTTCGTAGAATTATCACGGTATCGTTTGTTTATTAGATCTCTATTAAATATTAATGAAACTTAAGCATTGTATATATATAATGAATATATGAACCAACTCAAGAAAATAGAAAAAAATACTAATAAAGAAAAAAACCCACATAATTACTTTTCTATACAACTGTTTTAATTTACCAGCAAAATGACTATTTCCAAAATTTAAACGTTAAAATTACAACATTTACATATCGTATAACAAATATAATTCTATAAGTTTTTTTTTTTTTTTCTATAAATCATTATTTTTAATTTTTTTAAAAAAAAAACATTCCTTACATAAGCTCCTCTTTTTGTAACAGATTTCTTATACAACAATTCTTATCAGTCAACCAACTGTTATTTCATACTCATTGCTTTAAAACCAAAAAATCCCCAGTAATTACATTCTTATAACATATTTATAAAATTTTACAAAACCCTACAAAAATATAAAAAAAAGTACAAATACAAATTAAAAATTACTTTACAAACACAAATTAAAAATTACTAATTGCTTTAATACATGTATGTACAATATAAATGACAGCACAAAAACCTTATACAAATAATTACAAAAAAAAAAAAAAAATACAAAAAAAACTCTTTCAAAAAATTAAAAAAAAAAAAAAATTAAAACCCTACATATATTATTACGTATAAAATTCATTCCATACTATTATATATTTAAAAAATCACTATACATATTTTATTAATCCACATATAAAATATAAAATAAAAAAAAACAAGTAATAAAGCAATTAAAATAGAACACTAAAAAACAAATAAAACAAACAAATTCCTAGGAAACTAGGTAATTCATGGGTGTGATAGTATCTATATTCATGTGCATGCCATGAGAATATAATGTCTTAAATTTAAAAAAAATTGTAATACTCTTGTTATATTTAAAGCATGTTGCCATTGAATAAAACAGATTTCCTTGATATGAAGTATGCACTTAGTTATATATATATATATATATATATAATCATTTATGGAGAATATGAACACCTTACATTGAAAGAGAATTTTTATTGAATTAAAGAGATTGCGATTTTTCACCAAAGAATGGATTTCTGATCATTTTAAATTATATAATCATTAATAAGCTAAAACATTATGTGATGTTTAGTGATATACCTAAGATCAAAGACAATCAGAGGTGGGAACAGGTGTGGAAGCTGCCCTGAGCCTCATGATATTAGAGATCTCAACATGGCAACTCGATATCCTAAACAAAAACATAAAAGATGAAGCTATGTCACAACTCATAGAATGACCTTAATTTTACAGTTAAATTCCCCAAAACAAATATTCAAGAAAAACTTTTCCAAGCAGGCATACCACAAATTGTGTTCATTTGTGAACTAGTAAGAAATCAGATTCGTGATGTGTTGTACAACTAGAACCACTTCCAGTCTTGTGCTGTTTCTATATTAAAAAATGAGAGCACAATCAAAACAAAAAGATTAGTCATTATCATTTGAAAGATTATTTTCAATTTATAAAATCAATAAAATCTTTATTATTTATTTTACATATCTAAAAAAATATTTATTTCTGTTAATATCTAATAAAATACATTTTAAAAGTTTAAACTTTTTCAATATTTATTGTGATATTTTATACGTATGTATAAATCTATTATCATTATTTACTCATTAGTATAAGTATGTTATTTACATAGAAGCTAAGATTCTAAATGCAGCTTATGGCTATATTAACATAAGCTGCTAATATAACATTATATTTTTGAAAAAAAAAAGTATTTCAAGTAAAAATAAGTTATTAATAATTTAAATTTCTTGATATCTAATAAATATAGTGAAATATGAAGGATATTAAGAAGAAACATGAATTGCATAACTTCAAAATCACATTAAAGTAATCTGCATAAAACAAGACCCAGGTGTATATGAAAATAATTATTATACATATAAATTAGGGATATAGCATCAGTTAAAGTTAAAATGGGGTGCAACTAAAGCAAGGAGGTTCTGTCACTTATTTTGTTTTTGTTGTATTTAAGTGAAATGGGGAAAGCAATAAAAAGACTATGAAGAGAGATAGAGATACCATTAATAGATGGCAAGGGAGTATATACTTTGTCAAGACTTTTTTTCCCAGATTATGTCTTTTTGTGTGCAGAAAAAAGAGAAGATATTCATGTTATGCTGAGGACATGCACAAGGGTAGGTAAAAAGATGGGGATTAAATTTAGTGAAGAAAAATCAAAAATAATGATGGTTAATACTGGGGAAAGTGAAGACGAAAATTTTTTATTGGGGGATATAAAGTTAAATGTGGTGGATAGATATAGTTATTTGTGAATCCTCTTAAATAATCAGAAAAATTGATTAGATGAATGGGAGAAAAAATTGATAAATGAAGTGAAGAAAAAAAAGGGATTGATAAAGAAATTAACAGTATTTTGATATAATAAATATGATGTAGCTAGAATTGTATGGGAGTTGCAGTAGCAGGGTTATGCATTATATGTTAGTAAAAGGGTATTAAAATACTTAGAAAAATTACAAAGGAAAGTAGAAAGACATGCATTAGATGCAGATATGTGGACAGCAAAAGAGGGAATTCAACAAGAAATAGGATGGTCATGTTTTGCACGAGAGAAGCAAAAAACAAAATGAAAATGTTTGGTAGATTGCAATTTATGGATAATAAAAGAATAGCCAAAATAGTATTTATTTGGGTTATGAATAAAAGGCAGGCAACAAAATGGGTGAGAAAGGTAATGCAGCATGCAGAAGATTTGGATGAAGAATTTATATCAGTATACTTATACAAAAGGTGGGATGATTGTGTTAGAAGGATTGTTGAGGGTTATAGTGGTAAGGAATGGGATAAAAAATAGATCCATTAATAAAAAATAGGGCAATTGGAGAGATGAAGAACTAGTATGGAGAGTAAAAATAGTTTATATATATATATATATGTATATATATATATATATATATATTGTAAATATCGATAAGTCAATATTTATATTTTAAAAATTTGTTATTTGTTATTAAAAAAAAAAATCTCTTTAAGTTGATGTTTACATATGAAATATTTAAATTTTTCTTTTATGTTTATTAAATATAGTTATTATTTGAAGTTATTATTTTATTTATATATATTGATAGTACATCGTTATAAACATTTAATTATTAAAATAAATAAGGACATATAAATTGTTGATTAAAAAAATTATTTTATTTATAATGATTATTAAATGCAATAAATAATTATTTATGTATATTTTTAAAGATGTCAAATTTTCAATTTAATATTTTTTATATATATACTTGATATTTTATTTTTATTTTAATGTTAATTGTTTTAAAAAGAGAACATATATAACATGAGTTTTAAAATAGCATCTGCTGGCGCATGGAACAACAGCAACAACAATAAGGAAGCCATTATTATTATATATTATTATTGGAATAGATATAGAACAAACAACTGAAGGATAAAATTTTGTTACACTTTATTTCTATAAAATTTACTATTCTTCAAAATACTGAAATAATATATATATCTTATGGTAAATACATAAATTATGGCAGGTTAATCAAGAATCGCAGCCAGGAGGCTGCATCATCGCTTTCATTTATTCCAAGGCAATTTTCAATGGAACAACTAAATAAAAAAATTCAATGTATAAATTTCGTCGCGTCTGGAGTTGAAACTTGATATAGCTATCTTAAATGTATAATCGTCAATTTAATCATAATCTGGAAGTAATTGGAATTGACATGCTGGATTTAACATTTTAATTTGTTTATTTATTTTTTTTTTAAAAAAAAGGAAATTTTAAAACGGATAAAATATGCATATATCTAAGGATTAACAATTTTCTTTAATATAATAATTTTTTCGCCTTTCGATAGAATGCATTCTAATAATCAAAAGTAAACGGATAAAAGAACTCATGGAATAAATTAACTTTTTGGAAAGGAAAATTAGCTAAATGAACTTTAAAAGGTATTTAATAATTTTATATATGTATGAGTAATATATAAATATATTTTTGAGATTGATATATTTTTTTTTTATTTACTTTTATTTTTTTTTATTATAAAATACAACGTTTTATAAGTGGTCAATTTAAGCATCTTGTTTTATAATAATATTAGACGTATAACAGATGTTCAGATAATTATCTTAAATAATTTAAAAATCTTAAAATGTAATTTATAGGTTGAAGTTATATATGAATTGTTATATTTATATTATAATGGTTAGGCAAAATATGTCTTTATATATTTAATCTATATATACTTATTACAAGTATATACACATAGTTATTCTTTATATTTATATTTAAAACATCAATATTATTTAAAGTTGAACTATAACATAAAATAAAGGATGTACTATTTGTTTTTATAAATAATGCCTTTGTAATTATTTAAAAGAGCGATACTATATTATTCTTATTTTCTTTTAATGCCAAAGTTATTATGAAATTAATTGAATTTATAATTAATAAAAGATAATTTCATATTTCATTTATTATTTGGTTTGTAGGTCACTTACACATATTATTATTCATTTATATATTTAGAGGTACATAAATTTACATAGTTAGATGTGTATATTTGAATTTAGTAAAAGTCCTATTGTTTCTAATATATATATTTGATTAGTTAGTCACATCAACCTTAAAAATAAATTATAAAGATAGGTCTCATTGCTTTACATGATTTTAGATTTGTTTTATGTATAGCTAGCTGGAAGGGCATTTAAACAATTTATTTAAATATAACTGGAATAATTTTGTTTTTCTTCATTCTTTAATTTTAATGGAATACCTAATAGACGTTCCGTGGGCTGCACCATATACGTTCCATTACATTTGGCTTGCCCAATCGTGGGCTGCCTCATATACGTTCCATTACATTTGGCGCAACAACTAGGGCTCGAAATAAGCTAATTAGGGCTTGAAATACCCCACATACCTGAGAGATGTGTAGTATATATATATTAATATGAGATGTATAATTTAAAGAAAGAGAAGCATTTTTGTGTGTTTAATTTTTTTTTATATAAATGGAAATATTTTAGCCTTATGTTTAGATGGTGATGGTTAATATTATTGTATTATTTTTTAATGATGGTGTTAAAGTACGGCATAATAATTTTGTCCATATTTGGAAAGTTTATGTTGTAGAAAATCTATAATTTTGAAGGTTGGATGGGATATTTGATTGTTGGAGTTTGGTTGGTTCTGTTGTAAGTATTGATGTTGGATGGGGAATTTTTTGTCATTGTCTTAGGGATGTAGTGCATTCATGTCATTTGTGATTGATTAATCTCATTCATTGCTCCAACCCAAATTTTGATGTTTATTATTATTATTATTTATCATGAAGCAGTTAACAGTGGTCCTGCCATGATTTTATCTTTAAAACTCCAGAGAGAGTAAGGTATAATTATTTTGATGTATGTATAATATTTGCCTCTAAGTCTCCTTAAGATGAGCAAGGAAATATTTTATAAGTAATAGCCCCTAAGACTTAAATATAAGCAGGGTAGTGTAATAGTGTTTTCAGAAAATTATTATGGGTTGTAGTAAATTGGATAGAATGAAATGTGATAATCATCTAAGTGTTCATGAAACATTGTATGCTTTGGGAATAATGATTGAATTCTTTTATCTACATCAAGGTTGTAAAGTGCTAATCAATCTTTTGGTTGTCAGTATCTATCAGATCTTTGGAGGAATAGATAAGTATATAACATAAATATATAACATTAAACTTAAGGGTTTGATTAATTAATTATTGTTATAACAAATAATCTATTACATTGATTATCAATTAGGGTTTGAAAACAAACATATTAATGTTTCATTTTTTTTTCATTATAAATGACTTTTAAACATGAGTTCAAATAAGTAAGATTTAGATTGTCAGATAGCTATTATGTATTATAAGATTAAAAAGGCTTGTATTTTTTTTTTTTAGTTAAATAATTGCTTGTTGGAATAATGATTGGAGATGGTGAGCCCTTGATCTGTGATAATTACTATATAGAAATAAATATATATATATATCTTAGATTTTATTTTTTTTTGAGTATATAATATTATAGTTCTAGTAATAATGGATAACAGTAGTGAAATGTCAGTTAGTGGTGATTTTGATTTAAGAGAATTTATGGAAAATTTTAGAGCTGAGTTAAATACCAAATATGATAGACTAGAGTCTAAATATGATGAACTTAAAGTTGAGATGAAAACCAGTTTAAAAACAAATTCTGATGAACTTTCCCAGAAACTAGAGATTGGTTTAAAAACTAACTCTAATGAATTAAAAGAACTTAGAGCTGAGATGAAAACCAATTCTAATGAATTAAAAGCTCTGGTAGATAATAGTGTTAGAAGAGTAGAAATAAAATTTGATGAAAAGATGGAAAAATATAGAGAAGAGACAATGGTTGAAGCTAATTCTTTAAAAGCAAAAATTGAAGAAATAAATAATGAAATGAAGGAAGAAAATCAAGGAATTATGGCCAGATTAGAAGAGTCTAAGAAAGAACATGGGGAATTTGAGGAAAAGATTATTAATGATAATAAAGTATTATGGGATAAGTTCCAAGCATTGAAAATTGATAATGAATCTTCATTTAAAAACCTATATACGACTATCTCTGCTGAAATTAAAATTGCTGTGGGATTGCAGCAAGAGGAACAGTTGATTGATATTAATAAATTACAAGATATAAATGAACGTATTAATGTAGTAAATGAAGTTACTTCTAATCGTATACAAGAAATAGATGTTAAATTGGATCAAATTCAAGGAAAATTAAGACCCCTTTCAGAATATATAAATAATAATGAAATTGAAACCTGTAAAAATTATGAAATAGAGGTACGAAAGGATGTGGCAGAAATGGATGTAAAAATTGAGCAAATAAAAATCATTACGTTAGAAAATTGTGAATATATAACAAATTTGCAAAAACAATGGAAAGAATATGAAATAAAGATAGATATAAATAAAATGAAAGATAATATTATAGACAGAGATTATCTTAAGGATGAGACATTTGTTAAGGAATTGATAAATAAAGAAAATTGTAAGTGTTGTTTAGATAAAGTTAATAATGGAACAAATTTAATAGAATCTAAAAGATCTTCTGATTTTCCACACCAAATATCTAGTGATTCATATATGAATCATAATGCTGCAAAGTTCATTAATGTTAAAGTTTTTAAAGGTGAGTATCATGAAAATCCTATGGAATACCTGAATACATTAGAAGAATTGTTTACACTTAGTATCCTGTCAGAGAAAGAAAAGTTGGCAATTGCTAGTAACCATTTATACGCTTCAGCTAAAGAATGGTGGAGATCTCTGTTTGAAAGGCCTCAAACTTATGGTGATTATCGTGAAGCAATAATGAATAACTTCTGGAATGAGGATAAACAAGATTTTATACGCCATAGACTTTCTCACGAAAAATATACTTCTCGTGATGGGAGTTATACTCAATTTTTTAGACATCAAGTGGCCAAATTCAAAACCCTAAATGCATTTCCATTATCTGAAACTCAAATTGTACGGATTTTGCGTAGAAATTTACCAAGGCATATTGAACAAACATTGGTGGCTGCAGATCGACATACCGTTGAGGAAGTAGCAGATATCTTGGGAATATTAGAAGCTAGTGATGGTATTTGTAATAAATCAACTGGAACTACAAGAGATAACTCTAATTATAATTTAGCAAACGTAAATTATCATATACCAAGAAACCAATTTACAGGTCGCATGCAAAGGTTTACCAGAAATTACCACAATAATAGAAGACAAAATCCATACCGGGATCATGGAGGTTACAATAGAAATCATGAATATAGTCGTGTTACTAATTTACAACCAGGGAGTTATCCATATGATACCACTAACACTGAGGTTAATACTCCAGCGACTGGATATTCAAATCATCCATTAAACTGAGTAGAGATAAGTTTAAAATAAATTATCTTAAAGGAAGTATAAATTTTATGAAAGATATTGGAAAGGCCAAAGTTAAACTTAAAGTTATAGATAGAAAGATAAATAATAAAGATTTTCTTCAAGAAAATATAACTAAGGAAAGAGATTTAAATAAACCTAAAGTTAAATTGAAAAGACTTAATATAGAATAGGATGATTTTCAAAATGATTTTCAAGAGTTCTTTAATGTTAAAGTTGTATCAATGATTTGCGATTTTTAAAAGATTATTTAGCTTAGAAAGATTACAAATTTGAGAAGTTTTTCGATATCTCTTAATTAATTAGTTATTTGCAAAGACATTTTTTTTTTCGGTGGATTAGAGGGTATTGTAAATATCGATAAGTCGATATTTATATTTTTTAAATTGTCATTTGTTATTAAAAAAAAAAATCTCTTTAAGTTGATGTTTACATATGAAATATTTAAATTTTTCTTTTATGTTTATTAAATATAGTTATTATTTGAAGTTATTATTTTATTTATATATATTGATAGTACATCGTTATAAACATTTAATTATTGAAATAAATAAGGACATATAAATTGTTGATTAAAAAAATTATTTTATTTATAATGATTATTAAATGCAATAAATAATTATTTATGTATATTTTTAAAGATGTCAAATTTTCAATTTAATATTTTTTATATATATACTTGATATTTTATTTTTATTTTAATGTTAATTGTTTTAAAAAGAGAACATATATAACATGAGTTTTAAAATAGCATCTGCTGGCGCATGGAACAACAGCAACAACAATAAGGAAGCCATTATTATTATATATTATTATTGGAATAGATATAGAACAAACAACTGAAAAATAAAGATTTTATTGTACTTTATTTCTATAAAATTTACTATTCTTCAAAATACTGAAATAATATATATATATCTTATGGTAAATACATAAATTATGGCAGGTTAATCAAGAATCGCAGCCAGGAGGCTGCATCATCGCTTTCATTTATTCCAAAGCAATTTTCAATGGAACAACTAAATAAAAAAATTCAATGTATAAATTTCGTCGCGTCTGGAGTTGAAACTTGATATAGCTATCTTAAATGTATAATCGTCAATTTAATCATAATCTGGAAGTAATTGGAATTGACATGCTGGATTTAACATTTTAATTGGTTTATTTATTTTTTTAAAAAAAAGGAAATTTTAAAACGGATAAAATATGCATATATCTAAGGATTAACAATTTTCTTTAATATAATAATTTTTTCGCCTTTCGATAGAATGCATTCTAATAATCAAAAGTAAACGGATAAAAGAACTCATGGAATAAATTAACTTTTTGGAAAGGAAAATTAGCTAAATGAACTTTAAAAAGGTATTTAATAATTTTATATATGTATGAATAATATATAAATATATTTTTGAGATTGATATATTTTTTTTTTTATTTACTTTTATTTTTTTTTATTATAAAATACAACGTTTTATAAGTGGTCAATTTAAGCATCTTGTTTTATAATAATATTAGACGTATAACAGATGTTCAGATAATTATCTTAAATAATTTAAAAATCTTAAAATGTAATTTATAGGTTGAAGTTATATATGAATTGTTATATTTATATTATAATGGTTAGGCAAAAATATGTCTTTATATATTTAATCTATATATACTTATTACAAGTATATACACATAGTTATTCTTTATATTTATATTTAAAACATCAATATTATTTAAAGTTGAACTATAACATAAAATAAAGGATGTACTATTTGTTTTTATAAATAATGCCTTTGTAATTATTTAAAAGAGCGATACTATATTATTCTTATTTTCTTTTAATGCCAAAGTTATTATGAAATTAATTGAATTTATAAATAATAAAAGATAATTTCATATTTCATTTATTATTTGGTTTGTAGGTCACTTACACATATTATTATTCATTTATATATTTAGAGGTACATAAATTTACATAGTTAGATGTGTATATTTGAATTTAGTAAAAGTCCTATTGTTTCTAATATATATATTTGATTAGTTAGTCACATCAACCTTAAAAATAAATTATAAAGATAGGTCTCATTGCTTTACATGATTTTAGATTTGTTTTATGTATAGCTAGCTGGAAGGGCATTTAAACAATTTATTTAAATATAACTGGAATAATTTTGTTTTTCTTCATTCTTTAATTTTAATGGAATGCAGCATATACGTTCCATTATATTTGGCTTGCCCAATCGTGGGCTACTCATATAGTTTCCATTACATTTGGCGCAACAACTAGGGCTCGAAATAAGCTAATTAGGGCTTGAAATACCCCACATACCTGAGAAATGTATAGTATATATATATTAATATGAGATATATAATTTAAAGAAAGAGAAGCATTTTTGTGTGTTTAATTTTTTTTATATAAATGGAAATATTTTAGCCTTATGTTTAGATGGAGATGGTTAATATTATTGTATTATTTTTTAATGATGGTGTTAAAGTACGGCATAATAATTTTGTCCATATTTGGAAAGTTTATGTTGTAGAAAATCTATAATTTTGAAGGTTGGATGGGGTATTTGATTGTTGGAGTTTGGTTGGTTCTATTGTAAGTATTGATGTTGGATGGGGAATTTTTTGTCATTGTCTTAGGGATGTAGTGCATTCATGTCACTTGTATTGATTGATCTCATTCATTGCTCCAACCCAAATTTTGATGTTTATTATTATTATTATTATCAAATAAAATGTTATAAAAACATATTTATAAACAACAAAACATAACACTTATATTAATTATATAAAAAGCCTTTTTCGGCAAATTTATTTTTTGCCCTTTTCAAACATGTCTTCCAAAAATACTATGACTACATATATATAGCGACATCTATGTTAATACATGATAAGTAAAAAATAACAAAAGACAAAAGAACAAAAGAAATATGATTGTTTATTCTAATTGTATATTTCTTTTGTTCTTTTGTCTTTTGTTATTTTTTACTTATCATGTATTAACATAGATGTCGCTATATATATGTAGTCGTAGTATTTTTGGAAGACATGTTTGAAAAGGGCAAAAAATAAATTTGCCGAAAAAGGCTTTTTATATAATTAATATAAGTGTTATGTTTTGTTGTTTATAAATATGTTTTTATAACATTTTATTTGATTTCGAAGTGTTAGTACAACATAAAAAACGAAAAAAGAAAAAGGTATATTCCGTTTTCTTCCGTTTTCTTCTGCTTTAAGTATTATTATTATTTATCATGAAGCAGTTAACAGTGGTCCTGCCATGATTTTATCTTTAAAACTCCAGAGAGAGTAAGGTATAATTATTTTGATGTATGTATAATATTTGCCTCTAAGTCTCCTAAAGATGAGCAAGGAAATATTTTATAAATAATAGCCCCTAAGACTTAAATATAAGCAGGGTAGTGTAATAGTGTTTTCAGAAAATTATTATGGGTTGTAGTAAATTGGATAGAATGAAATGTGATAATCATCTAAGTGTTCATGAAACATTGTATGCTTTGGGAATAATGATTGAATTCTTTTATCTACATCAAGGTTGTAAAGTGCTAATCAATCTTTTGGTTGTCAGTATCTATCAGATCTTTGAAGGAATAGATAAGTATATAACTTAAATATATAACATTAAACTTAAGGGTTTGATTAATTAATTATTGTTATAACAAATAATCTATTACATTGATTATCAATTAGGGTTTGAAAACAAACATATTAATGTTTCATTTTTTTTTTCATTATAAATGACTTTTAAACATGAGTTCAAATAAGTAAGATTTAGATTGTCAGATAGCTATTATGTATTATAAGATTAAAAAGGCTTGTATTTTTTAGTTAAATAATTGCTTGTTGGAATAATGATTGGAGATGGTGAGCCCTTGATCTGTGATAATTACTATATAGAAATAAATATATATATATATCTTGGATTTTATTTTTTTTTGAGTATATAATATTATAGTTCTAGTAATAATGGATAACAGTAGTGAAATGTCAGTTAGTGGTGATTTTGATTTAAGAGAATTTATGGAAAATTTTAGAGCTGAGTTAAATACCAAATATGATAGACTAGAGTCTAAATATGATGAACTTAAAGTTGAGATGAAAATCAACTTAAAAACAAATTCTGATGAACTTTCCCAGAAACTAGAGATTGGTTTAAAAACTAACTCTAATGAATTAAAAGAACTTAGAGCTGAGATGAAAACCAATTCTAATGAATTAAAAATTCTGGTAGATAATAGTGTTAGAAGAGTAGAAATAAAATTTGATGAAAAGATGGAAAAATATAGAGAAGAGACAATAGTTGAAGCTAATTCTTTAAAAGCAAAAATTGAAGAAATAAATAATGAAATGAAGGAAGAAAATCAAGGAATTATGGCCAGATTAGAAGAGTCTAAGAAAGAACATGGGGAATTTGAGGAAAAGATTATTAATAATAATAAGGTATTATGGGATAAGTTCCAAGCATTGAAAATTGATAATGAATCTTCATTTAAAAACCTATATACGACTATCTCTGCTGAAATTAAAATTGCTGTGGGATTGCAGCAAGAGGAACAGTTGATTGATATTAATAAATTACAAGATATAAATGAACGTATTAATGTAGTAAATGAAGTTACTTCTAATCGTATACAAGAAATAGATGTTAAATTGGATCAAATTCAAGGAAAATTAAGACCCCTTTCAGAATATATAAATAATAATGAAATTGAAACCTGTAAAAATTATGAAATAGAGGTACGAAAGGATGTGGCAGAAATGGATGTAAAAATTGAGCAAATAAAAATCATTACGTTAGAAAATTGTGAATATATAACAAATTTGCAAAAACAATGGAAAGAATATGAAATAAAGATAGATATAAATAAAATGAAAGATAATATTATAGACAGAGATTATCTTAAGGATGAGACATTTGTTAAGGAATTGATAAATAAAGAAAATTGTAAGTGTTGTTTAGATAAAGTTAATAATGGAACAAATTTAATAGAATCTAAAAGATCTTCTGATTTTCCACACCAAATATCTAGTGATTCATATATGAATCATAATGCTGCAAGGTTCATTAATGTTAAAGTTTTTAAAGGTGAGTATCATGAAAATCCTATGGAATACCTGAATACATTAGAAGAATTGTTTACACTTAGTATCCTGTCAGAGAAAGAAAAGTTGGCAATTGCTAGTAACCATTTATACGCTTCAGCTAAAGAATGGTGGAGATCTCTGTTTGAAAGGCCTCAAACTTATGGTGATTATCGTGAAGCAATAATGAATAACTTCTGGAATGAGGATAAACAAGATTTTATACGCCATAGACTTTCTCACGAAAAATATACTTCTCGTGATGGGAGTTATACTCAATTTTTTAGACATCAAGTGGCCAAATTCAAAACCCTAAATGCATTTCCATTATCTGAAACTCAAATTGTACGGATTTTGCGTAGAAATTTACCAAGGCATATTGAACAAACATTGGTGGCTGCAGATCGACATACCATTGAGGAAGTAGCAGATATCTTGGGAATATTAGAAGCTAGTGATGGTATTTGTAATAAATCAACTGGAACTACAAGAGATAACTCTAATTATAATTTAGCAAACGTAAATTATCATATACCAAGAAACCAATTTACAGGTCGCATGCAAAGGTTTACCAGAAATTACCACAATAATAGAAGACAAAATCCATACCGGGATCATGGAGGTTACAATAGAAATCATGAATATAGTCGTGTTACTAATTTACAACCAGGGAGTTATCCATATGATACCACTAATACTGAGGTTAATACTCCAGCGACTGGATATTCAAATCATCCATTAAACTGAGTAGAGATAAGTTTAAAATAAATTATCTTAAAGGAAGTATAAATTTTATGAAAGATATTGGAAAGGCCAAAGTTAAACTTAAAGTTATAGATAGAAAGATAAATAATAAAGATTTTCTTCAAGAAAATATAACTAAGGAAAGAGATTTAAATAAACCTAAAGTTAAATTGAAAAGACTTAATATAGAATAGGATGATTTTCAAAATGATTTTCAAGAGTTCTTTAATGTTAAAGTTGTATCAATGATTTGCGATTTTTAAAAGATTATTTAGCTTAGAAAGATTACAAATTTGAGAAGTTTTTCGATATCTCTTAATTAATTAGTTATTTGCAAAGATTTTTTTTTTCGGTGGATTAGAGGGTATTGTAAATATCGATAAGTCGATATTTATATTTTAAAAATTTGTTATTTGTTATTAAAAAAAAAATCTCTTTAAGTTGAAGTTTACATATGAAATATTTAAATTTTTCTTTTATGTTTATTAAATATAGTTATTATTTGAAGTTATTATTTTATTTATATATATTGATAGTACATCAATATGAACATTTAATTATTAAAATAAATAAGGACATATAAATTGTTGATTAAAAAAATTATTTTATTTGCAATGATTACTAAATGTAATAAATAATTATTTATGTATATTTTTAAAGATGTCAAATTTTCAATTTAATATTTTTATATATATATACTTGATATTTTATTTTTATTTTAATGTTAATTGTTTTAAAAAGAGAACATATATAACATGAGTTTTAAAATAGCATCTGCTGGCGCATGGAACAACAGCAACAACAATAAGGAAGCCATGATTATTATATATTATTATTGGAATAGATATAGAACAAACAACTGAAGGATAAAATTTTGTTACACTCTATTTTTATAAAATTTACTATTCTTTAAAATACTGAAATAATATATATATATATATCTTATGGTAAATACATAAATTATGGCAGGTTAATCAAGAATCGCAGCCAGGAGGCTGCATCATCGCTTTCATTTATTCCAAGGCAATTTTCAATGGAACAACTAAATAAAAAATTCAATGTATAAATTTCGTCGCGTCTGGAGTTGAAACTTGATATAGCTATCTTAAATGTATAATCGTCAATTTAATCATAATCTGGAAGTAATTGGAATTGACATGCTGGATTTAACATTTTAATTTGTTTATTTATTTTTTTTTAAAAAAAGGAAATTTTAAAACGGATAAAATATGCATATATCTAAGGATTAACAATTTTCTTTAATATAATAATTTTTTCACCTTTCGATAGAATGCATTCTAATAATAAAAGTAAACGGATAAAAGAACTCATGGAATAAATTAACTTTTTGGAAAGGAAAATTAGCTAAATGAACTTTAAAAGGTATTTAATAATTTTATATATGTATGAGTAATATATAAATATATTTTTGAGATTGATATATTTTTTTTTATTTACTTTTATTTTTTTTTATTATAAAATACAACGTTTTATAAGTGGTCAATTTAAGCATCTTGTTTTATAATAATATTAGACGTATAACAGATGTTCAGATAATTATCTTAAATAATTTAAAAATCTTAAAATGTAATTTATAGGTTGAAGTTATATATGAATTGTTATATTTATATTATAATGGTTAGGCAAAAATATGTCTTTATATATTTAATCTATATATACTTATTACAAGTATATACACATAGTTATTCTTTATATTTATATTTAAAACATCAATATTATTTAAAGTTGAACTATAACATAAAATAAAGGATGTACTATTTGTTTTATAAATAATGCCTTTGTAATTATTTAAAAGAGCGATACTATATTATTCTTATTTTCTTTTAATGCCAAAGTTATTATGAAATTAATTGAATTTATAAATAATAAAAGATAATTTCATATTTCATTTATTATTTGGTTTGTAGGTCACTTACACATATTATTATTCATTTATATATTTAGAGGTACATAAATTTACATAGTTAGATGTGTATATTTGAATTTAGTAAAAGTCCTATTGTTTCTAATATATATATTTGATTAGTTAGTCACATCAACCTTAAAAATAAATTATAAAGATAGGTCTCATTGCTTTACATGATTTTAGATTTGTTTTATGTATAGCTAGCTGGAAGGGCATTTAAACAATTTATTTAAATATAACCGGGATAATTTTGTCTTTCTTCAATTTAAATGGAATGCAGCAAGTACGTTCCATTACATTTGGCTTGCCCAATCGTGGGCTGCCTCATACACGTTCCATTACAATATATATATATATATATATTGTAATGGAAACGTATATGTAGCAGCCCCATGATTGGACTAGCCAAATGTAATGGAACCTATAATTCATAGCCTCACTTGGATGCTCCAAATGTAATGGAACTTAAGGTAGCCCATGTTTGGGCAAGTTAAATATAATGGATCGTACTTGCTACATTCCATTTAAATTGAAGAAAGACAAAATTATCCCGGTTATATAAATAATACAATGGAAACTATATGGTAGCTCATAATTAAGCAAGTTAAATATAATGGAATGTATATAAGTTATTCCATTTATATTAAAGAATGAAGAAAAACAAACTTGTTCCAATTATATTTTAATAAATTGTTTAAATTGCCCTTCCAGCTAGCTTTATATAAAACATATCTAAAATCATACTAATCAATGAGATCTTTCATTATAATTTATCTTTTAGGTTGATGTGATTAACTAATCAAATATATATATCAAAAATAAAGTAACTTTTATTAAATTCAAATATACACATCTACTATATAAATTTATGTACCTCTAAATATGTGTATGAAAAATAATATATGTAAGTGACCTACAAACCAAGTAATAAATGAAATAAGAAATTATCTTTTATTAAGTCGTAAATTCAATTAATTCACTAATAACTTTGGCATTAAGAAAATAAGAATAATATAGTATCGATCTTTAAATAATTACAAAGGCATTATTTATAAAATAAATAGCACATCTTTTATTTATGTTATCATTTGACTTTAAATAATATTAATATTTCCAATATAAATATAAACAATAAATATATAAAGACATATTTCTGCCTAATAGTTGCAATGTAAAGATAATAATTAATATTTAGTACCTCAACTTATAAATTATATTTCAGATTTTAAAATTATTTAAATATTTATCTTAAACATCATCTGTTATACGTTTAATGTTATAATAGAACAAGACGCTTAAATTGATCATTCACAAACGTTACATTTTACAATGAAAAATAAAATAAACAAAAAAAAAATATATCAATCTCAAAAATGTATATCCACACATCATTCATATAAATATATAATTATTAAATACCTTTTTTAAAAGTTCACTTAGTTGATTGTCCTTTTTAAGAATTAATTTAGTCCATGAGTTTTTTCATCTGTATATTTTTTTTTTATTTTTAGAATGCATTCTATTAAAAGAACGACGAAACGATTTCATTAAAGAAGATTATTAATTCTTGAATATATGCATATTTTATTAAAATGTTAAATCCAGTACATCAATTACAATTACTTCCAGATTAGAATTAAATTGACGATAATACATTTAAGATAGCTATGCCAGCTTTTAATTCCAGACGCGATGAAATTTATACGTTGAAATTTTTAGTTGTTCCATTGAAAAATTGCTTTAGAATATATGAAAGCGATGATGATGATGCAGCCCTAGCTGCGATATATCCTTATTACCCCGTCATAATTTATATGTTTATTACAAAATATATACGTTACTTCAGTATTTTAAAATGGTAAACTTTAAAGAAATAAAATGTAATAAAATTCTATCCTTCAGTTGTTTGTTCTATATCCCATTTTTAATAAGCAATAATCCTAATAATGGCTTCCTTATTATTGTCGCGTGGTTTTATGCCAGCAGATGCTATTTTAAAACTCATGTTATATGTATGTTCTCTTTTACAACAATTAACATCAAAATAAAAATAAAATATTAAGTATACATATAAAAAGTATCAAATCGAAAATTTAACATCTTTTAAAATATACATAAATAATTATTTATTACATTTAGTAATCATTGCAAATAAAATACTTTTTTTTTTAATCAACAATTTATATGTCCTTATTTATTTCAATAATTAAATATTTATAATGATGTACTATCGATATATATAAATAAAATAATAACTTCAAATAATAACTATATTTAATAAACATAAAAGAAAAATTTAAATATTTCATATATAAACTTCAACTTAAAGAGATTTTTTTTTTTAATAACAAATAACAAATTTTTAAAATATAAATATCGACCTATTGATATTTACAATATATATATATATATATATATAAGTAAGCAGAACATAGTGTGCAAGTTAATTTATGATAATAGTAAGGAAAGTAGTTTATTGTTTCAAGCTGGAACATGATCTTTAGCAACAAGGGAATACACATAAATGGAAAAATATGGATGATTTAGTCTGCAAGTTGTGTAAGAAAGGCATAGAAAATATTAGGCACCTGTTAATTCAATGTAAATGCTTGGAAGTAGAAAGGGTACAGATAATGAAATTATGGAAGAATAAATATGATCAAAGTGATTATATAGAAAGTGGGTTATTGGTTTTTTATGCTGCATTTGGGATAAAATAAGGAGGATTTAGATATCAAGACCATGGAGTTGACAAAGATTATGTTGTGGAAATGGGATGGAGCAGATTGTGGGAAAACTTAGGGTGGGGAATGGAAAGGGAAGGTAAAATGGCTTACAAGTTTCCCTGGGCATAGTTGCTGAGAGATTCCTGACTCTGTATAAGGAGAAGTCACAGTGTAACACATCACATCTTTAAATAGTCACAATTGATTCACTCTATGCCAATTACAGCACAGAACAATGCAAACTGTGAAACCCATTTAATTGCCTAGATAATTTATGAGGGAATTTTTAAGAAAATTTTAAAAAATCATATATATATATATATGAAAATTGTTTATTGAAAATTATAGTTTACTTAATTATTTTTGAGGTCAAAAAATTATTGGAATAAATAAGTGTTTTAATATAAAAAGTTAATGATTTTTTTTTCAATGTATTAAAAAGGTGATAAATGTATAGAGAATATATTTTGGATAATTAACTGTGTTGAATGAAAGTTTGGGTTAAAAAAATCACTGAAAATTACAAGAGGATAAAAATTACATTTATAATATAAAAGTAAAAACTATGAAGAAATATTTAAAAAAAACTTTTATTTATGTAAATAAAGTAAAAAAACAAAAAAATAATGTTTCTGTAGCTTTAAAAAATGTTTTTTTTTGTTATTATGCAATAAAAATAAGTGTGTAACTTTATGTTAGAAAATCTCTTGGATTATTTTTAAATTTGAATACAGTACATTTTTTATTGAAAAACTTTTGAACTATTTTTAAATTTGAGCATTTTAATTTGGCCATATAATATCAAAAATACATTTAAAGATAAGAAAAACTTTTTTTTTTCCATTGCATTTATATAAATAAAAATGTTTCCTTAATTTTTAATTTTTTTTTTTGCTTTTTGTTTTAGATTTAAAAAAAAAACACTTGTGTGCAAAATTAAATTCTATTGATAAATTTAAAGCTATTTTTGATTCCAAGGTAATTTTTTAAATGCATCTATTCAAGAAATAAATACAAGTTAGTTTAGTTTAAAGAATCAATTTTTTTTTCTAAAATTTATAAACTTAAGTTCTTGTTCTTTTTATTCTAATGAAGATAGCCATTGTCTAAAGTCACATTATGTCACATTTAATGATATAAAATTACATAAAAACAATGTATTTTCAAAAACATTTAGAGTTTTACAAATAATGTATTTTATGTATTTCATACAAAGTATTTTTTTGCAATTTTGTAAGTGGAGGAAAACATAGGTAATTTGACTCTGTTAGAAGATGAATGTTACAGTTAACTTTATTGTCTGATATTTATTTTTAATTATAATTTTGTTTAGAAAACTGCAATTTTGTGATATAGAATTCAGTTTGTATGATATTTTGTTCCTTTAATTTATTTATTATTATTTTTCTCTTCATATATTAATAGTGATAAACGACAGTGCCATAAAAACACTAAATTCCATGCAGAATTAAAAATTTAAATTTATTTACTTTTTTTTTTTTGCTAAAATTGTTTGCATTTTTTTTTAAAAATATAGTCATGAGGAATGTGTATGTCTCCAAAATTTCTAGTTAATCAAAAATTAGAAAGTGGTTGAAATTCGAATTACAAGTTTTATTGGAAGACAGCTGGACAAGAATAAAGGCAAAAACATGTAATAGTTAGATTAAAGATACGCATTTTGTAGACAAAAAAGAAGGTTAAATAGAGATATTGAATTTGAACTGTAATTTTGTGTTAAGATGAAAGGAAAATTGAATATTTATTTTGAAGTTGAATAATATTAAGAGAAATTTACAAAAAAAAAAAAAAAGAAAAACAAATGTATTTTGAAAAGAAAATTAATAAGGTGAAGAAAGAGAAAAAGGTTAAGGGAATTATAAAAAGATATTAGAATTACATGACAATATTAAAATAAAATAATGATTGTAGTTTAAAAAAATTAAAAATGGGATTGAAGCATTCAGTTGGTTTATTGTACTGTTTAATGTTTTCAAAGACATTTTTTTTATTGTCAAAAAAGTGTTTGATCATGTAGCTTAAGTATAACACTTCGCATCCGTACAAATATTTTGTCATTGTCACAGGTACGGTAGCAGTTCTATCGTACTATATATATATATATGCGTGTGCGTGAATGCTGTTTTATAACCTTTATTAAATAAATTAAAAACTCAGTCTTGTATATTTAATGCTAATTAATTACATTAAGTTTTTTTTTTAAATTACTATATAATTTTTAATGTTTATAAAAAATATATACGAGTATATATAAATATTATTTAATTTAACATGTCACACAATAGATTAAAGACTTGAAGCGCTAAAAAATATTTTAAAGCAAGAGGAGAAAAAAAGAAATAATGTGTTTAATTTGCATAGTTATTTATTTATTTTATAAAATATTTAAATTTTACACAAAAAGAATGTAATCAATTGTGATAGTTACGCAAACTTTTCCGTTAAAATTGTTAAGCTGTTTAACATTGAAAAAAAGATTTAACTTCACTATCAAACAAATCAAATTAAACTTGCAGTTTCGACCGATCTGTTTGTTTAAAAAGTCTACTCTCTTGGGTATATTTATTTTCAAGCTTTTTTTTTTCACTTTATGATAACACTTCAACTTCATCATTTTTTATTGCTTAAATAACACTTTTTTGTTCATTAAGCAGATTTTTGGGTAAATATAGCACTGGCTTTTAATTTAGAACACGTAAGAGAAATTAAATATACTACTGTTAGTGCCATCCTAATCTGCATAATAATTTTAATCTATTTGTTCACAAAAAATGGTATATATTTACAAATTGGAATTAACACATATATGTATATTTTTTTTATATCTTTCGATGATAGATTGTAAATTAGAAAAAAAATATGGTAATGACTCATAATGTAAATATCAACTGTAACATGTGTTAACAGTTAGATTTTTCAATATAGTCTTCGGCAAGCGTTATTCACTCTTTTAAATATTTATCTATATGAAATATATAAACGTTATAATTTTAGTTGCCTCAATTTTTCTAATCTTTATAAATAATAAACTATTTACAAGCATTTTATTATATTAAACAATATTTTTTACAATTCAGAAAGCAAATTTAAATCTTTCAAAATATCAAATATGTTTTTCAATCGTCATAAATTTGCTTGATTGTTATATTGATTTTAATCATTGCATTATTATTATACATTTGTACATTCCTCTCTCTATATATAATATTTATCACTGAATTTTAATTCAATTTATGGTTATCAATATTGGAAAATATATATAAATAGCTTCTATAATGCATTTTAAACAGGGTAGGACTCATAGATTAGCTTGGCCATTTAATTCTTCCTAATGATCGTACACTTCATTAATATATATATATATATGCATTGTAAGGATTAGAACCAGTCCAATTCTCAAAATATGTAGTTTTAAGAAATAAACTTTAAAAAAAGGGGAAGAAAAAATATTTGCCTTAAAATTAAATAAATATCTTATAACTTCCTTACATATCTATAGTTGTACAAATTGTTTTTGATATAAATATAATATAGCAATTTGATTTGCACTTAAATTTATATATATTAAAATTAAGTAATTCTTTCTAATTTTCGTTATTATTTGTATAAAGTTAATATTTTTTTTCCATTTTATATTATGAAATAAAATACAATATAGTAATAAAAAGAAGGCTAAGCATGGGTTGAATTTCTATTGGTAATTAGTTTAAATATAATATTAACCATAGAATGTGTGTATGTCTGTGTGCAGATAGGTTATGAAAAAGATGGAGGCATTATTTATTTCTTTTTACATAAAATTTGTTTAAGATTGTTTATTTATTTATTTTTATTACAAAATATAAATATGTAATGCTTTATTTTCAATGCTGCAACATTCAAAAAGATTATCATCTAGTACACATGGATCAGGATTTATTCAAAAAATGTCATGGAAATGCTGATGCAATAAGATAGATATAGGAATAAAGAAATATATGAAGAGGCATCATAATTATTCTTTTACTTATCCTTCTTTCTTGTAAACAAAATTTTTGTTTTACTGTTTTGATTTCACATTGCTAAATTATAAAGGAATAAATTCATTATAATGTGCAAGCAAACTATGAGTATATGTGACTAAGAGGTCAAGTTGTCTGAAGTTTTGTTAAATCTTGTTTTGTTTGTTACTCATCAATCCATTTGGCCTGAGAAGTCATCACAAAATGCATACTTAAAGATAAAAAAAATAAAAAACTACAGTCTATCTGACTCTATGGGGAAAAGTTGTCAACATAACAATTGAATAAAAGCTTCCAAGAACTACTGATTAACACCAAATATCAACTATAATTATTTTAAAAAGAAAAAAAGACAAGTGCTTGAACAATAGACTATTTAACTTTTAAAATTGTTTATCACATAAAGCAATGGTTCTTTTGGAAATCTTACTGTTATCAGTCTTCTCATTGGAATCATTGTGGGACCAAGATATGAAGATAACACCATGAACTTAAAAGTTCTATAAGAAAAGAGAAAAAAATAAAAATATAAAGAGAAAGGTCAAAATATTATTAACCCTTTAGGTGCCAACATCAACTTCTAAAACCTTTATCTAATTTTTGTATTGGTCCATTACTTAAATCTGAGAACAATTATTTATCAGTTTTATTTCCAGTCAGTTTCTATTGATAAAATATTGATCTAAAATAAACAATTGTTTCAATTCGGCTTCTAAAAATTGAATAATTTTAGATTCAAATTGGTAAAATGTAAGAAAAAATTAAAAATAATGTTAATAACTGAATAAAAATATAAGAAAAACATTTGAAAAATAGACAGTGGTAAAACAAAATAATTATATTTCAACCAATCTATGTGAATGCTGGTGTCTCATTATTTAGTTTTGTAGTGGTCAACCACATTCATTTACCTTGAAGAGCTTGCCACTTTTCCACACTTATTTTCTTTGTAAAATTAAAACATTTTTAAATCAAACTTTATATTTCAATAAAGTAATGTAAAATCTTAATTATAAATGTAAAAAATTAAGATAAATATATTTATTTATGTTCAAAATCAATTACAAATGTGTAAAATATTTCAGTTTGATTTCTGACATTGTCATTTAGAAATGCCTGATATGCAAATTACAGTCAGTAGTGGTCACTCACCATTTCTCTTGAAGAGCAGTCACTTTCCCACACTTATTTTCCTTGTAAAATTTTAACATTTTTGAATCAAACTTTATATTTCGATAAAGTAATGTAACATCTTAATTATGAATGTAAAAAATTATGATAAATATATTTATTTACATTCAAAATCAATTGTGAATGCAAAAAACATTTGTTTTGATTTCTGACTTTGTCATTTAGAAATCCATGTGGCACATTTTCCATAGTTGGAAGCCATCCAATCAGAAAAAAGGCTGGCCTGCACACCAATATGCAGCAATGAAAATTGATCTTTTTTTTTTCAAAATATATCACCATATGTGATCTTTTTAGAACTAAAATTTTAAATTGTTAATTTCCTATAAAATATACCTAAAATAAAAAAAATGTGACCAAAATTGACCAAAAGATGGCACAAACTACATCCATGAATTGTAAATAACATGACTAATCAAATTTAACAACAGAGTGATTTTTTTTTTATTTTGTACATATTTTAATTTCCTTTTTTAAAGCATTCTCTATTGAAAATTTAGAAAATGAAAAATGGGTGTTTAATTTAGTACTTGTGTAATAAATCCCCTATATTCTACACATATTTATTTATTGGTGTGAATAAGTTAACTTTAGTTATGAATAAATGTCTTATTTAACAAAAGGCTACCTATATTATAAAACCATTATAATTATTTTTTTAATCTAACTCATAAACCTTATTTAATCATTGAGAGTATGTCTTCAAAGGATAATGAATTTTGCAATAGACTTGGGTAAAGTCTTTTGTATATATTTTAAAATGGTGGCTTCATGTTAATTGTGCTGTGGTACACATTTATCTAACCCTTTTTAGAACATTGATACTTAGTGAAGCCAATGTAAGTATTCATATAATACAAATAAATTCTATATTTCATCCACTGGATATAAAGGATCTGTTGTAATTATTACAAAAATAGTGTTTACAAAAAAAAAGATATATGTATGTTTAAAGATAAGTTCATATAGTTAGAGAATTACTAAAATGATTCACCTATGAAAACATTCATATAATCTCAATTCATTTAATGCTTAAATAAACTAAATAATATATATGACCTCTGTTAATACTATAGGACCAAAATAATGATTCTTATCCAAGTATGATATTATAATTTTTTTTTTATAAAATGGAAATAATAAAAGAAATAATAATTAAAATGTAAAATTATTATATTATTGTCATTTTTTGGTTTAATGTAAATAAAATATGATTTTAATTAAAAATGCCTTCATATTATTTTTTTTAAAGATCGCATCCCTTATCAAAAGTTTTGCTTCACATGATTATAATTATTAATACAGTTATTTTACTTTATCCTGAGATACTTGAAACAACATTTAAATAAACTTTGAGCTTAATTGTAGTGCATTTTACCCTTAACATAAAAAGGATAGTTTATTGAAACACATTAGATTATTTATTTATGAAATATAATTAGGATTCAATAAAATGTCCCTTTGATTTTAAATTAGATTTTATATGATAGTTGATTCCCATTAATTTAGAAAATAGTGTTTTAGATTCAAAGTTACACTTATAAAGTCATGATCTGTCATATATTTACAGATGTATTGGTACAATGAACCTGTTTGTATACAGTTTTGGCTTTATAAATAATGTAACTAGGTTATATACTTTAAGTATTATTAAAATGAAATTAGCCCCTTTTATACTGCTACAATATCTATTTTAGGGAAGTTAAAATAAGTAATGCAAAATAATAGATTAAAATCAACACAACTAATGGGGCAACTTTAAAAATAATATATATATATATATAATTCTTAATAATATTTAAAATCTATAGCTGGAAGTAAAAAAAATGGTGCCATTTTAGTAAATGCTCAATATTATGGATGGGGAATCACAAAAGCACTACTGCCACAAACTACTAATAATCAATCTTTGATATTACATTCAACGTGCTTATAAAACTGATTCCAACTTTCTTGTTTAGTCTAAGTAAAATATTTTAAATTACATGAAAAATTTTAAAAATAAAATAAAGAGATTTTTAAAAAATTCCCTATAATACTATTTCTGATATTTGGTCTCCAAAACAAATTTTTAACCTAAAAGAGATTGAGAAAAAAATTTCTAAATTGTCTATTAAAATAATAATTAGCAAACAGTAAAATCAAAACACTATGGATATTAAATTAAATAAATAAAAAAGATTTAGTATTTAGCAAATGTTAATATTTGAAAACAACAACAACAAAGCAAAAAAAAAAAAAAACAAATTACAAAATTAACAAAAGAATTGATAAAAAAACCTCTTTAAAATAAATTATTTTAATTTAAAAATAAGGTAGCAGAATACATGCACTAATATAAGAATAAACTAAAATGTGCTTGAAGAAAAGTATTTTAATTTTCTAATATGGTGGCAAAATAAAATAAAAATTTCAAAACCAATATTTAGAGTTTAACAAATATTATTTGATAAAATAAAATAAACAAATTGCTATTATCTACTAAAACAGTAAATATCAATATTAAAATCAAAACACTATGAATATATTGTAACAGGCACATACGATGTTACATTATTTTTTTTATTAGTAAACATGAAAAAAATAAAAATCCACAAATAAAACTTCTTTTTTAAGAATTAAAAATTGAAAATTAAAATCCTATACTAAACTCATATTTATATATATAAAATCGCACAGATGAAAAAAATTATTAAAAAAAGAAACTTTATTAACAATAGAAAAAGTATTTTAAAAGCAAAAAACTTAAAAAGATTTAAAGATAAAAATATGTCTAAGTTTGTACAAAACAAATTAATTAATGTTATTGAAAAAATGGAAATGATTATTTTAATTAGTCCAAGTGAACTAGCCCTTGGGCATTTAAATGTATAAGCAATGGTCAGATAGGAAAACAATAGAAACTAATGACCAATGAAAGAGATCCATCAGGGAATCAGACCTCAATGGAAGGATCATCATCCTTGATGACATAATGTCCATTGGATCCCAAAGTTACATATAAAAGAAAAACTTTGATAATAAAATTTTTAGTGAGTGATGAAAATTTAAGGGAAGTCTGAGATGTGTTAATTTGCAGAGCCGGAGGTGAAGGGATTGAAAGATGCACTTTCAATTCCTTCAGTTGTTACAAAAAAAAGAAAATGAAACATCGCTTTTCCTATATTGAGGACCACAGGATCATCGAGGGATTTTAACGCTCAATTCCAAATGGCAAGCAAAGGATAACTAATAAACATTTCTAAAACTGTAAACACATTATGAACTTAAATGAATATTAATTTGAAAACACTAAGAACTTTAAAATATAAACTTTCCCAGTATTTTAAAAAAATAGAAATAGAATCCTATCTGACCAAACTAAATTCCTTATTAATTCTTTTTATTGATGTATTTCTTTTTTTTATTCATTTTCATTTATTTATTTATTTATTTATTTATTTATTGGTTCTTTTAAGTTTTATTTATGATTTTTGTTTTTTGCTAATTTAACATTATATAAATGTTAAACTTAAGTCGGGTGTGAATGGTTGTATAGATTTGTAAAGTTTTATTAGGGGAGGGTAATCTTAGATTATTCATTTTGTAGTTGAATTAGGTCAATGGATTGGACATATTGGTGTAATTAGTAGATGTAGTATGAGATTCGCTATGGGCAGAATCGCTTTGCTGCACACTTCCTTTTTGCCTATGGAATGCAATCGTAAGTCGGCAAAATGACCGCAGTTTTTTCCTATCAAGTTTTTTTTAATTGCTCTTCTTGTCAGATAGATGTAGTATTTCTATCTGATGAAAGGCAATTTCTCCTCTTAACCTTTTGTGCTGCCGTATTCATGTTACATTGAATGCATCGATATATCAGATGGATTGACATTGGTCTGACTGCGAACTTTTGACCTAAGGTTAAATGAGGATAGAATATTTTCTTTTCAAATGCAAATCTATGTAGTCTATTCATACTCGACACTCTAAATAAAAATGCATTAAATTTAAGTTGGGTATGGACATTACATGGATTCGTTATCGGTTACTTATGTTTGTGGTTTTCATATTTGATTGGAATATATAAGTCATCAATGTCAATGTGGCATCTTATGATGAATGCTATTGGGTTTCTTGTATTCCCTCTGCAATTGACATTATCAATGACTTTGTATTTTGATCGGTGATGTTTAATTTGAAATGTTTTAACCATGTAATCTATGTAACCAATCTGTACTCAACATTATAAAACAAACTTTTATAAACCTATCTGTGCAAACTTATAAAAATTAAAATATAAATTTATAAAAATTAAATGTAAATTAAAATCAAAAATCAAAGTTAAAAATGTAAATTAAATTTTAAAATGTAAAACTGATACTAAAACAATTTTAAATATTATATATGTGCGTAAATAAATGTTTGTGTGTATAATTACTGGTAGTGGCTTATTTTATTCTATTTTATATATTCTTAGATAAGAATTTATTATAAAATATAAATCTCTGCTATTCCACTGAGCTAGTGACAATGGGCTAATGACCGGAATCAAAATATATAAAATAAAAAAATTTTTTTGACTTACGTATCTGCCTACTTTATAAATTTTCTAGGTTCAATTGCCTAGTGGCATCCTGTAGTGTAGATTACATTAAGTCCCTATTCTCTGGATCATTACAATATTAATATAAAAAAGAAAATCAATAATTAAAGTTTAAATGTAACATTTTAATAGCTTGAATATAGATTAAATTAATGTGGAACTAACACAAACCCTAGTTAGCTATATGTAAACTAGCCATCAGTAGCAAACATAAGAAAAGAATTGTTTGCTGATCATTAGTTTACATGTTATTTGCTGGGGGATTTTAATACTTTTACATTAATTTTATTTAGAGTTTAGCATATATTAATATTTGTCATAATACTAAACTAACATAAAATTTACCCCTTAACATGCTGACGGATTTAATATAGTTCCTGATAAGAGCTTTGTAAGTTTTCAACATTTAATTTTAGTTTGAAACCATTATTCTATAACAGAACATCAAAAATTGGACACAATTGGGTACAAATTTATGTTTACAAACAAAATAAAATTTAAAAAATTGTACTTAAACCTTAAAAATATTGGAAAAAAATAGCATTGCAATAAATAGAATGAATATTTTCATCTTTCATTTGGAAGTTGATATCATTTCCTAAAATTAACACAATCTTTTTATTGGTATTCTGTGTTTAAAATATGAACAAATAAATATCAATACTCATAAATCTATCACATTTTACTTACAAAGGTGTGTTTACCAGAACCTCACAATTTGCTCTGTTTACATTTTACAGGAATTTATTATCTTCTACTTTAAAATAAAACATATAGATAGAAAATAAATGTGTGACCATGTATAATATTTATTTTTAATAATTATTACATATTTATTGTCTAAAATAATCATGAATCTTAATAAACTTAACACAAATTTCAATTATTTAAGTCATTCAAAATATTTTATTGAAGTAATCTAATAAAGCATGTGAAATTTGATGCAATAAGGAAACCCACATCATGATTATCAAAGCTTGTCTAAAAATCTTTAGTCACCACATTTTTGATTATACTGATGTCTTTAAGTTATTTTTGGACTGAAAATATTAGAATATAGATATTGTTATTTAAAAAACAAGAATTAACAAAATATCTTAAGAGATGGTTAAACAAACAAGTTAACTTCAACACTTTTTCTGGATTTCTTTATATGATTTTGGTGAAGCAAAACGTTAATAAAAACACATTAAGCAGAAAAAAATGCATAAACTAATGTAAGTGTTAATATAAATAATATATATTTAGATGAAACTACATTAAATTTAAACTATGGCAGCAAAAAAATTATGAATTTCAAAACAAATAATTAGAGTTTAGCAAATATTAATAAAAAAACAACAGGAACAAATTACTATCATTTAATAAAATGTTAATTAGAAAGTATTAAAATCACAACATGACAGATATTATGTTAAATGAAAAAAACCTCACAAATAGTTTTCATAATTTAGCAAATATTAATATTTGACAAAATAAAAACAAATTAATATACTAAACCAAAGTAAGAATTATTAAAAATATATGCTTAAAAATGAATTTTAATTTTAAAATATAGTGACAGAATTCAAGAGACTTAAATAAAAGCATGGCAAAATAAAAAATACTTAACTGATGTAAGAATTAGTAAAAATGATGTGTTTAAATAAAAGTATCTTAATTTTACAAATTAATAAATATAGCCTTACATTTTTAATGTCATCAAAAGTTAAAACTTATATTTAAAATATTTATAAATTGTTGCAGAATTCAAATTTCTGTGAAACTTAAAAAAATAGCAGAAAAATAAATTTCAAACTTTTTCTGAAGTTAAAAAAAATATGTGAAAAATGTTGTTGTTCATATTTGAAGAGTCAATATATGTAATATTATCTGCAATTTATACATTCTATACAAATTTATTAAAAACTATTACAGGGACAATGTTTGTGCTATACTTCTTCACATGGTTATAAATAAGTATGGAAAAAAAAAAAACATCGATATAGTTTTAGTTTTATAATATTGGAGCAAAAAAAAAAAGGTGAAACATGGCTTTATGATATTAAGTTGATTTAAAAAAAAAGTGTGAAAAAGTAATATTAAAAACATTAAAATCTGTTTTGTAAAAGCAATTAATAAAAGTTTCATTTTGAAAAAAAATTATTTAAAAAGGCTGTTCTTTTCCACTCACTCACCCAACTATCTCTTTATTTATCTTTTTATCTATCTATCTGTTTGAACTTCTGTGTACCTTTATAGCTATCTATCCACTTACCTATCTATTTATCTGTATATTTTTATTTATATATCCCTCCATTTATTTATCAGTTTACCAATCTATTCATTATATGTAACTCACAGTCTACTGACCTCTATCTATGTATCAACCTATCTATCTACATATTCATCTGTCTTCTTTCTTTAACTCTCTATACATCCATCCATATAGATGTAAAATTATCTGTCTATATATATATATTAAAACAAAATTCCAATCGACATTTCGTTTTAATAATCTTTAAACACACACACACACACACACACACACACACATATATATATATATATATATATATATATATATATATATATATATATATATATATATATATATATATATATATATATATATATATCCATCTAGTCATCTATTTAGTTAATATTCCATTTAACCACCCATTCATTCATTTATTGGATATCTATCCATCCACCTGTAAATACAGTCAGCAATTTATATAGTTATTTATCTTTTCATCTATCAATCTATCATTTGTCTTAATAGACTGTCATGGAAATAAGCAGATAAATAAGTAGACTGATGGATAGTTTATATATATATATATATATATATATATATATATATATATATATATATATATATATATATATATATATATATATATATATAATCAAACTACAAAAACTACACAATATATATACAATATTAAAAACTACCCACAGATCCATTCACTTCCCATCCACCCTTAATATTAAAAGAACATAAGTTAATTGCTTCAGAATAATAATTTTCAATAATAAAGACTCTTTAATTCTTCTTTTGATTTCATTTCTCTCAAAGAAGACAACCTTAGCTTCATCAAAATCAATAGTGTGGCCTGTATCTTTTTCATGGACATACAAAGCAGAACGAAGATATCTATTTTTAACTCTACTTTTATGAACCTTTAATCTTTCATTTAAACTCAAACTACTCTGACCTATGTAAACCTTATTACAAAATAAACAAGGAATAAAATATACTACACCAGGAATAGTCTTTCTATCAAAAACTTCCTTTGTATTATTTAATAAATTATTCAATGTAACACCCCTTTTCCAAGCAATTTTTATTTCCAAACAATTTACTATTTCTACACACAATTTTATAAGAAGATAATTTAAATGGCAAAGAAATAAAATCATGTTTTTCTTTAATCTTTACATCCTTACAAATATTACTAATAAATAAAATACTTTTAACAAATTTATCAGAGTATCCAACACTCAAGTAATCTTTATAAAATTGTTTTTTTTCTGAAACAAAGCTACCCCACTAGAATTATTTAATTTAATATTTCTATGACAATAATTCCTTAAAGCAGCTACTTTATGAGATACAGACTGATAGCTATCAGGTTTAAATATAGATCTTAATTATTTACTTTTAACTAAATGGCTACACAATAAACAATTAGTATCTACATTTCTAATCACCAAAAAATCTAAAAAATTTACTTACCAAAATCTACCCCCCCTCCTTCTAACACAAATTTTATAGAAGGATCAAAACAATTAAACTCATTTACAAATTCCTTCAATTTATCATTCTCAACTATAAATAAACAATCATCAACATATCTGACAAATAATTTTACATATAAACAATTTTTTTAATAATAATTCCCTCTTCCATAAAACTAATATAAACTGAACATACTAAAGAAGAAATAATATAACCTATTATCCACCTTTCTTTAATCTTATAAAAATTACCTTTATAAGTAAAATACATAGAATCTTCCAATAACAAAAGCAAATCTTTAATTACCTTAATTTTATTTTTTGATAAAGAACTTTTCTTAATCAATACAGACAAAAGGACATCAATACTGCTTAACCTATTAACAGACTGATACATATTTTCAATATCTAAACTTCCAAATAACCAATTACTTTCCATTTTAAAATTATTAATCTTATCAAAAGCCTCAAAAGAAGAAGAAACTGTGTACTGACCAAAATCAACAAATTGTTTTAAAAAATTACTCAAGAATCTAGAAATACACTCTACAACACTACCTGTAAAATCAAAAATAAATCTTAAAGGAAAACCATCTTTATGAGTTTTAATATTCACAAACAACTTAGCTGATGTAAAATCATTAGGATAGCATTTTAAATAATCTACTCTATTAAAAATTTTTAAATTAACTATTTTCTTCACAATATCTATCAATTTTCTTTTATTCAAATTACCTGGATCTTTATCTAACAACATATATTTACCATTATTTAATTCTCTATCCATTTTCTCTTTGAAATCATCTCCTTTCATAATAAAAAACCTACCTGCTTTGTCTTTACGAGAAATGGTTACATCATTGGCAATTAACCTATTCTTGAGATGTTTACTTTCAGCATGATTAATAACAAATTTTTCTTTCCTTTTTAAACTTTTATTCAAAATCGATTGAATACAAACTTTCTGCTCATCACTCAAATTACTAGATTCAATTGACGAAATTGTATCAAAAATTATATTTTTTGAATGAAATGGAACAAAATTAGGGCCTTTACCAAGAATATCTAATTCTCTATCATTTAACTTCAAATCAGAAAGATTAACAACTCTATTCTCAGAAACATTATTCTCATACCCTTTATCAGTACAATAAATTTTACTAACTTTCCCAAACAACCACTTTAATTTTCTTTCATATTTTTTACAATAGAAATTTGACCTATTCTGTCTAAATTGTCTCATAAAAAAATTGAAAATTGAATAATTAAAATATTGCCTCCTTTCTAATAATATATATTCCTTTTATATAGATAAATAAATTTGTAAAACCTTACAAAAGTATCTTTTAAAAAACTATTCAATATATATGTTTGTAACTTAAAAACTAAAATCCTATTTTGAAGCAACTTTTTATTTCTTCTAAAATTAATATAACAGCACCTAGGAAAAACACTAAATTCCCTACATTTTTTAAGAAAATAAATCTGCCATCGTAAAGACTCTATCCTATCACTCAATCTAGACATATTTTTAATCCTTCTAATATCATTAATTGGAAATTTATTGCAAACTAAACTCCACAAACCCATACTAAAAAACCCAATTACCAATACTCTTATAAATTAAAACCCAATAAAAACATACACACACTTCTATATATATAACTAAATAAACACAAATATACTCTTTCAACCCAAACTCAAACAACAAACATAATATACATAAATGACATTCAAATATATCAATAATTAAAAAACAAAAAATATATCAACAATAAAATGTCAATAATTAATATCAATAATAAATTATCAATAACAAAAGAAAAAAAAATCTTTACACTACATCAGCAAAACTACTCATAAACGCAAAAAACTCATTAAATGTAAACATTACAAGCATAAAGCTAAACTAATCAATATTTAATCAAAACCACCCCAAATCCAATATTAAACAAGACCAGCATAAAAATAATATTAAAACACAAATCCAAAATTAAACAAGACCAGCATAAAAATAATATTAAAACACAACCTAAGGTTGTGTTTTAATATTAGTTTTATGCTGGTCTTGTTTAATTTTGGATTTGGGGTAGTTTTGATTATATATTGACTAGTTTAGCTTTATGCTTGTAATGTTTACATTTTAATGAGTTTTTTGCGTTTATGAGTAGTTTTGCTGATGTAGTGTAAATATTTTTTTTTCTTTTATTATTGATATATTTTATTATTGATATTAGTTATTGACATTTTATTGTTCATATATTTTTTGTTTTTTAATTATTGATATATTTGAATGTCATTTATGTATATTATGTTTGTTGTTTGAGTTTGGGTTGAAAGAGTATATTTGTGTTTATATATATATATATATATATAAGTGTGTGTATGTTTTTATTGGGTTTTAATTTATAAGAGTATTGGTAATTGGGTTTTTTTAGTATGGGTTTGTGGAGTTTAGTTTTTTAATAATTTTCCATTTAATGATATTAGAAGGATTAAAAATTTGTCTAGATTGAATGATAGGATAGATTCTTTACTATGGCAGATTTATTTTCTTAAAAAATGTAGGGAATTTAGTGTTTTTCCTAGGTGCTGTGTTATTAATTTTAGTAGAAATAAAAAGTTGCTTCAAAATAGGAATTTAGTTTTTAAGTTACAAACATATATATTGAATAGTTTTTTAAAAGATACTTTTGTAAGGTTTTACAAATTTATTTATGTATATAAAAGGAATATATATTATTAGAAAGGAGGCAATATTTTAATTATTCAATTTTCAATTTTTTTATGAGACAATTTAGACAGAATAGGTCAAATTTCTATTGTAAAAAATATGAAAGAAAATTAAAGTGGTTGTTTGGGAAAGTTAGTAAAATTTATTGTACTGATAAAGGGTATGAGAATAATGTTTCTGAGAATAGAGTTGTTAATCTTTCTGATTTGAAGTTAAATGATAGAGAATTAGATATTCTTGGTAAAGGCCCTAATTTTGTTCCATTTCATTCAAAAAATATAGTTTTTGATACAATTTCATCAATTGAATCTAGTAATTTGAGTGATGAGCAGAAAGTTGGTATTCAATCGATTTTGAATAAAAGTTTAAAAAGGAAAGAAAAATTTGTTATTAATCCTGCTGAGATTAAACATCTTAGGAATAGGTTAATTGCTAATGATGTAATCATTTCTCATGAAGACAAAGCTGGTAGGTTTGTTATTATGAAAGAAGATGATTTCAAAGAGAAAATGGGTAGAGAATTAAATAATGGTCAATATATGTTGCTAGATAAAGATCCAGGTAATTTGATTAAAAGAAAATTGATAGATATTATGAAGAAAATGGTTAATTTAAAAATTTTTAATACAGTAGATTATTTAAAATGCTATCCTAATGATTTTACATCAGCTAAGATTTTTGTGAATATTAAAACTCATAAAGATGGTTTTCCTTTAAGATTTATTTTTGAGTTTACAGGTAGTGTTGTAGAGGGTATTTCTAGATTCTTGAATAATTTTTTAAAACAATTTGTTGATTTTGGTCAGTACACAGTTTCTTCTTCTTTTGAGGCTTTTGATAAGATTAATAATTTTAAAATGGAAAGTAATTGGGTATTTGGAAGTTTAGATATTGAAAATATGTATCAGTCTGTTAATAGGTTAACAGTATTGATGTTCTTTTGTCTGTATTGATTAAGAAAAGTTATTTATCAAAAAATAAAATTAAGGTAATTAAAGATTTGCTTTTGTTATTGGAAGATTCTATGTATTTTACTTATAAAAGTAATTTTTATAAGATTAAGGAAGGGTGGATAATAGGTTATATTATTTCTCCTTTAGTATGTTCAGTTTATATTAGTTTTATGGAAGAGGAAATTATTATTAAAAAGAATTGTTTATATGTAAAATTATTTGTCAGATATGTTGATGATTGTTTATTTGTAGTTGAGAATGATAAATTGAAGGAATTTGTAAATAAGTTTACTTGTTTTGATCATTTTATAAAATTTGTGTTAGAAGGAGGAGGGTTAGATTTTGATAAGTTAAAATTTTTAGATCTTTTGGTGATTAGAAATGTAGATACTAATTGTTTATTGTGCAGTCATTTAGTTAAAAGTAAAGAATTAAGATCTATAATTAAACCTGATAGCTATCAGTCTGTATCTCATAAAGTAGCTGCTTTAAGGAATTATTGTCATAGGAATATTAAATTAAATAATTCTAGTGGGGTAGCTTTGTTTCAGAAATATCAATTTTATAAAGATTACTTGAGTGTTGGATATTCTGATAAATTTGTTAAAAGTATTTTATTTAATAGTAATATTTGTAAGGATGTAAAGGTTAAAGAAAAATATGATTTTATTTCTTTGCCATTTAAATTGTCTTCTTATAAAATTGTGTGTAGAAATAGTAAATTGTTTGGAAATAAGAAAATTGCTTGGAAAAGGGGTGTTACATTGAATAATTTATTAAATAATACAAAGGAAGTTTTTGATAGAAAGACTATTCCTGGTGTAGTATATTTTATTCCTTGTTTATTTGTAAGAAGGTTTACATAGGTCAGAGCAGTTTGAGTTTAAATGAAAGATTAAAGGTTCATAAAAGTAGAGTTAAAAATAGATATCTTAGTTCTCCTTTGTATGTCCATGAAAAAGATACAGGCCACACTATTGATTTTGATGAAGCTAAGGTTGTTTTTTTTTGAGAGAAATGAAATCAAAAGAAGAATTAAAGAGTCTTTATTATTGAAAATTCATTATTCTGAAGCAATTAACTTATTTAAGAGTTCTTTTAATATTAAGGGTGGATGGGAAGTGAATGGATTTGTGGGTAGTTTTTAATATTATATATATTGTGTAGTTTTTGTAGTTCTTTACACTTGAGAAGTCTGCTTGTAGTAGTGAAACTTTAGGTTGTGTTTTAATATTATTTTTATGCTGGTCTTGTTTAATTTTGGTTTTGGGGTAGTTTTGATTATATATTGACTAGTTTAGCTTTATGCTTGTAATGTTTATATATATATATATATATATATATATATATATATATTACATATATATATATATTTATATAGTATATATATATATATATATATATATATATTGTAACCGACGGAATTGTTGAATGCTGTATTCCATTTAAATTGAAGAAAGAAGGCCCAAAATGTTGGTGCCATTTTATAACTGATTGAATTGATGGATGTAGGTGATGGTTAGGATGATCAATCTGATCTGATAAAAAAATCTAAAAATCTAATTTAAATTAATCTGGTCTAGCTCAATCGGGTCGCTGTTATGTAATAAACCATCACAAAGCACAAATAATTTCTCTTAAAGATTTATCCCTTAAGTTATATGTGTGAAGAAAGAATGAGAGTCTCCCCCCACAAACCACCCCCCCACCAAAAAAAAAAGAGATTTTCTTAAACAGTAATATAGGATTAGGCTAACTACTTGATTGGCAATCTAATCAAAATCAAATCCAATTAATAACTAAAACAGATTCCAATATATATATATATATATATATATATATATATATATATATATATATATATATATATATATATATATATATTTTATTAGCCTGTTACTGTTATAGTAATTTAAATCTACTTTATTATTTAAAGATGCTGCCTTTTTAACTTAATGGATAAGCTTCTAAGTACCTGTAATAGTACTTTACAAAACATTTTTTTACATATAGACATTATTTAAATATCAAAATCGGAAGAGCTACGTGAACCCAAATATTTAGCGTTTATTTATATATATATATATATATATTAATAAACGCTAAATAGAAAGATAAACACTCGTGTCAATAAGCGATATACAATTCTTTCTACTTCAATCTTTAATTAATAATTTTCTGTTGGCATCAACTGGTTTTATTATAATTTTATAAACACTTTGAAAATTTATGCACTCACTTAAATGTTTAAACAAATTAATATACGTCTATGGTTTACTAAGAAGCTACAAAATAATTTATAAATAATTTATAAATATCTTCCAATAAAGTGCTGCTTAATTGGTGCTTCGTTTATGTTTTAAAATAGAATACTTCACTGGAGTTTAATATCAACACTCTATTAGCTCATCTCTAACTCTACAATGTCCAACCACATTACATAAAAGACATATCAAGTTTCTATTGGATGTTTATTCACCTGTGAGTATTAATACAATCTGTTTGAAATTTTAAACAATTGAATAAAAATTGACTGGCAACAATTAAAACATATGATTATAATTGATATTTATACAAATCAAAACAATATTCAATTAAATTGGTCAATGAAGTTTATTCTCTTCATTTTATAGGAGTTTAAGAAAAATACCCAAGACGAATTATTCTGAACCAAACGATAAAGTACGATCTATTTAGATTTTTATGACGGAATCAGACAAACATGAAATGATTGACTTTGTAATATTAACTAAGATAAATGAGAATATATATATATATATATATATATATATATATATATATATATAATATTCGAATGCAAATGTAAATATAAAATTCATATGGAAACAAAATAAAATACTAATAAGCAAAACATACCTTATCTTATATTCTAATTCACTTACCAAGCTGAGTTTGAATCTTGTTACTTAAATAGCTACGTCGTCTTATGCAATCCAAATAAAACAAAATAATTAAACTAGTCTTGATATTTAAATTAACTCAATTTATTGGATTATATAAAAGAAAATTGGCAAGATTAATGATAAAATACATCGGAAATGACTTTATATTTTAGATTGGTTGACTAAATAAAAATGATAAAATTGCTATGTGTATCTCTAAATGTGTTGCGACAATGATAACGACAAAAAAAAAATGAATGAGTAAATGAAGGGAAAGGCTTTTGGATATTTTGCTGAAAAATTTACATATAACCGATACCAAAGATGTGAAATAGGAGGGTATCAAAATCTATTTGTTTATCAAAATAATAACGGATAAATGAATATGAAATAATAAATATATTTGAGTCTTTACGATCATTTTCATTTAATAAATTATATTACTTTTAGAGATAATAAAAAAAAATCATCCCCTTTTATTACATATAAAAAAAATTAATACACGCACATTTTATATAAAAAAAAATCATACCATATATATATGAGTCTGTTCGTTCACTATTTATTTGCCCATTGATTGACTTCAGTTCTTATGGTGTAAAGAGAAGTTTCTTTGTCAGAAATAATAATCGCAAACTTTATAATGCTTCACTAAAAGTTTTCTTTTTCTGTCCGAAGAGGTGAGTGCACTTTGATTAGCCCTTTTATGATGTGAATTGATCCAGTTGGTCCATGTTCCTTTACTCGTGAGATGATGTTTACGCAAATCCATTTTTTTTTCATAGGTTTCTTTTTTTTCCACACTTTGCTGCCGCTTTCCTGGAAACTTTTCACAACTGCCCTCTAAATGATTGAACGGGCAGATAATTCAACTATTTTTCCATGTTTTATGGTTTTACACACAAAAAAAAATATTGAAAAACTTTATTTGTTAAGACACAGAAAATAGGTCTGTCCTTGACTATAGCAAAATGATGAAAAAAGGGTCCTGTTATATTCTGTCACGTCTTTTTTTATAGGTTCTATTTCTGACATTTCTCGTATATTCATGACACTCCAATATTACTCAAATAAACCTCAATTTTATCAATTTTTTTATAGTAGTTTTTGCGCGGTTTGTACGGTAAGTTTGGAGAAAAAGATACATGAAAATTAAATCCAAATTCGATTACAATTTTTTTTATTATTTACAAACCAAAATACAAAATTGATATAACAACCTTTTATTTACTTGATAAACATCAATAATTTACACATATCTATATTTTTAATAATAATATTTTTTTAAATTAATTTATAAACAAATATACACAACATAAAAACATTGAACTATATGTAATAATGTTACTATGGTGACTGCATTCATATATGAAATATGTAAAATAATATCGATCCTAGTTAGGTAAACTTATATTGTACTGAATAGTTGTTTTTTTTTTTTAAATTTATTTATTTATATGTTTTTCTTAAATTTGATTATAGTGAAGTTATTTTTATTTTAAAGCTAGAATGGAACAGTATATAATTCTATTTAAAAGCTTTAAGGTTGCCATGGTGATCAAATTTAAATCTACATTTCCAAGATCTTACATTATCTATCTATTAAGCAAAGGAAAAATCAAATAAGATCAACAAACTTCTTTATTTATTTATTTATTTATTTATTTATTTTTATATACCTGGATCATCAATCTGAACATTCACAACATCTCCCCTCTACAGAGAAAAAAAAATAAAGACACTTTTTCCCTTCTCTAAAATCATTAAACATTTTAATTTCTGCACAGATAAACGTCTATCATTTCCATCTGTCTTGATTTTAATATCATTTGAAATGTTAGTAAAAAATTTCAAATATCTTATTCTCATAGAAGCAATGTGGAATTCGTTCATTCCATTTATGCTTGTCTAATTAGTTTACCTACATGTATTTTTTTTATATCTACCATTTATGTAGTATAATTGCATCTCTAGGTTTTTTTTTTCTTTTTTTTTTTTATATTGGATTTCACAATCAAATTATTACATCTTTATATTCCTCTCTGCAACTTTCTGGACAACAATGCTCTAAAATTAGAGTCAAACAAGAAAATCATTTAGTATTTGCTTCATACAAGCCAAATATATTACGGAACAAAATTTATAAGCCAAATATTATTAGTTATTCTCTAATAATCATATATTTTTATTGCATTGTTAAAATATATATATATATTCACGGTTTTATTTTTTTAAAACTCAACAATAGCTTTTATTATTATTTTCTTTAGACATATCTGTAGTTCACTTCAGTGATACTACTATGGGCCTAAATTTTAAACATTCAATATTGTCATAAAATGAAAATATAACTTTAGTTAATTAATATCTTATATTTATTCAATTCCTGCTTTGGACATTGAAAATATCAACCTTTAAAGTCATTTTTCCTATAAAATAATCTAAACAAATGAAAATTAACTCATACAGTGAGCTGGAGATTCAAAACAATAGAGATATCCCATTTTTAAATCACTTCTAATACTAAAGTAAACTGATTAAATGTCAATCAAATCTAATTTTAATTTCTGGAGGATCTGACAACTACTTTACAAACTAAGCTGTGCTCTACATTGATGCTAATCAGGGACATTTATGTTTGAATAGCTTTATTTTATACAGGTTAGGGAAACTACTAAACATTTCTCTTTAAAATTATAACTCATATTAAAAGATAAATCCTGCCATCAAGGATTTCTTCCTACCTGCCAATGAACAATAATAAGTCTGGGACATCTGTCGACTTCAGACTTCAATATAATTTTATATAGAGTTATGAGCCACAACACACATTTATAGTTCTGCCAACTTCCTCAAAGAAAAGACTTAACCATACAAATATTTACAATTTACAAATAGCACAGACATTAAAATCTTACACTCTACATCTCCAATGCATTAAATAACACATTCATCATCATCAGTCAATTTTACAAGGTTTAATTTTAAATAGTATTTGCATACTATACAATGAAAATCTTCAAAAGTACTTTGACTATAAATATTTCTCACTCTATTTTTTTTTTTTTTTTAGTCTTTCATATGTGTATCTACACTATTACTAATGACTTTTGGTCATAATAATAAATATCATGAGACATACTAATAAAGTTACTTTAGTGAATGTCTTTTTATTTAATTGGGTGGTGCTACTGGCTTTAAGCTTCGGGCATTGAAGGTACCTTTTTCACCTTCCGGGGTTTCTATGAGAAATGCATTCTCCCCCACTTTTCTTTTTATTTGGAATGGTCCCTCATATATATTCAAAAACTTTTTGAATTTATAATTCTGAGGGTCACTGATTTGTCTCTACTTCAAATAAATATGTTTTTATATAAATCATTTATTTTCCAGTCATTCACAAATTCATTAATCCATTAGTCAAATCATGGGTCAGGGAGGAAATCATGCCATCTAAATTTATCAAATCAATATTAGTCTTTTCCTCTCTCCATGTACTTTTCAACTACTCTCAATATTTCTGAACAAAATAACAGAGAAATGTTACTATGAACATTATTATCTACTGTATAGTTATACTTACTATAAGTTTTCTCAAGCAACAAACTCTTACTCCATTTTTCAAAGGGTTCATCTTCCTTCCCTTTTACTGTACTATCACAAAGTTCTCCTTGAAATAACTGCTTAACATACTTTCTATAATAAATGTTATCTGACTGCATTATTATGGACATATCTTCTTCCATACTTATTTTCCATCTTTCCTTTGCAGTATGATACATACTTTTAAATCTTCGTGTTACTTGTTTGCACTCTATATAATTTCTTAAGTTACCTTTCAAATTTTCAACTCCTTTGGATTTAAATTTATTTATTAACAATGCTTCATCTATCATTTTCTGACTAACCTCAGTCTTTATGTTTTTATTTGGTTGTAACAGCTCAACATTTGAAAGCTTCTTATCTAAATTATTCTGTTCATCAATATACTTTATTTTTACTGAATCATTAGAACAATCTATTTTTACCTTTTCAAATCTTTTAATCATCTTTACTTTTCCTAAAGGCACCTGTTCTAATGTTTTTTAATTTACTATTTTTGCTTTGTTACATTTTACCTTCATATTAGTCTGAATATCGCTTAGCTCCTTTTTAATATCACTTATCTCCAATGTGGTTGCTTTCTGGGTATCTACATAAGTCTGTTCAATTTTAAAACATTTTCCCTCCAAACTTTGATATTTAATTTTACAACTTTTAACTTCGGCTTCTAAAATGTTAAGCCTGACATCTATGTGTTCTTGTGACTTCTGTATATGGTCACTCAATTCGTCAAACCTACAATTATATTTATCAATGGATTCTTTCAACCGAGTATCTAAGTTATGCTTAAATTCATCAAACTTGGCATTAGTAGCATTTAACTCGATTTTGCATAAGCCAATTTTAATATTTACCTCCTCTCTAAGTTCTTTATTTTCTTTAATCATATCACCCAGTTTATTATTCATGTCTTCTCTTAACATTTGATTATCTCTACTCATGTCACTAAATTTATTATTTATTTCACTATTCATATCACAAAATTTATTATTTATATCACTTTTCATATCACCCATCCTTTCCTTAAATTCTTTCAGAATTGGATACAAATCTCCTTCAGGTTTTGATAATTTTTCTTTCTTATTGCTTTCCATTTTTTATTTTCTATTTATGTCAAATATAATATCTCTATTTTAAATAAATTGCGAAATACTTTACTTTTATTTATTCTTACATAAAACATATCTACCCATTCAATCCTACAGCTGCGAATAAAAATCCCCAAAGAACGACAACAACAAATATTCTAATATCTTATTTAAACCTATGATATAATATAATCAGCTATATAACTCCACCAATGCATATAAAAATAATACCATGTTTTAGCATCTATATAAGACTCAAACTTGGGTCTTTAATTGGTTATTTCGCCCCACGTTGGGTGCCATTTTGTAACCGATGGAATTGTTGAATGCTGTATTCCATTTAAATTGAAGAAAGAAGGCCCAAAATGTTGGTGCCATTTTATAACTGATTGAATTGATGGATGTAAGTGATGGTTAGGATGATCAATCTGATCTGATAAAAAAATCTAAAAATCTAATTTAAATTAATCTGGTCTAGCTCAATCGGGTTGTCGTTATGTAATAAACCATCACAAAGCACAAATAATCTCTCTTAAAGTTTAATTTACTTAAGTTATATGTGAAATGAAGGAATAATGAGACTATCTGCTCCAGACATCAACAAATCCATCACAATTACAACATAAATTGCAAAGAGCAGTGAAACCAACTACTATTGCCCTAAACAATAATATAGGATTAGGCTAACTACTTGATTGGCAATCTAATCAAAATCAAATCCAATTAATAACTAAAACAGATTCCAATATATATTTTATTAGCCTGTTACTGTTATAGTAATTTAAATCTACTTTATTATTTAAAGATGCTGCCTTTTTAACTTAATGGATATGCTTCTAAGTACCTGTAATAGTACTCTACAAAACATTTTTTTACATATAGACATTATTTAAATATCAAAACAAAATAATACTTGAACCCAAATATATATATATATATATATATATATTTTAATAAACGCTAAATAGAAAGATAAACACTCGTGTCAATAAGCGATATACAATTCTTTCTACTTCAATCTTTAATTAATAATTTTCTGTTGGCATCAACTGGTTTTATTATAATTTTATAAACACTTTGAAAATTTATGCACTCACTTAAATGTTTAAACAAATTAATATACGTCTATGGTTTACTAAGAAGCTACAAAATAATTTATAAATAATTTATAAATGTCTTCCAATAAAGTGCTGCTTAATTAGTGCTTCGTTTATGTTTTAAAATAGAATACTTCACTGGAGTTTAATATCAACACTCTATTAGCTCATCTCTAACTCTACAATGTCCAACCACATTACATAAAAGACATATCAAGTTTCTATTGGATGCTCATTCACCTGTGAGTATTAATACAATCTGTTTGAAATTTTAAACAATTGAATAAAAATTGACCGGCAACAATTAAAACATATGATTATAATTGATATTTATACAAATCAAAACAATATTCAATTAAATCGGTCAATGAAGTTTATTCTCTTCATTTTATAGGAGTTTAAGAAAAATATCCAAGACGAATTATTCTGAACCAAACGATAAAGTATGATCTATTTAGATTTTTATGACGGAATCAGACAAACATGAAATGATTGACTTTGTAATAGTAACTAAGATAAATGAGAATATATATATATATATATATATATATATATATCTTATATATATATATATATATATATATATATATATATATAATATTCGAATGCAAATGTAAATATAAAATTCATATGGAAACAAAATAAAATACTAATAAGCAAAACATACCTTATCTTATATTCTAATTCACTTACCAAGCTGAGTTTGAATCTTGTTACTTAAATAGCTACGTCATCTTATGCAATCCAAATAAAACAAAATAATTAAACTAGTCTTGATATTTAAATTAACTCAATTTATTGGATTACATAAAAGAAAATTGGCAAGATTAATTATAAAATACATCGGAAATGACTTTATATTTTAGATTGATTGACTAAATAAAATGATAAAATTGCTATGTGTATCTCTAAATGTGTTGCGACAATGATAACGACAAAAAAAAATGAATGAGTAAATGAAGGGAAAGGCTTTTGGATATTTTGCTGAAAAATTTACATATAACCGATACCAAAGATGTGAAATAGGAGGGTATCAAAATCTATTTGTTTATCAAAATAATAACGGATAAATGAATATGAAATAATAAATATATTTGAGTCTTTACGATCATTTTCATTTAATAAATTATATTACTTTTAGAGATAATTAAAAAAAAATCATCCCCTTTTATTACATATAAAAAAAAATTAATACACGCACATTTTATATAAAAAAAAATCATACCATATATATATGAGTCTGTTCGTTCACTATTTATTTGCCCATTGATTGACTTCAGTTCTTATGGTGTAAAGAGAAGTTTCTTTGTCAGAAATAATAATCGCAAACTTTATAATGCTTCACTAAAAGTTTTCTTTTTCTGTCTGAAGAGGTGAGTGCACTTTGATTAGCCCTTTTATGATGTGAATTGATCCAGTTGGTCCATGTTCCTTTACTCGTGAGACAATGTTTATGCAAATCCATTTTTTTTTCATAGGTTTCTTTTTTTTTCCACACTTTGCTGCCGCTTCCCTGGAAACTTTTCACAACTGCCCTCTAAATGATTGAACGGGCAGATAATTCAACTATTTTTCCATGTTTTATGGTTTTACACACAAAAAAATATTGAAAAACTTTATTTGTTAAGACACAGAAAATAGGTCTGTCCTTGACTATAGCAAAATGATGAAAAAAGGGTCCTGTTATATTCTGTCATGTCTTTTTTATAGGTTCTCTTTCTGACGTTTCTCGTATCTTGACAACCATCCAATATTACTCAAATAAACCTCAATTTTATCAATTTTTTTATAGTAGTTTTTGCGCAGTTTGTACGGTAAGTTTGGAGGAAAAGACACATGAAAATTAAATCCAAATTCGATTACAATTTTTTTTTTTTTTACAAACCAAAATACAAAATTGATATAACAACCTTTTATTTACTTGATAAACATCAATAATTTACACATATCTATATTTTTAATAATAATATTTTTTTAAATTAATTTATAAACAAATATACACAACATAAAAACATTGAACTGTATGTAATAATGTTACTATGGTGACTGCATTCATATATGAAATATGTAAAATAATATCGATCCTATTTAGGTAAACTTATATTGTACTGAATTGTTTGTTTGTTTTTTTAAATTTATTTATTTATATGTTTTTCTTAAGTTTGATTATAGTGAAGTTATTTTTATTTTAAAGCTAGAATCAACAGTATATAATTCTATTTAAAAGCTTTAAGGTTGCCATGGTGATCAAATTTAAATCCACATTTCCAAGATCTTACATTATCTATCTATTAAGCAAAGGAAAAATCAAATAAGATCAACAAACTTCTTTATTTATTTATTTATTTATTTTTTTTATATACCTCGATCATCAATCTGAACATTCACAATATATATATATATATATATATATATAGAGAGAGAGAGAGAGAGACAGAGAGAGAGAGAGATGGATATATTTTTGGAGATATAAATTAAAGAATAAATAGAGACAGAGATAGATGGATAGGTTAAAGATAAATTGTTAAGGGAAGAGAATGGATGGTCATATAGTTGGATAAGTAAATAATTGGGTGAATAAATAGGTAGATTAAGTTCAAATATATAGATAAATGAATGGATGTATTATAAATAGAAATCAGATATACAAATATATAGATAGATACATATACAGATAAATATAAAAGTAAATATATAAACAAACAACAGATAAATAGATGGATAGATAGGTCTATAAATAGATAGATTGCTAATATTTGAGTAAATATCTCGGTAAATAGACGGACAGTTGCATGGATAATAAGTAGAATGGAAAAACAGATAAATAGATAGACAAATAAACAATTGTGATGAATATGTTGAAAGATAAATTAAGAAATAGATAAATAAATTAATATATGGGTGGATAAATGAATATACAGATAAAAAGAAAATTCAATAGGTGGATACATAGGTACATAGATAGAGATGAAAGCAAACAGAATCAGTTAGAATGAATGGATGGGAAAATAAATAAATAGATTAATAAATGGATAAATATATCAATAAAAAAGGGCAGACAGATAAATAGATAGATAGTGAATTGTTTGGTGAATAAATGTATAGATAATTAAATAAATAAATGATTGGATGAATAAATTAATAAATAGACTGAAAGACATTTACATAAATAGACAAATATATACATAAATAGAAGGATAGCTAATAGATGAATGAGTGAGTAGATAAATAGATAGATAATTAAAGAGGTGGATGATTGAATAGATAAAGAAGTAGGTATATATATAAAAACAGTTAGATAGATAGATAAAAAAAATGGATAATATTGGATATATAGACTGAATGTCAGATGAAAGGCATTTGTACATAAGAAGACACAAGTTGGAATATACAGATCGATAATTAGTTAGAATGGATGAATGGGTAGATTGAAATAAATAAAATTATAGATATAGGAATAAATAACTACATATAAAATTACTTAAAAAGACAAACAGATAAATATATAAATACACACAAACACAAACTAATAGAGTTAAATAGATTGATATGGATGAATAGATAAACAGATAAATTGTTATATAGGAAGAATAGATAGATGTACTTAAATAAATGTATTAGAAAATTTATTTTTAGTCATTGTTTTTAAATAGCCTTTAAAGGCTGATATTTGAATGTAATACAATTGTAAACATGCGCTATATAAAAATAAATGCTTATTTACATTCATTGTTTTTGCAAAAATAACTTTAATGTTTTTTGATATATTTTTTGTACTTTATTTATATATATATATATTGTTTTAAATTCATGTGAACAAATTTGGAAAAAATTTCTTGCTCCCATATTATGAAGAAAAAAACACTTTTTTTTTTTTATCTTTTTTGTCCTAAGTCTGAGCATAAGCATGACAAAATCTCCCCTGCCATAATAGTTTATAAATGTTTTGGATGAAATATCTAAATTAGAGATAATATATATGTATTTTCTCTTCAAAAATGAACTACATAATATTTACTTTGGAAGCAGTTTGACATGTATTCTAGTACTATATCTTTTTTAAAATATTTTTTGAAATTTGAAAACCATAATAGTTTATTAATTATTCTCATGTAATTTTTTAACTTTGATGAAATTTAAAAGGTAATGTTTTATTTATTAATTGTAAAACTAAAACACTTTCTTTCATTTGAGCATATGTTGTTATTCATTCTTGAATTAGTTTAAGCATTTTTTCTGCTATCATTCTTTCATTTAAACTCGTTTGTATTTTGCTACCATATTTTAAAGTAATTTGATTTAAACACATTTTTAAAATAATTGTTAAATTAGTTTAGTAAACTTTTTTGTCAAATATTAATATTTGCTCAACTTTAAATATTGTTTTTGTTTTTTTATTTATTTAACAATAGTGTTTTGATTTTAATATTTATTAAATACAGTTTTAGTGAAGCTAATAATTATTTTTCTTCAAACATTCATGTTTACTAAACTCCAAATATTGATATGAAATTATTATTTCCCCCATCGTATTTTAAGATTAAAATATTTTCATACTATTTTGTTAGAGTATTTTTTTTTGTCAAGTAATAATATTTATAGATATAATAAACACCTCCATACTTCCCCATACTTTTTAATTTCATATAAATAAAGATATAATAAAAGACAAATAATCCCTAAGATGCATTTCATGCTGAACCTGCACTCATCACTTGGCCCAGGTCACTATCTCTCATATATATCTCTATTATATACAAAGTATTTATCTAGAATAAATTATTACATTTTTCTATTGCCATTGTCAAATTCCCTCCACTGACAACTTTGATGCCATCCATTTCAGATAAATATACTAATGACAATCACAAATCATTTATTAAACAAGAGATTATCCCTGACCCAAATATAATTTTTAAACTTTAGTTAAAAGCAAATATATCTACTTTCTAATAAAAAGTGCACATAGAGTAATTCAATTTAATTTATTTATTTTCATGTGTAATATCTACTACAGATATCAGTCCACTTCCTGTTGCCAGCTGGAGCAGTTGACTGTTCACTGGGACCAGAAGAATGAGACTCATTATGCTTTCAAGTTTGAGTTTATGAGGAAAAGGTTTGCCAAGATGTAGGTGAGTACTTGTTTTATCATTTCACCACCTTTACAAGAAATTTTAAATCAGTTTTCGCTCTAAAGTATTTGAAATTATCAATCGTATCGTTCTATGCAAAGGGCTGCCATTAAAAAAGGCAAAAGCCAGTACAAGGAAATCTTAGAATCATTTGAGCAAGAATAAAACTAAGGAAAAAGATTTTAAAATGAGACTAAATAAAAAAAAAGTTATTAGAAATCCTAAGCTTAATGATAGGATTAATTGAGATATAGTTGGCAGGTCAAATTTTATTGAAAACGTTGGAAAAAAAAAAAAAAGAAAAAGCTTAATAAAGATAGTCTCAAGAATTTCACAATAGCATCAGATATAGCAAGATTCTATGGCTGCAAACAAATCAGGAAAAACAGGAAATAGACCAAGAAACAAACTAGACACAAAAGTAATCATAAACCTATGGAAATTAAAAAAAAAAGAAATCCCAGCGTTAATTTGTTCATGAGAAAAAAGTTACGATATCATCGTGGGTGAATGTGGTAAAAAAGTGCAGGAGGGGAAAATTATTTTAAATATGAATTTGATCTCAATTTTAGAATCAAACAGTATAGATTACATTTTAAGCCATCTTGCTGCACAAGAATTAGTTTTTTTTGATGATTAGATCAAAGTTACTTGGCCACTTCCAGTGCAATTGGGGCACCACAAAAAGAATAGAAAACTTTCAAATTGACACAGAATTAGAACAAAGTATTTCCTGAGCCAAAAAACAATGATTTAAAGATAAAAACAAGTTCAAATGATGGTATAGACCCAAACAAAGATATTGAAGCTGCAATTTATTCAACTCCTTTAATCCAACAATGATTAGGAATAATCCAAAGATTACAAACTTTTACACTACACAATTGAAACCTTGATTACTAATCAAGACCTAGATTTCAATTAAGATAAGCAGAATTCAAATAGGTTCAATACAAGAGTCCCAGTTGGAATCCTACTACAATCATGTCCACAACATGGTTACAGAAACTAGTAACTATAACAAGTTGGTTTCCATTCAGCTCTACTGTACAACCAAACAATAAGCAAGAATCCTACAATGCTAATTATTCTGTTCATAATTGGAATAACCAAATAGAAATATATAAGCTAGATCATAATCCCTGGAGAACCTTGTAGTCGGACGAGTTGAACTGGTATTTAGAATATATGACACGTATCAAGAGTTAACAACAATGAAGCAGACTTTGGAGGTTGTTTCAACCCCCTGATGGCTTGTTTATTATGGCAGTGTTGATTTGAGCTAATCATTTTTTTTCTTTGGTTAACTTTAAAATTTGAGAGTTTGTAAGGTGGTTGGTCTGATTTGGGCCACCTCCAAATTTTGTAACTTTGATGGAGGCTTTGCTGCAATAATTTTCTGGGCATGGGTCTGCACTCCTCTTTTCTTCTTTGGGTGTGGTGGTGGTCATTAGGAGGCTGGGTCATTGGTGCAGGCTGTTGACAATTATTGTTGGCTCCTGGAAAACCTGCTGGGAGGGTACCTGGTCAAAGTCTCAGCACCATTCCTGCTCTGGTTGGCTGCTGTGCCCCTTGATAGGTTGGTTTCAGGCAGTGCAGATCTGTGCTTGCTATGTGTTAGTTTTTCTTAGTTGGCTTTCCTATTCTGGGCAGGTAGATCAAATTGGTCCCTGCACATTTGGACTGTTGATTGGGAGACAGAGGCATCTGGAATGGTCTTGACATGGCTTGGCTGCAGGTTGAGAATTTATTATTCAATGAACTTGAGCCTTGGACCTTGCTGCCTGTTGTGGTGGTTGGCACAATGCTGGACTTGTCCACCTATTCAGCTGAAGCATTTGGGTCTTCACTTTGGGGCCCCAGGGGTGGGATCATTGGGTGATGGATGGCTTCTCAGTAGCTGGGCCATGTAGATCCATATATAGATACTGATGTTCAGATACACATTAATATCAACATTATAGCAATTCTTTAATGGACACAATTGTTATCAAGCATATTTACTTTATATAATCAATAATTGTTTTACCTTGTTTGTCACATTGAACACTTTGTAATTCTCAATGGGTAAGTGTGCCCAAAATTTTTGTAATCCTTTTACTAATAAAGGTTACTTTTGAAAGATATCTACTACAGATATACTTAATAACCATTATTTTTAAAATATATGAAGAAAAATATTTTAAAAGACAAATGACCACCCAAGATAAATTTCATGCTGAACAAACACTAAATCAATTGGTTTAAATTTGTCCTTTAAAATATCTTAATTCATATGTTCTCAAAATGTTTGATGGTGTAAACTTTATTAAATATATCTATGAAATATTTTGTACATGGAAAAAGAGAAATAAAATTGAATTACTACATGTGTATGTGTTTAATTAAAAATAAAACAGATATGTTAATATTTGACTAAGGTTTAAAGTTTATATCTGGGCTAGAAATAATCTCTAGTTTAATAAATAATTAGTGGTAGTCATTATTGTTTTTATCTTGAGTGAATCATATTAAAGCTATGGGTGAAATAAGTTTGACACCTGTTAATCAAAATATATCAATTTTCTATTGATAAATACTGCACATATAATGGAAGTATATATGAGAGATAATAACCTGGGCCAAATGATGGGTGCTGGTTCAGCACAAAATGCATCTTTGAAAGTAATTTATTTATTCATATGCATTAACAAGAATGTTTAGTAGTGTGAAGATTTTTAAATCTATGTTTAAAAGAAACATTAATATAAATATGTCTGTATGCTTAATAAATCAAATAGTTTTATCATATTTTACTTATACCATCTGAGACTTAAAGCATTTAATAAAAGAAATTTAGAGATATGCATTTTAGGATTTCATGAGTATGAAAACTATTTGAGAAAATTAAACACGTATTACTGATATCAGTGAAAAAAAACTAAAAGATTGAAAAGAAATTATATCATGTATATTGCTTTAAAAATATGAATAATAGAGGATTAGCTTATGTTTTAAGGTGGTTATCAAAAGTTTCTGGTGATCTAGGAAAAAGAACATACTTAAAACAAACATTGAAGGAAGTTTGTAATGAGTACAATGTAGAGATAGCTAAATGGAAAAGGAGAATTGAAAGTAGGTATATATATATATATTTTAATTTGCTTTACAATGTATACATATCTTTGTGCTCTCACTTCCTTTTTGAACAATAAAAATTATAAATTTTAATTTTGAATTGTATTTTGAATGCATATATTTTTAAAAGTAAAAAAAAAAAAAAAAGCAACTAAAAATAATTAAGGTATACTATTTACAACTACGTTTTCTACTTGAAATACGAAACGATGATATTATTTTACGTTAGGATTAATAACAGGGTGTGGTAAATTACAAAATATGTTACCTATTTTTTTTTTTTTTTTTGATAATCATATTGTTGTCAAGAGATTCTATAAGTTCAGCTTCTCAGCCTTTTTACTGTAAAAGTCATATTTTAAAAGATTTGTTCAGAATATTTTTTATTTTGATGTGTAGCTTAATAATAAATAAAATTCAGAAAAAAAAAATGTGTATAAGTAACAACGTCACATAATCTTGAATTCCATCTGCTGAAAAAGACGAATTTGTTTCTTTGTGCTGATAGAAAGAAAATTATCTCGCGGTTATTTACACTTTCATTTAAACTCAATTCTAACCAACTTTTTTTATCCTAGAAATTGAAAAGCTGTGGTTATCATTACATTTCTGACATTATTATAAAATAAAAATGCGAAACGCTATCAAATTGGATATTTTTAGCTGATGTTTTTCCAAGCTCCAGCTGTGAAGTCGACAATGTAATCTAGTTACAATTGTAATAGAATTTTATTATATATATAAAATTTTACTTAAATTCTTAGTTAATTAAACTAAACATCACTTTTATCCTTTTTTTAAATGCATTTATATCATCTTAATAATAATAATAATAATAATATATTTATTATAAATGATTAAAAATTAAACTGATATTTTTTTTGTTCAATCAATGATATTATTATTATTATTATTATTATTATTATTATTATTATTATTATTATTATTATTATTATTATTATTTGTTTCAAAAAGAAACTTTATTCAGACTATAAGAGCAGGTTACATTAATACTTTCCGTATACGTGTGTAATGTTCCTGACAATTATGTACATTGTATCTATCTAAGTTCTTTACAAGTCTTTACAAATATAAACTGGATGAGCGACGGATTGTTTGTTATAGGTTATGATAATAAATTTATATGGCATCTGTTCATTTTTTTTAATTCCATTGGTTTTGTTTAAATTGTTTCTCAAAGACATCTTATTTACATTTGGATAATATATATTCATACATGCTTTGTAGCAGTTTGTTAGTCTGTAGATATTGGTTTTATAAGCTCGTTTATGTTTCTACTGGCAGCAATGATTATGTTTTATTAACATATATCAATTTTTGTGTTTTGTGTTGTCCATTTTCTTGCATTCTCTTTTCGAGTATATACGTAATTTGAAAAGTGACAGAACTTTCCTGATTAGTGATTTGAGCAGTTGTTTTATGAGCAACCAAATGACCTTGAAAGTATCTGGATGTGCTATTTTATTGTCTCCATTTTTTTAATTGTGCTAATTTGTTATGAAATGTTGATGCATGTCACCTTGTATTATTGCCAAAGTGAATGTGCATTGTGTGCAGCAAAATGCATACACCATGAATGTTGCTGTGTGGATTGTAGGAGTGGATGTTCTGTGGAATGTGATAATGATATCCTGCATGAAGATGTTTGGTTGTCTGTGTGTTAGTTATTTCATGCTGAATATTGTTTAATACCAAACAGGTGTAGAACAGATGTTGTTGAGTTTTCTCTGCTTGGTGGCATAGTGTGCAGAAAGGGTTTATTTTTGCATAGGTCCATCTGTATCTTAAAAAATATGATGTTGGCAAGCCATATAAATGTCGTCTAAGAAGGAAGTCAAAAAAATTTGGGCTCCATGGAACATTTTTTAAATTTTTAAAGCAGCTTCCAGTTGTTTATTCTGAGCATCTGGGTGGAAATATCTGGTGAATGTCCTGAGTATACCAGTGCATTTATCTGCCAATGTAAATATTTTGTTGCTGTTTGCAGTGATATTTGAGTATGTGTGTTTCTAAACTGTTTGATAATTGATGATAGGAATGTGAAGGTGGAGGTTTGTCTGCAGGTATTAGTTGGATTAGACATTGAAATTCTTGGAAATGTCTGAGGGTGTCTATTATAAGGTTTGCAGTTTTCCGTATTTGAAAAATATATATGTTGGATAGCCCCAAACCATTGTGTATTATTGGGTGATTAAGGCATTTTGCAATTATTGATATTGTCTTTCTATTTCATAGAAGTTTATTGCAATATGAAGAGATTTTTGATGTGAAAGCTTTGGAGAATTCAATTATGGGAGAATAGTAAATTATTTTGGTGATCACTAGCTGTTTGAATAATTGTACTCTAGTATATATTGAGAGATATGCTTTTGATAGAGAGGTAGTGATCCATTTTGCTTCATCTTTTAACTTGTTTTGTATGTTTTGTTTCATTGTATTTCTCTCCATATAGAAAAGAAAAGCAAGGAATGCTAATGGTTTGCCTTGGCAAGTTTGTATGCATGGCTTACTTGTGTAAAGTGACCAGGAAGCAGTTTTATTTTGATTAAATTTGAGATGGTATATTGATTCATAGTCTTGAAGAATTTTCTATAGTGTTGGTATCTGCTTTCTAGAAAGAAGGAAGACTATAATGTCATCAATATATGCAATGCAGGCTATATGTTATGAAGTGCCAGGTATCTGGATGCCTTTGATATTTTGTTGGATTTTAAGTATGACAGGGTTGATGTAAAAGGTAAAAGGATATGGATAGTGTGGGGGGACTGATGGAGAATTTTTACCATTTAGAGTAATATGAATTTCACAGCTTAGTAGTAGATTAGTGGACCAGATATAGATGAGGGCATGAAATTGTGCTGTAATCTAACATGTTAATTAATGCATTAATGCCAACTGAGTCAAAAGCCACTTCTATATCATATTGAACTGCAATGGGTGCATAGTTTTTTCAGTCCTGAACTGAGTTCAATACTGTTTTGAAGATCATTACAGCTTGTGTAATAGATAATTGCTTCTTTTTAATCATCTTATTTGTTATTAGCAGTAGAATGTATATCTCTAGGTTATGCTTAAACCCTTTTACAATCATTTTAATAAATCAATTGTTTTATATAGCATGTTGTTTATAAACTGTAATAGTGAACAGCATTAAGCTATTGCACATGCACTTTGCAGATTAGTATTCAGTCATTTATAGTTAAAATCTGCAAAGCACATGTGCAACAGCTTAATGATGTTTAACTATTATAATAATTTTAATAGTAAGTGGTTACATTGAGATAGGATGGATGTTGGAGAGTGTTGATATGGAGGCTTGTTTTTTGTTGAAGTGGACTATTGCAATTGAGTATAAACCCATAATGTCATGCAAATTCTGTGATAAGTGATTGTCAAGGTGACACAAGCATTGGAAAGTCAACTGGCTGAGATGTACAAGGAGAAAATTTTGGAATGCCATGTGTTCATGTGTGACATGTATAAGGTAGTATGGCTAGTTTAGCAGAAAATTCTGTGATGTTGAATGGTGTATTTGATTTTGGTCTTTTAAAATCATCAGAAAGAGGTTTGTCTGGATAATATTGTAGTTTTTGTTTGAAATGATGGTCAGATTGATATATGACCTCCTCATCTGTAAGTGTCATTGGCCCAGTGAATGTATTTTCTTGTTCATGTATGTTACTGGCTAAGGCAGATTTTACTTTTTTATGTTAGGTAGTTTTTGAGATTGATACAGATATTGTTGTATGCTGGAGTAAGCTTGTGTATATTTTGTTAACTGGTATGTATTGACTAGTATGTGTTGATTTAGAATTCTAACTCATCTGTATATTTCATTAGCCAGTGCTTGTAATCTGGAAGGTGGGGGAATTTGTATGTAATGTAATTTATATTGAATCATAAAATGTTTATAAACACTAGATTCTTTGAATGGAAATAAGTTGCATATTTATGATTTTCTGGAGCATCATATATGTCTCTGAAAAAAGAAATTATGGGATTGCTCTTGGAAGAAGTATTCTATTTGTTTTCCAATGTGTAAGGGAAGATGTCTGAATATCTTCCAAGTTAATCAACATGGTTTGTGCAGAGTGATCAGAGAAAGAAGATGGGTTTATGTTTAGGCTTATAGATGATGTACTATCATCATCAACTATTATTAATCCACTGCAGGATGGAGGTCTCTCCAAGGTCAATCTATCTCCAATTTTTAGCTTCTCTTTTCCATATCACCCCTACATACTTTTTTATTTTATCCATATCATCTCTTTCTGGGTCTTTTACAATCTCTTGGAATCCAGTTTAAGATTTCAATTGTCCATCTATTATCATCTCTTCTAGATTTATGTCCAGCTCAACTTCACTTCAATCTTTTTTAATTTTTTCAATGAGGTCAGTAACACCTGTTTGTTTTCTTATCCATATTTTGTGTTTTTGATCTCTTTTTGTTACTTCCAACATCCACCTATCCATACTTCTTTGAGTGGTATGAAGTCTCTGTATTGTTCTTCTATTAAGTGTCCAAGTCTCAGATCCATAAGCAAATACTGGTAAAATACATTTAATAAAAACCCTTCTTTTCAAACACATAAGCATATTTTCTTTTAGTATTAAATTATTTCTACTAAAAGCATGCCAACCAAGTTTAATTCTATGATTAATTTTATATTTTCATTTGTACTAATAATCTGACTAAGGTATTTGTAACTGTTAACTTCTTCTAACTCATCATAATCAATCTTTATTTTCATATTTTGAGAAAATCCATTAAATATTACTTTAGTCTTTTTAACATTTGTCTTTAGTCCTAGTTTTCTACTTTCATCTGACAACTCCTGCAACATTTCCTGTAGCTCTAAAGCATTATGTGCAAAAACAACTACATCGTCTGCAAAATCTAAATGACTTAAATAATATCCAATTACTTTCACTCCTTTAGGTTCCCATTTTAATTCACAAAATACTTCTTGCAGCACTACTGTAAAAGGTTTTGAAGATATGGAGTCACACTATCTTACACCTTCCTCAGTATTGATTTTGCCAGTATCATTATCTAATTTAACTGTTGATGTGGCATTTTTTTAAATATTTTTTTAAAATATGACAATATCCTGGATCTATACTTTGTTAATCTAGTGCTTTAATCACTGAAAATACAGAATCAAATGCCTTTTTACAATCTACAAATCTTAAGCATAATCACCACTCATATTCATTTATATTTCCTATAACTTCTCTTAATACCTGGATATAATCAACTTTTCTTGGTTGGTGAAAATCCAATGTTCTCTGTAGACAAGTTGAAATTGCATTGGCATAAATTTTATACAAAACTGATAAAAGGCTGATAGGTCTGTAATTTCTAATATCTTTTTATCACCTTTTTTAAATATTAATATTAATACCGCATTCTTCCAATCATCTGGTACATCTTTATCATTTAGAGATTTGGTATACAACTTTACTAATTTTTTTCTATTTCTTCATCTTCTTCTTTTAATATATCAATTATAATTCCATTTTTACCTAGAGCCTTTCCTTTTTTCATACATTTAATTGCATGTCTCACTTCTTCATTTAAAATTCTGTGCAATTCAGAAGATGTAATAGATATAGGAGGTACTTATTTTTTATTACTATATAATTCTTGATAAAAGTTTTCTAGCCATATCATGATGTCATCTCTCTTTTAGTATAATTCAATCTTTTTTTTTTCTTATTGCAGATATAAATTTCCTACCAATACCAAAATGTGGTTTGACACTCTTGGGACTTTTATTTTCTTCTACAGCTTTCCTTGCTAGTTCACAGTTATACTTTCTTATATCATTTTCAACTCTTTTCCACACCATTTTACAAAATTTGAAATATTCAATCCTTTTTAATGCATCACTTTTGTATATCTTCATATTCTTTCTTTTCTTCATAAATTCTCTAGTCCCAGTAGAAATTTTATTGGTCAATTTTATTCAACTCTGAATCATGTTCAAAATCTATTAATACTTGAAACCAATTTGGAAGTTCTAATTTAAATTCATTAGAATGTTTCTGAAGAATATCAACTGTAAATATTGTTTTTCTTCATAATTTTGTCTGTCTAGTTTTGCATTAACATGTATCTTACATCTTACTAATCCATGATCACTTCTTGTGTTAAATGTATTAAGAACATTACAATTTTGAAATATGTATATTCTGTTAGTCAAAATATAATCCAATTCTGATGTACCTTCATTTGGATGCTTCCATGTCCATTTTCTTGTAACACTTTTTTCAAAAAAAGAATTCATAATATAAAGTTTTTTTTTTTTTCTGAAAACTCCATAAGTCTATGTCCTCTCTCATTTCTATTACCATAACCAAAATTACTTACAGCACTTTCATCTTTCATTTCTTTACTAATTCTAGCATTAAAGTCTCCCATAACAATTTTAAAATGTTGTTTACTCTAATCAAAAGCTTTTTGTACATCCATATAAAAATCTTCTACCATTTCATCACTATGAAAACTTGTTGGTGCATAAACCTGAACTATCTGCATTGGTATCTGCTATTAAGTTGTATAACAAAACTTGCCACTCCATCTGATACACCATCAATCTCCACAATGTTGTTCTTCCACTTTTTATTTATAGTTAATCCTACTCCACTTGCATTTTCAATATTTGTGTCTTTATAATAGAGTACATGACCACTTTTTAGATCAATTGTCTCTTCATCTTTTCTTCTAACTTCACAAAGTCCAATAATGTCCTATTTAATATAAGACAGTTCTTCTTCTAATTCTTGCAATTTTCCTTCACTTGAAAGTAATCTGCAGTTGTAAGTATCTAAATAAAAAATTATCATCAAATGGGCAGCCTGTATCCGCAATCAGGGTAGTCATAGCACTCTCCACCTTCAGCTATCAACCACTGCCTTGGATGGTGGATTTACATCCTCCTGGGAATAAGATCCATGATTTATTTTTGTCTCTCATAATTTTATATATTTCTTGGCAGCATATTTATCATTTACACAAACCTTTGTTCTGCCTTATCAGGCAACTGAGAAGAAAGACCATGGGGTTTCTTCATCTTAAACTCAGAGGTAAAAAGCCAATAAACTCTCCATGCTGGCTAATGTGAGATGATGAGCAGCCCATCCATGTTCATATACTATATGAATAATGACATAGTAATAACATCTGAAACAACAAGAACATATGGAGTGGACATTATGAAATTTCCCTGCTTGGTTTCTTTAAGGCCGCCAAGAGAAATCAAAAAATCTCCTTTCAGTTAATGGGTGAGTAAAAACATAGGTCAATTCTTGATATATGATTATCTTTGTGAAAAGTAATTGCATCACTTGTCAGAAAACACTCAGCACTCATAAGTGGTATTGATATTTGATGTAGCCACTTAAAAATAAATTCTTGATATTTCATATTGAAATCCCCCAATTAGTATGGTTGGATGTGAACTAGTACAAGTAGGAGTTTATGTTTAATATAATGTTTAATACAATTGCAGGACTAGGTGATAAATACACAAATGTAATGTTTAGTTTGATGATTAAAAGTTACTATTAGTATATTTGAATCTATGTATGATTATGAATAATTCGTATGGACAATCTTGTGTTATAAGCAGGCCAGTGCTTCCTGAAAAAGATATATCTCTGGAGCATGCACAGTAACCTTCCCTAATTAGTTGTATTGAGGAGTCAATTTGTGAGCCACTATACATTTTAGTTTTTAGAAGTCCTTGTATATGAGGTTGGGTAATCTTTATCCATTGTTTTAGCTGATGTATTTTTGTGATTGAGTTAAACCCTGAAATATTAAATACTATTATATTTAACTTCATTAGTGTGATTTGCTTTGAGTTTGTTTTTCATGATGGTTTAATATCTCTAAAACTTCTGTGTATTCTGTAGATGCTTATGAGCATTTATCAATATCTTATCACCAAACTCCATAGATATAAAATCTTCTATTAAGTGGTCAATCATTTCTGTTAAAGTATTAGTTTTCATCTGTTTTGGCTCATTTAGATTGTTTATTTTTTTGTGTGACCAGGTCATTTTTTGAGTTCTGTTGAAGTTGCTTTTATGGGAGGGAGGCATGGAGTTATTGATTCAATGATGTTTGCAGACATTTATTATTATTATTATTACATGTGGCAAACTTTGTGTAATTATGTGTACCATTGGATATATTCAGATTTGAGTCTGTCATGTTATTTCTGATGATATAACTTGTGTTTGTGATATATCAGATAAGATATGTTCTGATTTTGATCCATATGTTCAGAGCTTTCATTTATAGAATTCATTTATTGTAAAGTCCAGTATGTTTGTGTTTTCTTCTGCATGACTCTGTTCAGAGGCTTCATATGTACTGTAATTGTTTTTGTTTTCATGAGTTGTTAATGATGGTCAGTGGAATGTTATTATCTTCAAGTTGGAATTGGTTGCAACAATTGTTTGCTGGCTGAGTCTGTATGAGTTGGCTATCGATGCCCTGTGTGGCTAGGCGGCAATGCTTCCTACACGCATAACATTATGGTTTTAGTCCTCTTATCTATAAGCATGGCATAGCCTCCTGATCTGCAATCTATGTTGGTATGAATTCTGGATTAAATGTCTTTGTGTATTGCTATATATTGGTGCTTGTGTGTCTTTGAGATATATTTGTTAAAATGCTCTCATTTTACCAAATGGCTCCATCATTTTTTAAAAATCTTGTATCGTGTATCTAAAGTATATGTTTTAATTACTCCTACAATGGGATTTTGATGATATTGGTTGATTGCAACAATCATGTAATTGCCTAATGCTGTGATTTTGGTTTTTGTGGCTAGTATCAAAAACTTAATAGCGAGATATCTGAGATTTGAGTGGTCCACAATTTTTATGATCATTTCCCCAATTACTTGATATAGTAATGATTGTGGAAAATGATACAGTGAAATATTTCATCTATGGCAGAAATTACTATTGAATGCAAGCAAAAAGAATATTTTACATGATGTATATAGTCCTCTTGGGATCATGCTGTTAAAGCATTTATTGATTGTTTCCAGCACACTATCAGTCTTTTTAATATTAAATCTAGCTGTTCTATGTCATTTGAATCTGTTTTTCTAAATCTTGGGACTGTTTTATTATTTATTGCAGACAGGTTATTTTTTATATTAATTAAATGCATGTTAGCTTTTGTGTCAGTTGCATACAATTTAACTGTGTATAAATTTGTACATATTGTAGTGACCATATTAATGCCAAATACACCATCACATGCTTTTATTGGCTCCATTTCATCCTTTTTCACTGTTACATTAGGGTATATTGTTGATGATATTCCCTAGTCAGTTTATAATTTTCTTTAACTATTGTTTCAAAAAAAATTATTTTGTTTTCTTAACAAATATATATTATTTTACTTTTATAATTTTGTGTTACTGTTAGATTTATAGGGTTTGAACCCCAACAACATTAGTTTTACTTATTGGCAGTGTCAAGATTTTCAGTAGGATTATTATTATTATTATTATTATTATTATTATTATTATTATTATTATTATTATTATTATTATTATTATTATTATTATTATTATTATTATTATTATTATTATTATTATTATTATTGGCAGTGTCAAGATTTTCAGTAGGATTATTATTATTATTATTATTATTATTATTATTATTATTATTATTATTATTATTATTATTATTATTATCATTGCAGACCTGGTTTTCAATAAAACGAAATATTATTATCTTGTAACTATCATTATCTGAGTAGTATTATAATATCACTTTAACTTGTTTGGATATATAAATCTGGATCCTGAATAAATACACACACAATCACAGAATATTGCAGTCTTTCACATTTTTCTATGGCAATGTCACAGATTCATTGGTTTATTATCTTGTTTGTGATATTTGCACATATGTGATTTATCACTGTCATTTTTAAGTGACAATAAAGCCTTTACCTAACCACAACTACATTATGCCACAAACATCAAATAAATTATTTGAAAATCTGACATAGACTTGTAAACTATAGTAACCATGCAATAATACAGATATTTGATTTAATATTGTAATAAATCTTTTCTATAATTTCATTTCTGACATTCTTGTAAAATAAAAATAATGTGCTTTTGAAATAAACACTTTTTACTGATGTATTTACAAACTCTATAACATACCCTCAAAATAATAAAAGAAATTGATATATTCTGAAATGCAAAATGCACTGAGCAGTATATTACAATAAAAAATATTTTTTACATATACATTATATAAAAAAGTTATTAATATATTTATAGTTCAATGATTCATGTGACATACCAGTTTCTAGAGGGCAGGCTCAATAAAATTGACAAACTTTTTTTAACTTTATTTAGTTGACTGTAAGAGACTTAGTATAGACAATATACTCATATTTATTTAGTTGAGAATTTAGTACATCAGCTTTTGAATTCACCAATTTCACTTTGTACTAAACAATAGAAATATATTAAAATAATTTTGATAAGGCACAATAATATTTTTAATGTTTTTATAAGTGTTGATTGTTTATATCATTCCTGATTATGATATTAATAATATTCCTTCTATATTAAATAATATGAAAATATATGAGATTAATTTTGATGGTGCACAACAGTATATCTGAAATAGTATATCTCACTAATGAAAGTCATGAGCTAGAAACTAGTCTGGAAATATTGGATGAGTAGACACTAGATAGGAATTTATTGCACAAATCTTCCTGCATCCACTGAGTACTATGGTTTGCACTGTGTGGTGCTACTTTATAGAGAGTTTTGCCTCTGTGAAAAATGCTATAATGTATTGATAATTTATGTCATTCTTAATGAAGACAGTGATATTCTATCTATTTGAAGTATTTCAAGATTTATAGCAAAATAATTTATAACTGCAGTATAAAATAAGATCTAATGATTGACAATTGTAATTAATTGTTATTAATGTGAATATAAATAGTAATAATACAATGTATAACAATAAACAAAAATAAATAAGAATCAGAAAAAGAAAATGCACTATAGAAGATTTACCCCAAAATTAAAAATTAAATGCATATCCGTTTTTGATTAAATTGTTCTTAAAGGAAAAACCTAAAGTTGGGTATATTTTTTAGTATAAAGTAAATGACATCATCAGTAGATACAAGATATGATCAGTAGATACAAAATCACAACATCTGAATATGGATGGCACATAAACAAACCTCATCTTTTCCAGTTATAAATTCAAATCAAAATATTAAATTCTTTTATAAATATATTCTAAAATTAAATGAATGCTATTGTTGTTTTTGTTTTTAGTTGTTTGATTATTTGTAAAAAAAAAAACAAAAAAAAACTAATACTTACTAATAATTAATGATATTAAAAATAAATTTATAATAAAAATAAGAATTAAAAAAATAGTTGACAATCAATTTTTTTAAAAAAGCATTATAAAAAAATGCAGCTTTTAGCTTTTTTTATGGAACAAAATTACTTTCAGAGATATAATCTCTGATCAATATATTCATTAAAAGGCACATATTTACTGTGTTTGTTATGAAAAAAGATCATTTAAATTGAATAAAGACTTTATAAATATTTATTGAACATTCCTACAAAATGTTATTTTAGAAAAACTATTTTTATTTAATATACTTTTTAAATTAAATAATAACATGTAACAGATGCACCTTAAAAATGCTTATGTGACAGCCAATCAGAAGTAATAATGACTGCACATGGAATTCTCAATTCAAAAACACAAGCCAGAAGTATGAGAAAAATATGGAACCACCTTCTTCTCTACTTAATTTTTTTTATATATAAATAAGCCAGACCCAAGCATTCTGAACTAAAATTGTGAAGCTTAAAAGACTTTCACATTTAATTCACTAAATATTATATATAAATAAACAATATGAAATCTTTTGATTTACTATGAAGTAATTTTCAAATCTAAGGAAATGATAGTAACAAATGTAAACATATTAAATTATTAAACACAAGCAGATGATATAATAATAATGTGAAAGGCTAAAACCATTAACAGATGCACCTTAAAAATGCATATCTGACAGCCAATCTAATATAATAATGACTGCACATGGAACTCTTAATTCAAAAACACAAGTCAGAAGTATGAGAAAAAGATGGAACCACCTTTTTCTCTACTTAAATTTTTTATATATAAATAAGCCAGACTCATGCATTCTGAACTAAGAGCATAAAGCATAGAACACCTTCACATTTAATTCACTAAATATTATATATAAATAAACAATGTGAAATCATTTGATTTACTACAAAGTAATTGTCTCATATTCCTGGTTTGTGTTTTTGAATTGAAAATTCCACATGCAGTCATTATTACATCTGATTGGCTGTCACATAAGCATTTTTAAGGTGCATCTGTTCAAGGTTTTAGCCTTTCACATTATTATAATATCATCTGCTTGAATTTAATAAATTTAATATATTTTTAAATTAAAGTAAATAAATTATAACGAAACTTTACATTTTTATGATTTAAATTATAATTAAATATAACGTATAATATAAAATATAAATATAGATGTTTCCAATAATAATGTTTAAAAAAGTTTAATATGTACATATGGAATTGATGATTTAAAAAAACAAAATATTAATAATTATGTAATATAAAATGTTTTAATATTATAAAACATTTTATGAAAAAAAATACTAAGCATTTTGAAATAAAAATCACACTATAAAGATTAATCAGGGAAAAAAGCCAAGTCTATTAAAAATTTTGTTTTGAATTGCTTTCATTTCAAAATAATACACATATCTTATTATGTTCAGATAAAAAATGAGTTGTTGATAAATATTATGTTAAATAAAATTCAGTGTAAGACAAATGGAATAATGTTGATATGTGGGAAAATGTAAAATATATATTTTGATCTAAAACAAAATAATTGCATGTTTGAACAAGGTGTCATAAAAATTACTTTCAATTTCTGACATTATGTCTATTAATTCATAAATAGATTTTATCTTTTTTAAAAATATATATCTGCAATCGCAAAAAAAGAATTAAAGAAATTCTTACATGTTTACTTTATGTTTAACAGACTTTTATTTGACAAGTGTGACCATAATTGTTTTATAGTCTATTTTCTTTACTACATTAATTTATTCTTGTTTTTTTTAATTTATTGTACTTAAAAAATTTCAAATGACTTTTTTTGTCTTAATGTTTTCAATGTTTACTGAGATGATACTTAATAGCTTACAAATACCTTTCTTCAGATGAACACAGATACATCTGCTGGCACTGCAATGTAATCCACAAAGCCTTTTATATATATATAATTTCAAAGCAATTAGATTTTAAAGTGCGGAATAAGTCTATCAATATCTTTTAAACATTATAATAAATTACTTTATAACAGAGTTGAAAATAGCTAAATTTATCACTTTTAAACATTAATGAATGTTTGCTAGAAAGTTTGTAATGATGGAATTTTACTTATAAATATTTGTTGGACTATTTCCGTTATTTAAAAATAAGTGTGTTTATAAAATAAAAATATTTAAAATTTCAAAAACATTTAACTGTCTAAAATAGCACACATATTATTATATAATACAATGCTCTGAGTGGTATATTCTCATTTAAAAATAATGTTGGCCTGACCATTAACAGTTTTTGAATGGGAATCAAATTTGTAACTTTTAGATTCATAAATATTCGATTTAATGTGATTCTCTAATCAACTATGCTATTCTGTTAAAGTCAACAGAGAGAAGAAATTTCATATACTTATCTAACAAGATCCTAATGGTTTTTTCACTTTTATTTTAGGGGCACTGTTGATTTTATTATAAATTATTACAGTTGGTTGTCTTATGACATTGCCTATTATTATCATGTGAACAGTATATTTAAATTTTTCTTTGTATATTTTCTTCTCTGTCAATATTTTTATTATTTCTAATCAAAACATATGGTCATTGGTACATTTATGGTTTGCTTCTTTAGGTACATCTTTTTTTTAATTTTCTTAAGATCAGTTTGTACTTTTTAAACTGTTTCAATGAGCAACTGATTTCAAGAATATACGTTCCTTCATATTCATATCATTGGGTTTTGTACAGGTTAAATTTTTTACAGAATGTTACCACGTTGGGGAACTGTCTGATACTACATTGATTGCATATTTACTTTATCTTATTCACTATCTCTAAAACATATGAATACACTATGATATCTACAATTTTTTATTATGATTCATTTTTTATAAAGGTTTTTCTAATGTCAACTAATAATTATTTTTCATGAGAGTTGGTTTTATGTAGTTTTTTTTTTTCTTTTTTGCAAATTACTGATTTCCAATCAAACTTTTTTTTTTCATTCCATAGTGATAAAAATAACCAATGCTTTGTATTTTTCTTATACTTGAATACATATGCTAAGCATTTCCCACTTTTGTGGGTTTTAATGAATTGTAGTTTGATTTTGTTGTGATAGAATCTTGTAAAAGCTAATGTGAATTTTTATGTTTGTTTTGGTTTTATTGTGTATTTTATTTAAGGAAAAATGTTATTGATGAGTGTCAATAATGTTATAAATTGCTTTACCATGTAGCTATACAACAAATGTATCATTAGTTTAGTAAAGTTAGTCTTTAGATAAATTTAGATATTTAAGGTTGTGGTTTCAAGTTTTTATGACAATTGCCAACATACCATGGTGTGCAAGTTTTACATGACACAAAGGCACTTCATTATGGTGAGGTTGTGGACCATGTCACCAAGACATTTAATAAAAATTATATGTAAATGAAAATGTTTAAAATTCTAAGTCACTCCATTGTTAGGAATACATTGTAAATGTAAATATTTTTATTTAAATATGAGAGTGGGCTTGTTGTGACAATTGCTTGAAATATATAACACATATATTTTACAGTTGTGTTAAATTAAACAGGCAATTGTTATTTAGCCACAAAAGTTAATAAAATTTATATGTGAATGAAAATGATTATATTTCTAAATCAGTTTTATTTAAATAATCTAATTTATATAAAAATGTATTACCAGTAATAATTTATTTTAAATTAAGCTTATTTACAAATATTGACGTATAATAATTATATTAAAATTAAACAACACTGGTATAGTATATAACAGCATTTATCGATCATATTTTCTAAATATTATTATTTCAAGTGTGGTTTAATGTTTGGTCGATTATTTTGGTTTTGTGGGTTCAATTCTGATGCTTTCTTACATGATTTGTTTTAATAATACTGATATAATCTTTTATTTTAAATATACATTCTTAATAGGCAAATTATTTTTTACATGTTTTACTAATCCGATTAACTTTGGCAAAAATTATAAACATAAAATTTATTTAAAAGTTCTATTAATCAGATAATTAATAATGATTTTTCTAAGAGTGTGTCTGGTTGCAAGTTTTCAAAATAATATTAACGTTATTTGACATCCGATGAGAAAATTTTTAAAGATTATTTTGTGACTTCCCAAGATAGAAAAGTTGTTTATTTTAAAAATATATTTATTGACATAATAAATTGTACAGATAAATAATAAATGCACTTTGTTAATGTTGGCTCATTCATTGCTGGCATTGGTCTGGTAGATGTATGCCAGAGCCATTCTCTGCACTAGCAGGTTGATAAATGAGTACCTACATTCCATTTTGTTGGTATTGACCATCCCTTTTAAGGTTAGCCCAATAATGCTAACTTATCAGCTGGGATACATGTAGTGTGAAATCAATGCTTCTCTAGTAGAATCCAGCATGTTGCATCATAGACTACTTCATTTATGATACACTACAATGTGAATATATCAGGTCCAATATTCATGTAGAGTCTGTGGGCCATACTAATAGGCTCCATGTATTAATAAATAAAAATCTAGAGGATAATATCTTATCCTTGTTTTGAAGAGCTTTTGAGCTTATTGCAAAATATAGCATTGGGGTCCAGTGTTGGTTGTGGAACTTTATCCTGTATCTTGTGTACCAAAAAGTATATGCCAGGAAGATAGATAACCTGATAATTGTAAAGTCTCCAGAGGAGAGACCACCCCTGATGTCTAGGATTTTATCCACTGCTATAATGCAGTGTTGAGAGATGACACTTCTAATACCATTATAGCCTGGACATATATTTAACAGATGATTAAAGGTCTCCTCTCCTCTAGAGCAGGCATGACAAATTGGGTCTAATTTATTTAGAAACTGCCTGTAGTGTAAGAATGAATTAGTTAGCATGGAGCCCATATTCACCTTGATCAGATAATCCAAAAGTCTGGGCTCCAGTAGCAGATATTTAAATTTTGTGGTAATTTTATGATTGCTGCACCCTAGGTGAGTATAAATAACTGTATTTTCAAGATTCAGCAGGCAATGTGCCTGCCAGATGCTGATTTTATTATTAAACTCTGCTGTTGAGTGCCCGATGTATAAAAATTGTTGTTTAATAATGGTGTCAAGCCATGTGTCTTTACTGGGGGGGGGGAGGTCTGTCAGTAGGTATTACAGTCTCTATAATATCTGATAGAGAATATTTTTACCCAGGTTTACTAAAAGTGAATGCCCTTTTTGGAAATTGATTGTCTGTACTGAATGGAGACCCATACCATTCTGTCTCCTGTGAAACTGAAGTCTGCGGATGATAATTGCAGTGGTCCGTCCTCTCCATAAGAGCTGACCACAGAGCCTCTGAATTTGTAAGCTGAATGATTTGGTAACTGTCATTATTGGCAGGTAGTAATTTATGCTCACCATAATCTTTATATTAATCAGAGCAATCTTCCCTTGTAGGGCAGGTAAGTTCTTGACAGCAATTGAACCACCTTAGTAGCATTGCTTATGATGGATTTTTGTAGGCAGACAGACATAGCAGTCTGTGACTTGAAGATAGGTAACCCCAGAAAACACTGAGGTTCTGCTAAAAAATTGGATAGTATTTTCCTACCAGTGTTGATGCACCAGAATGATGACTTGTGAGAATTGATGGATAAATTATAATTTTTAGTATAATTGGTAATGATGGAGTGAAGTGTCTTCAGATATTTACGGGATGGAAGAATCACAAGTATGTCATCCATGTATGCAAATATCTTGATGTTTTTCTTAAGCCGGGGCACATATATCCCTGGAAGCCGATCTAGCTCTTTAATCAGAGGGTCAATGTACTTAATGAACAATAGACTACTCAATGGTGATATTGTGGTATGGATCTTGAAGGGGCAAATCCGTCTGAGTAATGTCCATTTATGGAAATATGTATGTGGCTATTATTCAGGAGATTGTCCAATATCTGAATTATTTGCTTTGATATGTCCAACTGAGATAGCAATTCAAGAAGAATGTTGACATCTAAGTATCAAAAGCATTGGACACATCTAGCTGAACTGCCACAGGCTGAGATTTTCTGTTAAATCTAATGTGATCAAGCAGAATTTTCACTTCACCAAGTGCAGTCAGTGCTGATGATCCTTTCCTTGCATATTGAGAGGCCGATATATCCTGTAGAATGGCATCCTGAATTTTTTTCTTTTACTATATCCTCCATGACTTTGAACAAAATTGGTGTCATTGATATCAGTCTGATACTGCTAAGAGAGGTAGGATCCTGGTTCTTTTTTATAAATGGAACCATGGTGATTGGATATAGGTTAGGTATTAGTCTCCTTTCAATGATGAGGTAGTTTAACATGTTTAATATAATCCTCACAGTAAAAAAAATTAAGTTAGTGAACACAAACTTCGGGATAGCATGAATCCAAGGATGAAAATTATCAGGGAGACCCTGCAACCTACTTCTGATGACCTGGAGTGTAATACCATGATGTGCCTCTCCAGCTGTGCCCACCCACTCCATGGCAGGGTTTGTCTGGTGACCTAAGAGTAGGTTTTGATAATGGCTCTCTATGTGTAGAACCATATTTGCACCAGTAATGCTGCCACCACTGATGAGCAATAAAGTAGAAAAGTTGTTATGTGAATAAAAAGGTAAAAGCATAAACAGTTATATTTTTTTAAAGCTCTACTATTTCTGTATCTTTTATGAAATGAAATTTTGTAGAATTCATTTTGTTTTAATTTATAAAAAAAATAATTTCATCGCAGAAATGTAATTACATTAAATATTAATTTGAAAAATAAAGGAAACAGTAGTTAATGGAAATGCACTTTTGCTACTGAACTTCTTGTCTAATACATCAGTTATAAAATTAAAAAAAAACATTACATATTTTATTAACTGCTATTTTTTTCTGGATAATTTTTGGAATTAATATTCTATTATATTTCTGTCAATGAATTTTTTATATTAGACACATTTGTAATGCATATTTAACTTGTGTTTGTTGCTTTACTATATGCAGCATATTTTTTATTATTTTTATGACTATTGCCTTTGACAAGGGTGCACAGAAGTAAAACTGCACTGAAGTTATATACTCCATTAAATGCAATTTAACTGTATTTTCTGTTTTAATTTACTTATTTTATGGGATTCAGGGCACTGGAATTTAACTTGCTCAATGTTGCCTCTAAATTACATGACAGCACTGCAAACACATATTCAGCATTTGATTATGATAGGAGAATTCTGTCTTGTATTGAAAGTATATTGTACTGATGCAGAATTTTAAGAACATCATTATACTATCAAGAAACAGAATTGCTCTGGATTATATACTACTGCCATCATTCCATCTCTTTTCTTACCATAGACAATATTTCATCACAGTGCTCATTTGTGAAAAAGCTTTTCATATCATGACATATCACTATACCATTTTTTTTAATTTCCATGTTGTTAATTAATTCTACAAAATGCTTAAAATTTATAACAAATATTGTCTCTTATATGCCAAAAAAAAAAAAAAATTGAAAACTTTGTGAAGATAATCTTGACAAGGTAAATTATGAGAACTAATAATAGAGCTTAATAAAAATGTGATCTTAGTGGATTTTAGATAGATCATAAAGATAAGAGATTTGGCTAAAATATAATAAATTAATTTAATTTTGTCTGAATCAGTGAAATATTTGTGATGCTTTTCAAGTAATACTTGTAATTTTGTTTCTGTAGTTTGGTTTGTTGTAATGAGATTTAATTATTTAGTTATTATAATCAGAAGTATCCATTACAACTGTAGTATTATCTTTTTAAAGAAGAGAGAATGTTTGTTAATTTGGCTGGTTTAAAACAATTAATAGCTTTTTTTTTTCATTATAAAAAATGTTTGATTTGGGTTTATGATGTTTTTCAAGTGTTTTTTTTTTATTATCCAGCATAATTTTGTTAATATTTGAAAAGGCAATGTTTGAATATTGAATGACTTCTTCAGTTACTGTCATTAAATCTAATAATTAGATATTAATAATTATGATGGCACTTCATCATCTGTTAAATGTTTAAAATAAATTTTTTATTGATAAATCTGATATTTTGTTTGAGATTGTACAATATTTCATATACCAATGTATGTTTATAAATTTCTGTTCTTAACATGGTTTTATTTTTCCATGAAATTTTGAATACAATTTTCTTATTGCTTGAGAAACTTATATGGAATCTTTATCAGTATGTTATTTTTTAGAAAATATTCTATATTATCAATAGTGCACAAGACTTGAAACTTGACAAAAACTTTTGGGGCATTTATACTTTCTCTTAATTGTGTCTGATTTACTTTTTGGGTAATTTTCTCAGCTTTTTCCAAGTGAATTGGAAATTTTAGCTATGAGCATTTAGGAAAAACCCTTTCATATTTACATACATGAAGAAGAAATAAGCAAATAGTTTATACTTTGTGGCTAATTATGAATCAAAATATATAAAATGCGCTAACACACACAAGCACACAAAGCTAAAAACAAATAAAGCAAATATATATTATTTTAATATCTATTCATTAAATGGCTAAGCGCTTTCAAGGTTCAAGCCCTGATAATCATAGCCGTATTACAAAATATAATAAATTGACTTGGAGTGATGCAAATTTATGCAAATGAAATAATTATGCATTCCATTTCTTGGATATTTTGTAGCAAGAGTCTTTTCTATTGATGGCATCACCATCTCTCGATATAAAGAAAGCTTCTTTTATCTTTCTTTTTAGATCATGCCGCTCTCTGTGTACCACCACTGGATTTTCCGGTTGACAATCATGCCCAGCTGAAGCATGGTGCTGTGCAAAAACTGAACTATGAGCAGTGTCCAACAAAGCTTTATTATAAGAATAAATGTGTTGTTATAGCCTAGTGGAGAGAGAGACCCTAGTCTCACCATAATATGATGATCTACAGGGCTTATGTTTAACTTGGAGAATGAAAATGCCCATAAACAAGTTAAATACCTGGACCTATATATGCAGCGAAAACACACACATATTAATTATAAAATGCTAATCAAACCCCTTGATGTTAGAGGACACTCCCACCTTCTTTCCAATTCACCAACTAATCACAAACTCTCTGGCTTAACCTTGTTTTTGTTTAGAAATATGCACCTATGTAAATTTGAGGCAGATAAAAAAGCTAACCTCACATCATATAGGGACGACCTAATAAAAGTTGGTTTTGATGTGAATGTAATTGACAGGAGGATAAAACAGTTTTTTGCTAAAATAAATGATAAAGTCCCTAACATTGACAAGCAAAGACTCCTACTACATTACCTGCCTAGTATGCATATATGTTTTTATAATATTTTCAATAATAAATACCAGTTATGTTTTCACACACCTCCTAACTCTAACAAATTAATTAATAATACCAAAGACTGCCTCCCACCCTCGCTGACACCTCAAGTGGTCTATAATATTGCCTGCCCTGAAAAATTTTGTAGATCATCATATTATGGTGAGACTAGGGCCTCTCTCTCCACTAGGCTATCACAACACCTTTATTCTTATAATAAAGCTTTGTTGGACACTGCTCATAGTTCAGTTTTTGTGCAGCACCGTGCTTCAGCTGGGCATGATTGTCAACCGGGAAATCCAGTGGTGGTATGCAGAGAGCGGCATGATCTAAAAATAAAAATAAAAGAAGCTTTCTTTATATCTAGATATGGCGATGCCATCAATAGAAAAGACTCTTGCTACAAAATATCCAAGAAATGGAATGCATAATTATTTCATTTGCATAAATTTGCATCACTCCAAGTCAATTTATTATATTTTGTAATACAGCTATGATTATGAGGGCTTGAACCTTGAAAGCGCGTAGCCATTTAATGAATAGATATTAAAATAATATATATTTGCTTTATTTGTTTTTAGCTTTGTGTGCTTGTGCATGTTAGCGTATTTTATATATTTTGATACATGAAGAAGATGAATTTTTTCTTTGACATGTTATATACATATTGTTTCATAAAGTTTTAATATTTGATGTATAATCAGCTCCATACCACTTAGTGTCTGTTTAAAGATTATAGTGTAACAGTCAAAAATAAACAGCTAACACACAAATTTTCCAAGGATAATCTGCATGCAGCTCCACAGTCTGATATCACAGAATCAAAAACATTTTTTTTTATATTACGCTAACTTTATCCACTACAAGATACTCATCATATTCCAATTATCATTAATGATTTCAATAAAACACAAATGCTAGAATAATGAGAAATTAAGATTTATATATATATATATATATATACATTATCATCACATAAATATTAAAATAATTGACTAAAACTTTTGGGAATACCAGTCTATTGGTCTTTAACCCAGGGTTTGCAGCCAGGATAATGACACTTAATGATCTATTATCATAACAATTTTATTTAACTGCCCTAGTTAGTTTGTGCAAAATTCATTGAACTAGTTATTAATTGTGGTATTATGCATGGATATCATATAGTGCTATGTATCATAATTATCCCTGGATAGATACAGACTCACTGCACAGACTAACTGAAAGTAAGTACCTATTAATAAAACTGATTTCAACCTAATTTTAAAACTTATTAATTTTACTCACAAGATTTAGGGTATGCTAAAATTATTTATAAAAATTATAGTATTAGGAAAACTAGATTAACATAAATTATTTCAAGCTGAGTGATTGGAAATTTATACTAAGTGATTAAAGTTATAATTATTTATTAAGCACACAGAAAGTATATGTAAATAATTTTAAGACAGGCTATAACCTGTATCAAATGTGCTTTGAAATTTATAATAGTTAAGAAATATTTTTATTTTGCTGATAGAGGGACCTCTAAAACCATGACATAAGATAGCGACTTTTATAAAGATAAAAGTCACTATTTTGTATCATGGTCTGAGAGATCTCTTTATCAGCAAAATAAAAATATTGCTTTTATTATAAATTTCAAGGTGCATTTGATACAGGTTATAGTCTGTCTTAAAAGTATTTACTAAGTGATTAAATTATAAGTGAATAATTGAACTAAAGGTCACATATACCTGATACCCTTTAACTATTGTTTTTAACAACATGAAAATAAATATGACCAAATACACTATTGTTTTTAACAACATGAAAATAAATATGACCAAATACACTGGGCAGGGATTACATATCTACCTGGCATTAGTGACTGAGACTTACAAACTAAGTGATAGAAATGGAAGTCTACATGGCAAATAATGATAATAATAATTCACCAAATGCAAATGACAGGAAAAGCATCTGATTTACACTTGTTTATGGGCAATCACAACCAAAAAATATATAAAACATATGATGAATAGTGCAAGAGGCAGAAAAAGCATCTGCTTTACACTTGTTTTTGGATTATCAAAAGCAAAAACATTTTTAGATATATTGTAATCATACACCCCAAGACTAGTGAACAAAGTAAAGAATAAATGTGATCAATATATTATTAAAACAGTTTTCCAGTGTTATAGCACATTATGAGAAATCTTAATCATTGCAAAACAATTTAAAATTCTAAAGTATAAAATTTTCATCTATATATTACCATGTTAATGTGGAAGAATGTATAATGGTAAAACCAATTACTCCATTAAAAATAAATTTAAAGTCTCACACTTATAAAAACCAGTGTATGTAAAATAGCAGAGTTAAGTAGAAGACCATGTATTTATCAATGAACATATGTTTGACTGAGACTATTATACCAAAACTATTTCTGACTGAAAATCTTCTGAAAATTAAATCTGATAAAAAAATCAGTGTAATAAATTAAAATTTAAAAATAATTATTATATATAATATAAAAATATATATCTAAATGTAATTATTATAATAAATATGTAAATGAACAACATATCATATATTCTGCATCTAATAAATATCACTAACAAAAGTAATATGTATTGTATATTTCTGTAAAACAGAAAGAACTGACATTACAAAAATAGAACCTCCCCAACATAGGGTAGTATTGTAAAGTAATAATGTTTGATAACAAGAGAAAGTTGACAATGGTAAAATATGTATAAATAAAATTATAGGTTAATTTACACAAACAAAGAAAAAAATCAATGTGATCCCTTTAGAGTAATCTATGGTCAATAAATATTTCTAGATAATAATTATTAACATATGAAATATTAGCACAAATACTATTACAGTGTAAAATATTCTTAAATTTATAGATAAAATGTATTGCTTTTTTCATACTTTTTTTATTTTGCAAATTTACTGACAAAGAATTTAAAGCTAGCCATTTATTTATTAAAAGTAAATCACAAATTACTTTCTTAAAATAATTTCATGAAACTATAACCAGGAGAATTCTTGATTCTAGATCTAGTAAAAATGATTTATATAAATTTAAAAATGAATTGGAATCTACAACTGATTCATAAGATAATCATATCAAAACATTTCTTGTCTATTTCTATTTTTTAAATTACTTATAGTTCAAGAAGCAAAAAAAATACAAAAATTATATAAACAGTCCATTAGAGGGAGCCAAGGACTCCAGTTAACAAGGTTTCTGGCTCCCTGCTTTGTTCCCCTTTTCCTAATTTAGGGAATTAAATTTTGCTAAAACCATCCCTATTAAAAAGGATAGTTTCTTAGCTCTCTTTTTATATACAAGCTATATCAATAATGTAACTACATGTAAGAATAATTTCAACTTTTATAAAAATGTTATGTAAATATATGGCAGCCATTGAAATTACAAAATATTTCAACAGAGATTTTAACTTTTAATGAAAATTTTCATTTCACTTAATTTTGTTGAATGAATGAGAGAGTCCAGATGTTGGGGGGGAGGCAGGGGCCTAAATCCTAGTTCTTTTGATGGAGGAGGCTGGGATGAGGGTGCTGTGGTGATCATTACCAACACTGATTTTTCTCATTCATAAAGATAAAAAAATAATGTTTTTATGGCGATTTTTTAACATTATTGCCACAAATGATTTTAACCATGTATTATTGCAAAATAAGCTGCAGTTGGCCTCATGATTCTAATTGCAAGGGATTCACCTTATTTAATTTTATCACTTCCAATGTTGTTATTGATAGGGCTGGCCTTTTGCTGTTCATGTGATTTTCATGATGAATTAGAATGCTTTTCAGCAGAGACATATTGAAGCTTGGATTTTTTTCCTTGTTCTCCATAGTTTCTCCATAATTTTTTCAAAGTATTTGGAATTGCTCTCTTGTGAAGATATTTGAGGCCATTTGGAAGAACTGAACAGTAGATTGATTTAGTCCATATTTTATATTATCTCCAAGTGTTTTCCTATTTCTCAAATTATCTACCACAAATTGGATTTCCCAATATTGTACTCCTAAAATGCTACTCATATTTAAAATCTAGACTTTACAAATAATTCCTAATTGTAACATTCATTTGTCTTTAATGGTTAATACACACCATTTCCACATCCCTTTCCCTTTTCATATGTATCCTCCCCCTTTCACCATGTTGTTCCTGAATTTTATTTTTTCCATTCTTTGCAAACCTTTTATTTAACGGTATTTGTACCTTTTTTGATGAATAAACTTTCATCACTGAGAAGAAAAAATTCTATGAATAAAAGACATTCAATTTAAATTTAATAAAACAGAGGCAAACAACTTATATAAGTTTAAATTTACAACATCAGTTTTAAAAATACTGTCTAATGCTAATGTTACATAGCCTTTATGACTATAAAAACATGCAGTAGTAATAGTAATTAAAATTAACTAAAACATTATTTACTTTATTAAACAATTATGGGGTAAAACATTATTTAACAATTATTAATACAAGACATTTATAAGATGTCATTTATTATTTTATATTTTTTGTTAGTACTATTAATAATAGTATATTTTACTTTTTTAAAAATAATAATGTCATTTTGTGACTTGATTAAATGTTCTTTTACTTTATATAAACTAATTATATATTTCTCTCATTCTTTTACATTTCTTTCTCCAATCAATTATATATGGTAATGTATTTGTGATTAATAAATTTATCTGTATAGCCATTGCATACTGATTTCTAGAATAATTTTTTAAACTTTTTTTTTAAAATTTGGAATGACCATACTCATTTATAAGCAGTTGTTCATTAATTTAATGTACTATATTTTTAAGGTGAACAAGCACATAAATCGATTAAACAAAATACACCACATATGTTAAAACAATTATGCTTTAATTTTTAGTTGATATTTTGCAATCAGCACTCCTGCATAAGTAAGAGATGTCTTACTCCAAGGTAAAATTTAGTACCCTCCATCCATTCTATAAAAGAAAATTTATAAATTAAAATACAATTTTCCCAGTGCTTTTGCAAAAAAAAAAACTTGAAAATGTGATTTTTGTCATTTAATGTGTTCAGAAAATGCCTTACATGTTTTATTCATTTATTTTTATAAAATAAACCACCAAAATAAAACACATGCTAAAATAAAACAATTTGATATTTAAAAAAAAAAGACTTTTGAAACAATAATTAAATAATACATTAAAACAAAAATATTTAGTAATAAATCTGAAATTTTTAATTATTTTTTTCAAAAGTTTTCATATCATTTTTTGGACAATCCTGCTTAATTTCTAATAGAGGTAGGAAATATTTCCAAATGCAATAAATTTTTAAATATGTAAACATTTTCATAAATATTTAAAAAAACCACTACCACCACACACATCTAAGAAAACATTGTAATGCTCCTCTCTCTTTCTTGGGATGGTTCTGATATTATGTAAGTATTTCTAGTTTTACTTATCTCTATTAAAAATGTTGTCTATAGTTAGGGTATGATTCTATGAAATGCTTCAATTCTGAGCTCTATCTCACATAGTAAGAAGAAAAAAAAGCATGGCTTCCTTTTATTATTCTTTCTAAATCAATATTTAAATCAACTTTAACAAGCAGATCAATAGTTCATTAAAAATAATTCTTGTTTGTTTGAAAATCCATTCAAAATTTCTCAAGAAAAAACTTTATGTTTTCTATTAGCAAAGTTATATTGTTTCAATAATAAAACAAATAACACTATTGTTTAATTTTTATATGGTACAATTCCACTATTAATAACTATAATTTATTATATATATATAGTCCAATCATTTTACATTTTCATACTTTCATTTTTTATTGATATAATTTTTATATTTAATTAGGATCATGAGCTAGAACAATTGTAAAGATCATCCCTGATCTAACTCTTACATTCCATTAGCACCCTCTTGTTAAAAAAATTTGTTTTAAAAATTCACTATTTATTTTTAATATAGAACATCTCATATGCATAACTTGTTTATATTTTCTATTAACAAAAATAGTTTTATTTGTTTTCATTTAATAATAAAATATTTATATTGTTATATTATTTGACTTTTTATCACTAATTAATAACTAAGTTTTATTATATATATATATATAATGGTACAGATTCATGGAGGTGGGGTGCATATGGAGTAATGGAAAATCATCATTGTCCCAAGTCAATGAAAAAATATAAAATTTGCAAATAATATAAACAGTATAAATCAATATAAAAGAATGACTATGAGAAATGACTTAGAGAGATCAGCACAAATTACTATATTAAGTAACTGTAAACTCACCAGAATTACACAAAAGCAATAATCATTCATCATCAAGAGTGATCAACAATAAAATAAATCAACAATCAATCTTGTGACTGGGTTTTATATGGGTCTTTTATAGACCACACCAATTATTTAGCCCTTGTTAGCTTGGGGCCAATTATTTAAACATTAATTTGGATGGACAAACTTAAGTGGTAATCCATAAGAATATAACAATTAAGACAATAATGTTGTGATGCTACTTATTGTCAAAGCTCAGGCCACTTAATACAATTAAGTTATTGGCCAAATGTAAATTTAATTTCTAGTAAATACTAAATAAAATGTGCATTCACATTAAAAATATTCCCTTTGTACCAATTAAGGATCACCATCAACTGCATGTCCATAAACACTATACATAACCCCTTTTTATATAACAGACCGTTATGCATGAATTTAGCTCAGATAACAAAAGCTGTAAACTGTTACTGTGAGCAAGAGATAATATAACATATAATATCCTAAAACTATTTAGGATTGAGTGAATTCATTGGAATAACTTTAACAATAAAATATCAATTTATTAATAACAATAAAAAAAAATTAAGATCTGCAGAATACTGTGATGCACATATAAATTAAGCCTTTTGATTTTGATTAATACAAAAATAAATCCACAATTACATTGTAATTTACAAATATGTTTTAATAGATTTACATAAAACACATATAGAAGCACAAAGATGTGCAGTATAATAATTTATAAACATATTTGGAATTTTTATACAATAATAAAAAATATGATTAATTTTAATATATATATATATATTGTAATGGTCAAAAATGTTTATCGATCCAACAAGACCCGGAATACAGGTAAAGTACCTTGAGTCTGACCATGTACAAAATATATAAGTCAGGTACATTGTGGATTCTCCCCTATTTACCTATATCTCCAGATCAAAGATCTAATCAATAACCTTTCTCAATGATAACATCGAATTCCTTCATTTTCACCATGACGGGACCAAGCCTTTAAGCATGAGATTCATTTTAATTATATTTTAAGGAGAACTTGGGTGATTGATTTATATATATACTTAAAATCAAAGATTACTTAAAATAAAAGTAAATGAAAGAATTTGAAAAACACTGGAAGTTTTGTTATATATCATCATCATCATCATCATCATCATCAACCATTATCAATCCACTGCAGGATGAAGGTCTCTCCAAGTTTAATCCATCTTCTCTGATCTTTAGCTTCTCTTCTCCACAACACTCCTGCACATTTTCTTATTTCATCCATCCATCTCACATGTAATCTCTTTCTGGGTCTTTTACAATCTCTTGGAATCCAGTTTAAATATATATATATATTAAACTCATTAATTATTTTATATTTATATATATATATATATATATATTAAACTCATTAATTATTTTACATTTACATTTAACTCAAGCTCTTAAAAAACATTCTTTACATTAATTTTATAAATTACATAGAACTTTATCTTAGACTGTGTCCTGCATAAACAGATTCACACTAGCGGTTAATGTTTCATTTATTTAGCTTGTGCAATTTTTATTTTTGGTTACATTTATTTAAAAAAAAAAAGATTTTAAAAGTAAATGACCATCAATTCTAAATTCTCTGTTCATATTTAGTGCAAGATAGTAAATGCATCAATGTATCTAAACATTTGTCCAACTGATTGTATCTAAAAATAAATATTTTATTTTTTATTTAAAAAAAAAGATTTAAAAACATTTTATATTAAAACGGATATCAAAGAAACAATTACAATAAGACTGATTCAACATCTTACTCCAATGACATAAAAAAATAAAAGGATTGATTTTATTTATTTTTATAAATATTAATTTAGATCTCAAATAAAATAATATTTTATTACATTAGTTGATCTTGCTAGAATAGCATGAACAGAACCTCACAGTGATTAAAACTGTAAGCTATTATAAAAATAAAATAGATCAGTTAATCATCAAGCAAACAAGTCACATTAGTTGGACTTTCAACTAAAATCATTCCTTATAAAAAGTATAATGAGAATTAATAAAATTAAAAGATTTTAACTAATGACGAATTAACAAAAGAATTGGTTACTCATGCTGAAGATCCTTGAGTAGAATCATTTCCCTATGGCTTACATATTAGATAGATGAAAAGAAAAACAAAATAATGTCAGGTTAATAAACATATGAATGCAAATGAAGTAAGAAATATAGGTAGGGTCATATGAGCCAGTTCACAGACACTCACATGCCTATTCCAATGAAGAAAAAGGGAAATTCGGTACATCCGCCATGTTGCGAACAAATACCAAAAGGAGATATGAATTATGAAAACCCTTATATCTGCCTCTATGGATACCATGATGATTAACCAACTCTACCTCAACCACACTTTCTGGTCCACAGACCTATGCATGACTGGGAGTCAAACTCCTAACACAAATAAGTGACCATTTTATGTCTGCTCACACTACTCCAGCCATTTTTTATTAACCTGAGAAATAATCACCAAATATGAAATGACTATAATTAAATAGCATTAAATGATCTAATACTGCATAGAGATCAACCTGTGCAACAAACTACTTTACATAAATATTTAACTAACAAAAATGAAACATATTGAATAAGGAAAATTATTTCTTGAATAAATTCCCCCTTCCCACTTTCCTAACTTTAAAAAAAGGCATGATAATTAACTGACGCTCTCCAGCAGCGCAGTTACTAGGTCAATATATATATATATCATATTGCTTTGTTTCAAATTAAAGAAATATAAAATTATACAATCCCATCCTGGGAAATGTATAATAAAATTATTTAAAGAATTACAGAACGTATATTTTGATATACATATATTCAACATGACTTCACTTGCAAAAAAAAAAATTGATCAATTTATTTTTATTTTAAATTTAATACATTCTTTGCTAAAAAAATCCCCCTTTCCCCTTATAAACATAACTTGCTCTCTTAGCAAATTACTCTCTTTGAGCCCCCGCGAGTAAAGTTTGTCAAAATAAAAAAAATCAAAGCATGAAATCTCATACTAAAATTAATATACAAATAAACATTTTCATATTCAATCCACATATTAAAATTGTTGTGAGCTTGAGTTATTAAAAAAACATTATAAATAATTTAAAAAGAAAAAATGATTAAAGAGTCAGTTAAAATATTTCCAATAAACATAATTACATACTTAAACTTAAGGAGCTACACTTCTAGTGGTAACGGACTTACATTCTAAGATCTCACCAACAGGATTTGAATTTTTTGGCATTTACCTGGAGTTCCCCAGGATGAGTTCTGCAGGTGAACATTGGTGGCAAGTGGCCTTTGAAGGCGGGTCCTGGCAGCAGCATAATAAGAGATTTCAGGTCTCAGGAAGGAATGGGTGGTGATTTTTTCTTAACTACTCGCTCAACATTTCAACTTGCATGGAGACATTCTGCAATTTTCTTTCTCTTCTTTTTCTTTTCTTTTAAAAATACCCACTATTTATTCATTAGCATTAATATTTGAACTATGTGCTGCCTGAGGTGATTTGTCTTCAGATCTTCTATAACACAAAAGAAAATCATACTTGTTTTTAATTTTAGAAACTTTATACCTTGATAAGGATCAATAGATTCCAGTATAATTTTATGTTAGTTATTAATTTATCCAACAATGTAGAATCTCTATTAATTAATTAATAGAAATTCCAAAGTAATGGATTTTGGTAATTTATCAGTACTTTAATTTAACATTTAATTTAAACTTCTTATTGAGATATAAATCTTTAAAAAAAGGCCATCTTGGATTCTTAAAGGAAAAAAGAGTACATTTTAAATATATATAAAAAACACATATCAAAAAAATTCAAAACTTATATTTGATTTTTTTTTCTTTTTAATAAATACAATAAATTAGTGTGTTAGTATAATTAAACATTTTGTGTATGTACTATCCAAAATAAATTTTAGTAATAAGAATAATAAAAAACAAACATTGAAAAAATACATTTCTCTATTTACATAGGTGGGCTTCAATTAAACCCTCTTAATAAGTGGTTAGGTGGGTCAGATAAATAGAAAATCTGAATCATATTTATCATTTCATATATATATATATATATATATATATATATATATATATATATATATATATATATATATATATATATATATATATATATATATATGCATCTATATAAACATACAGATGTGCTTTGCCATGATATATTGAGAAATGTCATATAATGATAAAAAAATTCACTTCATTTTTAATAATACCAAAATGCACACATGTGATGTGCATATATAGAAAATAATCAAAGTTATTAATTCATTCCTTATTACTAATGGTAAATTTTTTTTTTAATAATTGTTTGACAGTCCTTCATAAACATTTCTTTTTATAAAAATAATATCAAATCTTTGACAGGTGACTGTTGATTAATTCTAAACATCTTTAAAAATTCTTTAGCATGTTCCCTTTTTTTTCCAATCTAGAAATACTCTTTAATATAAAACCATCTATGAATCAATTCTTTAGTTTTATTAGACTTTTAATTCAAGTTATTTACTCCTTTATTTTCAAGCCTGATTTTAAATGCCATTTTTTCAATAAATTATTTAAAATAATAACCTTCTCAATATATATATATATATATATAAATCTCTGCTCACCAGCTATACTTTATATATATATATATTGAAACAGACAGATCGATATATATCTACATATATATATATATATTTATACCAGTACAATATATATATATATAATGTAGAAAATTTATCTGTGTTTCTCTGCATTAGGAAAAATCACTATATGCTTCAGAAATCTGATGGATTCTCTTAGTAACTTGGTCTTTTTAAAACAGTAAATTGGCTAATTGTCATCTTTAGAAAATCTATACTCCAGGTAACTGTTGACATACATACAGACAACTATATTTCATCTCTATCATTTGATAGACTTTAAGCAATCTAGCCATCTAGTACACATTTGGCTTATGGAACACTAGATGGATCTTGTTTCTATGTGAATCCAAACTCTACCATATTGAACTAGTAGCAGTTGTTAGACATGCATCCTTTGTCTTCAGTTATATCTTCATGGTAGTTTCTATACAACTGTCAAACTTTAAGAAAATAATTTTCTAATCTTTTTTCCAACCTTTTATAGTCAGAATGGGGAGAACATACAGTGATTAAAAATAAGTTTTCTTATCTTGATTGAATAAAGTTAATGACTCTTTTTCAATTCATCTTACTACTTTGAAAAACAATTTGGTGGCATTTTATCAAACTATGTAATACAGGCATTAATTCCAAACAAAATTGTTAATCAAAATAGATAGTAGAATTTTATAATTACCAGTATATCTATCAAAATAATAAATATAATGAACTAATTAAAAGAAAAAAAAATAATAAAAAACAACACACAATTACTTTTCTATAAAACAGCCATTTTATAGAGAAGTAACAGTATATCTATTGTAACATAAAAACATGCTTGTTTTAATTTCAAAATCAAAATTAATAAAATATCAATTAAACCTTTTTAAATGTTTTATTTAAATTTTTTCATAATTAATTAATCCCTAACTGTTATTTCAATATAATATAAAAAATGTCTACAATTTTTTTTTGTCTGTTTATTTCTACTTTTGCTTTCAACGTATATATATATATATATATATATATATATATATATATATACGTATATATATATATATATATATATATACATATATATGCACACATACTACTATGTTGCTATGTTCCATGAGACACATAATGGTCTCAATATATATATATATTATACTCTATGTATAGTTTGACAATCAGGGATTTAGCCAGGATTTATTTAAGAAAAGAAATTTTAAATTTTCATACTTACAATGTTTATCAATACATTTTTAAAAACAATTAAAATACCTTGAATTTTATTGTGTTTATTCATATGTTATGTTGGATAACAATAAAAAAAATACTTGGTTTGTTCCACTAGATATATTTTTAAGATGTATCAATAGTACTATTATGTAGGAGTTTTCATTAAATAATATCATTAGCATGAAATTAATTAAGAATTAAATATTTTGGCATGCAATAATATCTGCTCTTTACTCATTCTGTTTTCCGTAGATTTGGACTAAATTGTGAATTCTGGATCAATTAGAAGTTTTTACCTAAAAACAAACCTGAATCCACATTCCTGAAAATATGTTTAATAAAATGTGTAAAATGATAATACAACATATAAAAACTCAATATCATTATTAAAAATAGGAAAAAACTATTTAATAAAATCTGGATAATGATAACACCATATAATGAAAAAAGAAAGATACTATTCTTATTAAATGATTGCACAGAAAAGCAACAGAATTGATCTTAAGATCTTATTTTCCAGAGTTTGCCACCCTACCAGTACTCTAAACTGAATAAGACATTTGATGTCTGTATAATATTATTGATAAACAATATTTCATCATGTGCATAATTACTGTAATAGTAAGGCAATATTTTTAAAATAAGCTTTATTTTTAAATAAATTATTGGTATGAATATGTTACTTTTTATATAAATTAGAATATTTAAATAAAAGTGCTTGGACAATCTACACATTTTCAATTACATGTAAATTCTACTTATTGTGGCAATCAAAGAATGTTGGCATGTTTGGTCTTGTGCAATAGTAGATATATATGAAATATATTTCAAGACTTAAGCTGTGATTACAAATAAAATGTGTTCTTTTTATATTTAAATAACAAATATTTACAATCAGAATGTGTGATTCAGAAATCTAAACATTTGCATGTAAGTTTTTTAATTATCATAACAAAATTATTGATGATGATTTTTGAAGTATTAGCTGTACTGCCATCTTGGAATAGAATATATAATTTTAAGAAGTAGGCTACCACCCTATTCAGTTTAATGTAGTTATAGGGGGATAATATACATAATATATTTTGGGTGTAAACCCTGAATTTTGAGTCATAGGCAATTGTCATAACAAAATTACGTAAAGAAGTATTCCTCTCATATTTACATAAAAAATATTTACAACTAAGACAGTATATATAAACCATGAAGTGATTCAAAAATGTAAATATTTTTACATATATATAAATTGTATTAATTATCTTGATGTGTTAGTATCCTCATAATGAAGTGCCTTTATGTTCTGCACAACCTGTTCACCTGCATGTAGTTGTTCTGCTTGCAATATTGTATATAATCTCAACAACAGTAAACTGTTTTTTTTTGTTTTTTTTTTTTGCATTTGAACATCTTATGTGTTTATAGTTAAACATTATAGTCTATCAGTAATTATATTTATTCTTCAGGAAATTACTTTTTAAAAAAATCTTTCAAGTAATAAATTGGAATCAAAAATGGGATATAATTTTTTTATAAATCCTGTTAAATTTTACCATAAAGTTATTAATTAGTAATTATATTACTTTTCATATCTTTTGCACATCCAAAAAGATATAGATATTTTATTTTATATTAATTCAGCTTTACAAAATTCAGAAATTTGAAAATCAAACTAGTTCATCTACTAGTATGTAACAAATTATCATATTATTACAAAAATTGCCTGAAGTTTCAAGTGTCTTTATATAACATTATACATATGTCATTTTCATATAATTAAATGTCTTATTATGTAATGTATTAATTACCGCATATTAGATTATACTTATTCAACGAAGCATCTATATATTTAAGACAGGTTTTTTTTTTTTTAGTTAAATGCTACTTAGACATTTATATTGATTCATATTCTAGATACAAAAATTATACAGGGGACAAAAATGTTAAATATTTTTCTCTCTACTAACTGATAATCACCTAAAATTTTTAAACTTTATTATTAAATTAAAGTCTTTACAAATTTCATTCCAAAAATATCTCACAACTTATCAGATTTTGAATCCATACCTTCAATAAGAAAATTTTAATTACTATTACACGGACATTTTTGTAAGTATAATGCAAGCAGTGTTATTATTCTTTTATACAATGCTCTTAAAATTAAAAATATTTCTGAGAAAAGACGCTTAATTATTTTTTCAGACTTTTTTTTAAAAAAAAAATGCTGCAAAAATATTTCTAAGATTCCTAATTTGCTAAGTTCTTTTAGTAAGCATTATTTTCTAAAAAGCTATTTGAAATTAGATTTTTGCAAAGCAGCATTCATTGCACTTTTTAAAAGATGTATTAATAGATTGAATTTATTAAAAAGTTCTACATCATTAAAACAAAGTTCAACATGAAATGTGTACGTTATTTTAAAATAAAATAAAGTTGTAAACAAGAAATTTATATTGTATTCTTTTTTTCCCCCAATATTTTGTTGTTGTATATATATAAATTTACAGTTAAATTGAAAAAAAAAAACATTATATATATATAAAGTTACAGATTCAGCTTATAATTGCTTCTTTTATTACTCCTTTACCGAACCCATTTGCCATTATCTTTTTCCAAGTAGGCAAGAACTCAGATCGCACATTTTTTACTTTTACAACACATTTTTACGTCATCTTACCAGCGTCTTCTAGGCTAACCTTTTTTATTTATCTTAGATGTTAAACAATTTAATAATTTCTAAGGAAGTTGAGACTTCTGTTTTATGTATTAACCATTACATTTTACATTGTCATATTTTTTCTCACTTTATTTGACATATATATATATTGTAATCCGCGGTGAAGGGCACAATAGAAGGTAATCAGCGAGACGACATAAACGTGCGAAAGCAATAATCAAATAATAATAACCGCTGATTTCAAACTGCTTTAATAAATAAATCCTTATTAGTTAATAATTTCCTAGCTCAGAATAATAATAGCAATAAAAATAAATTGAATCATGAGATTGTGTTTCCATGCTATGGAGAACAGACTGCCATAAAAGTCAAATAAGTATTTCTGCATAGAAATACTATTGAATTCCAATACTTTAAGAATTACAATCATATCTCTATGATTAACAGTAATAATCCTATTTAAAATAAATCTAAAATAATATTCCAACTAAATATATGAGTAATAATATTAAAATTTATTATAAGAATAAATTTATATTCTAATTTAAAATTGAAGTAAATCTTGGTCTAAATCTTTATTGTACTTAAATCTTTATCTCAGGGATATCATATTACACGGAGGAATAAAGCATAGGATATATTGGATAATAAAGGAACATTTTATGGAAATCCAATAATCCAAACAAAATTTAGAAAAATGTAAAATAATAATATTATCAAACAAACTATAACTACTTTGCTCTGCTAGATAATAACTAATTTGTAAAAATAGTTACTTTTGGTTTTATAGGGTTTTGAATCAATTTAAGAAAAATCTCTATTATAATTTTAAAAATCTAATAAAATATAATTTGGATTATTAAAATATTTAGGAATCATCTCTCTTGATGATAATACTAACCTTTAATACTATAAATATAGTATAACTAATCTTATAATGCAAATATTTAAGTAAAGTTTATTATTTTCTTTAATAAAAAATTGGCATATGGATATCCAATATTTCTCTGCTTATATACCTTAAAATAATAATAAGTTCTGTATTTGAATGCAAAGTAAGTCTAATAATAATAGTAATGACAGTTATTTGTACTTATATTTTGCTTGTTGTAAAATAAAACTTTAATATTGATTTTTAAATCCTAAATATTGTTTCCATATTTCTATTCATCATTCATTACAGACACTGATTAAACATATATGCTATTTTAATTGACTACTAATTAATTGGTAATAATTAAACTTTTTAGAATATAAATTTTTAAATACTATTTCATATAGGTAAAACAAAACAAGCACTTTGAATTAAAGAATAGCATAAATCATATCTAACATTAACATACAAGTTTAAAATTGGCATATAGGAATTAAACAACTTTCAAAATTAATACCAATTTAATTATCTGTTTCCATTGCTTTCAAAATTATTTAGCAAAATCATGATTATGCACTTGGAAATATTTAAATTTTATTATTAAATTATGCTTAAGTGTGATTCTAACAAACATTCACAATACTACTCATGGAGATCATAAATCCTAGGTTTTGTATTTATGGAAACGTATACAGGCTTATGTGGATGGAATAACTTTTCTCAAGATTTTCAAATATATATCAGATATATTAAATGTGATGTCTGTAACAATATTCTTTATAAAAGCATTTTTAATAATCCAGATATAAGAATTTCATGAGAATTATATCAAATGACCCATCTGCATTCAAGACTAGATGACCTACATTCTCCCAATGACTTACACTATGTGGTATGGGAATAAACATAAAGACTGAATACCCATGTGAACCCAAACAGTTACATTTGACAAGAAATTCATAGGTTTAAACATCATAAGCACATCCAATAAGTAAACTGAAGATATGACATCTTAATACATTTTATAATAACAGCTGAAATGTTCCTCAGAACTAAAACACAAAATTTCACCACTGAAATTAATAAATGCCCAACAGTAGGACTATACACTGTAACATTACCAGAATGCACTAGTATAACTTAATTTATAATAACATACATGTGCACAAAGAAAAAAAAACACATGTAAATAAGTGTTTCATAAAATAATTCATTATGTAAAATATAAAAAAAAAATCATGACTGCCCCAACAATTAATCCCCAAATAAACATCTTTCATTAATAAGCCTATATTCATTATAACTTAAAAATAGCAATTTTCCAGATATGAGGAATAATTTTTCAGAACAAATCACTCTATGTTTTTTTTACTTCTTTTAAATTTGAAATAGAATAATACTAAACAAATTAAATAAGCATATATTAATACAAACAATAAAAATTACCAATAAATGTTATAATTCAATAACAAATGTCCAGCAATGTTCCATTTGAAAATAACTCATCATTTACCACACTCAATATATCTTAAAATATAGATAACTCTATTTTGTACTATAAATTATAGTATATCCACATATATAATGCCTATTAAAATTCAAAATAATAAATATAAAATATTAAACATAAATTTCTTTAAATATAACGATCTCAAAAAATACAATTTATAAAAGTTATTTTTTTTTTTTTACCAATACACCTTCGGAAATGTAAGTTCAAACAGAGGTTTGAATGGCCAATTCATTTATCAAATCTTTTTCTCCCTCCTTGTGATATTGGAAATACTCCTGCTTATGATGATTTTGAAAACAAATTTTAAAACTAGAAATGACAAATATCATTTTCTCTTAGATAAATTTAATTAATTGTCTGCACATATTCTTGTGATATTATAGTTCTTCTCATATTTAAGAAAAATACTTTAAAACACAGTAAAAAAGCTTTTTGTTGATAAATGGTTCCAATTGGAATAAATATGGATTATAATCTTTAGCTTTATTGCAGATAGCTAGATTAAATCCCAAAATATTTTATTTCTCTGAATAGAATCTTAACATAAATTTCCATATTTTTTTCTCTTTTAAAAATAACAGAATGATACACTATTATAAGTATTGCTATAAATATAACTTATATGTTAGCAGTAATATTATATAATATTAAAAATATTAGATGAATAATTTAGTAATTCAAGTTTTAAATGTCTTCTTATATTGTGAGTCATTAAAAACATTTACAATATTAGTTCAATTCAGGAATTAATACTATGTTATTTGAGAACCATATAAATACTTGTAGGCAAATAGAAAAAATATTTATATAATATAATAAACCAATTCTTATGTAATACATCCTTGTGTTGTCCATGGTTTCTACACAGGTCAACTTTTTCTGTAGATTAAAGCTAAAATTCTAGTAATATTGTCCAAGTCATTCATGTATTTTTCATTTCCTCATATTTTTATAACAACTAAATATCAATATTGCTTTCCAAAGGGTAGATTGGGTATTTATTTATTTTATTTCATTTTAATGCGACTTCAAATAAATATAAAATTTGAAACACATTTTTTAAAACAAAAATATTAACTATTTCTTTTTAAATTGTTATCAATTTCTTAATAATTTTAATACACAGAACACACACCTTTCCCCCCTCTCTTATATAGCAACCTATCCAATGCCAATTGATCAGCTGACTACTGTAATCAATCATCCAATAAAATTGATTTTCAGTCATTAACTTTAAGTTCTATTTTTAAATTTAATTAAAGGACAATAGAAAGAAAGAAAAATACATATTCTAAAAATAGCAATTTAACTTATGTATTATTTAAATTTGTAATAAATATTTTTAATATAATTATTTAATAAACTAAATATTATTAAATAAACTTTGCATGAAATTAATTATTTCTCATATCTATTTAGTATTTATTAACTACAAGTCGATTCTTTAACATTTTTTAAACTAAAGTAATTAAAATAATAATCATTGTTAGCAAATTAAACATTGCAAAATAACATACATGCAAGCACTGACAAACGCATATATCACCAGAACTGACTTGATTGGACAATGCTTTGTCTTACTTAACGTATTTTTCCATAGTCATGGTTAAAAATGTGATGGACTTTGATGGACTTTCCATCGTTCAAACCTCTGCAATTTTAGAGCTACAGTAAATATTTTACCATCGTTTGGAACATTATAAAACGTTCCATAAATGCTGCTCTCTAGTGAACTATTTCACAAGTAAAAAAAAATCAGTAAATCTGTCAGTTAAGGTCAAACAAAAGCAGGAGGCAGACTTATCTTAGATCTGATTGGCTAATAAATTTTGACAACAAAGAAAATTTCTTGTCAATAACAAAATCGCTCCAATTTCTTTTGTTTTATTTTGAAAGTGATAAATGAATATTTTAGACCATTCTAAAAGGTTTTTTGACATATTATAAATTATTTTGATAAAATATGCTAAAAATAAAATTATTTTAGAAAAATAGTTAAGAGTTTAGCAAAAATTATTTATTTTTAAGAACTGTAAAAAATAACTGATGTCACAAAATGTCAGCAACACTTTTTAATTGATGAATAACGTTTGTTTAAGGATTTGTGTTATTGAATTTTTTTAAAATTATAAATAACTATTTATTTTTGAAAAAAACTTTCGTTAACTTTTATAACATGACAAATTATTAATATATTTTTTACAAATGAAACTAAAGTAAATATAATATTAAAAGATGAATATATTTTGACAATTGAGTTTGTAACTTGACCAATTAAACATTTATAGAATTTTTTCTCACTTAGCCAATAAACAAATCAGCGATTAATGAGTTAATATTATCTAATGATTTAATTAAAACATTTTAAGATAACTAGCTTTGTAGATTTAATGGATAATTATTAAATTTTGATTTACTTACAAAAAAAATGCATTATTTTAATAAATATTAGTATACTATTTATACCCTAAACAACATTATTATTAACATTTGTACATATAATAGACTATTAACTCATTTAGGGATAGTTTCAAATAAACTCATACACAGCTTTAACTCACTCTAAATCAGGGAGTTTATGTTACCATGACATGTTTAGGCTTATTTTAAAGCTTAAAAAGCAAAGATGCTGACCTCTCTTGAATTAAATTACAAGTAAAAAATCAATAATATAGGCATTCAAAGCTACAAGAAAGAGAGAAGGCAGGCCTTTCTAGATACTAATTGGTTGGTTCTCATTACAAACAAAAGAAGAGCACCTGTCAATAATTTTCACTGCTCCAACTTCTTTGTTTGATTTTGAAAATGAAATAAATGTTTTAGAGCATTGTTAAAATATTTTTTTTACATATTATAATGTATTTTTATAAAATATGCTAAAAATATAATTATTTTAAAAAATAGTAAGATTTTAATAAAAAATAGTTTAGTAAAAAAATATTTACTTATACACTAACATAAATTGAGAAAAAAATTAATAATGTCTGCAGCACTTTCTAATTTGTTATGAACTTCTTTTTAGGTCTTCCACTATCTAATATTTTTATAATTATAAATAGAAATTTATTTTTGAAAAAACTTCCATTCACTTTCGTAATCTGACAAATTATTAATATACTTTTTACAAATGAAACTAAAATGAATATACTATTAAAAGATGAATATATTTTACTGCTGATTTTGTAATGGACCAATCAAAAGGTTAGAGCTTTAACTTACTTGACCAACCAGAATTTGGGCAATAAAGGGTTAATAAGCACTTGAAATATCATTTAATGTATTGACAATATTATATAGTTTTAAATACAGTTGCTGTAATTTTGGTTTTAAAAGGTTACAAAGAATATTACTGAATTGAAATTTAATTTTTTTAGTATTTTGTCACTATTTTAATTAAGGCACAAGTACAATTAAAATGTAAAGATGAATTTAGAGAACAGTAAGTTTTATTTTGTTTTATTCATTTTTTATATATTTTTTTATATTGTTTATTTCTGTATATTTTTTATTTCTCTTCTTATCTGCAATATTATTGGTTAACCATTCCAAATTGCTGCATCACATCTCTTACATTTCAGCATTTCTGATGTTTTTTGTTTCACACATCAACATAAAATATATAATAAAATGATTATTTCTTTTCAGATAATAATAAATTTAACTTCATTTGATAAATATTCTTGTTTACTACTGAAATAAATTTTAAATGTTTACATTTTGCTTCTGTTGATATTTAAAAAAATGAGGATGTAATCAAAACAAAGTCTTACACATCACCCTTTCTAGAAAGATTATTTTCAGTTTATAAAATAAACAAAATATTTCTTGTTTATGATTATTTTTTAAAAATGTGAACGAATATTTATTTATTTCTCTTATATCCAATGAATTATGCTTTAAAAGTTTAAATTTTTTGAATATTTATTGCTAAATTATGATATGTTCTTACCGTAGATTTATTTATCAAAGCTAGAATTTTTTAATTTGCTGAAGTCATATTTATGTTAGCTACTAATATAACATTATATTTTTAAAAATAAAGTATTTCAAGTCAAAATAAATTATTAATAATGTATATTTCTTGATATATAATGAATATAGTACAAATTATTTAAAAAAAAAATAACACTGTAATAAATTTGCAAATAAACCCATTTTTGTTTCATTGGAAACTGCAATGTCATAAAACATTGAATGTTTTATAGACTTGGTAAGAGACAATGGCTGAACATGTCAGAATCAGGCTTATGTCTATTGTAAGAGCAGGAATTTTGAATTTTCTGACTTTTTGCACTCTATTTTCGGAAAAAATTATTATACTAAAATATACTCTTTTACATGCATTTTAATGTATAATACTTACAAAAGAATTCACTAGAGGGAAAATTGGCCAAAAGATGAAATAATTAGGGTCAACTGCTCATAAAGTTAATGCATCATTTATGGTGTGATGGTTGTATCACCATGTAAGATAATTGTGTAAACAACTTTTGTTTTGTTTTTATGGCTAAAGCTGCTTATATATAAGTATCCTGCTGATAGATAGTTTACCATTAAAGTCCATTAGTTTTGTTAAGGTAGCAAATCTCATTGCATGGCTACTACTGCTTCAATAAAAATACAACCTCTAAAAAAATCATCATTTTTAATAGGACTTTCTTTACAACTCTTATTAATATTTTAGTTATATTTGTTTTTAAATGTTATCTAAATTTAAGCATTATTTTGATATATACAATTTACTAAGATATTTTTAAATGTTTGAATACTTTTTGAAAAGTATGATATATATATATATTGTAACGGTCATATCTGTACGTTCATGCAACAAAATTGTTGAGGCCTCGAATCCAATCAGATCTCAGTTACTTTACCAATACTCAAAGATTTACTATCTTATGTATGACTTATATGAGGCTACACCAGTATTTCCTTAATTTGTATGCACATCAGTGGAACACAAGATTGATATAAATTGGCATATTTAACAGTATAGCTATATGGACATGACCCAACCAATAGTCATTACTAAATTTAGACTGTGATTCACAAATATTCAAATAATTACTAGTTAATGAATAATGAGCAAAAATTGAGATACTAAGCAGAGTTATACTTTAAATAAATTTCATAAAAGCCAAAATTTAACTAATAAAATAAAATAAAACAATTAAATTACACAAATTTGTTTCACTCACAGATGATGATGATTTAACAAGTTACAGGCTGTTTAATTTACAGATTTAGTATTTTATCTCACTCACAGGTGATGATGATTTAACAAGTTACATTTTGTTTAATTTACAGATTTAAGATTTTATCTCCCTCACAGGTGATGATGATTTATCAAGTTACATTTTGTTCAATTTACTGATTTAGTATTTTATCTCACTCACAGGTGATGATGATTTATAATTTACCAAGTTACATTTTCATGCAATTTATTATTACACTACTACAGATTTATTTCAAATTTATCTCATGATTATCTATGCCTTATTTATGCTATGTTTTTGGGACTTAGATTTGCCTTAGTTAATCTACAGAAGGGATCATCATTAGTCATAACTAATATTTTACTTAATCGGTACCCCTTTCTCTATATAGATTATAATCTTACAAAACTAGATTCTGTTTCAGATCAAAGCTGAAATATAAATTATTATAGAGGGATGAACTGATGGTGAAAAGTAAGACTTCAGATACTAAGTTGTATATAGAATACATAATTCGAGTCTGTGTGTCTCGAATGTGTGCTTGCTCACAGGATTTGTTACCATATAACTGGTTTCCTTCTACCATACCCCTTGCTGTGAAAAAGATCTTTTAGTCTGGGTGATCAAACAGCTTATCAAGATATCTGGATGCTTGTGATCCAATCCTAAGCAGAGGTAATAGGATGGCCTTAAAACTAAAGCCCATTGTGAAAAGAGAGCTGTCTGAACTAAAGAGATGGGGTGGCCATTAAAAGCAGAAGCCCATTCAAGAGATAATATACAGAAATAAGTATATGCACATATGCACTTCCTAAGGACACATTTGCCCCACTGACTACATCATTGTATAATAAAATTGACATGCAAAACATTAGTTCATTCTATAGAGCCACCGTAAATCAGTTCATAAATTAGCATTTGTAATTATGCTATTAAAGAAATATAATGAATCTAATTTATTAAGATATCTATATAGGCATTTATATATCTCTAAGGAGGGCTACAACATATTTTGGGATAATTATAAGATTAAATTCTATCTTTATGCTGCATTTAGTTACTTCAGCTAAATATTAACCACATATTTCATTTAATGCAAATCTATTTTTAAGTATTTATAATCGCTTAATTATATATCTAAACCAAGCTTTATTTTACTCATTTCAGAAGGGAGTTTTGTTTGTGTGCTAATAAATGCAAAATTAGATAAGTGTAAGAATGTCTAATCATTTCTCACTAGTTAATTCAAATATGAGTAAATTCTATTCTGAATAAACACAGCATAAATATTTAAACAAATAATTGAAAATCATATTGGCATAGACTTAACTAAATAAAGCACATAAAATTATAGATAAGATTTTACACAAGCGAAATCTAAGCTTTGGCTTTACTTTGCTTAGTTAAAAGAAACAAAATTAAGATAGATTAAATTATATTAAATTACCAAATCACATCAGGATAAATTAGTTTAACTCTGCTTGAATCAGATCAAATCAAGTTAAATCAAATTAAATCAGATTAAATCAGGCAAGATTTACAGATCAAATAGTAAAATAAAATTTACATTTTAGTTTAAGAATTAAAATTTGAAAGTTTAAAGTACATTAGTTTAAATTATATTGGCCATTTATAGTAAGTTTAGCTAGCTTTGATAAGTTATGAGATTTAGTTTAAATGTTCATTTTAAATTTGCAGAAGTGTTACCACTTTAAGTTCTTTTCTCAGGCATGGGTCTTCAATGTTGGTCTTGAGCATCCTCTTGCTAGTATCGGGTCATTGGTCATCATGTTCCGGCATTTTGTAGACCATCTTTGGGAACCAGAAAGCAAGTCTTTATGCCTTCCTTAGCCCATCATCTTCATTATTAACAATTTTACAACTTTAGCAATAAAAATGATTATAGGAGGCTTAATCTTAAACTTAATACTTGCAAAATGGCTGCAATACACTTTTATATAGACCTCCCTTTATTTACATTAATCACATGTGTTTTTCTACATTAACCACATGTAATAATGTGAAAGCTAAAACCACATGTTTTTTAGTTTAATTTCAGATCTCTTTTCTAATTAGTTCACTATATTCTTGGCAAACCCAGGGATTCCTGCTGCATTATTGATTTTATTACAGGGGGTCCCTCAGCTTTGGTCAAGTTAATTTACCACTTGGCAAATCTTTATTACATATATGTAACACATTTAGATATAATTTAACTCTATATGCAGAAATATTTATAATTTCTAATATATTTATAAGAATATTTAAATAAAGAAAACCTATGTTTTAAATTTAAAACACTATTTCTTCTCTGCATATATATATATATATATATATATATAGGTTTTGGTTATACATACATCAAGATTTACATTTATTTAGCAAACAGTAATATATATGTGCACATATATTATACATATACATATGCTTTTTATATTGTATGCTAGAATATATGCACACATACTGTACCGGTCAAAATAGTATGCTCACTTAACAAGATTTAAATCCTAAGCAAAAGTACCTCGAATCCGATCATGCTCGAGATACACAGGTCTGGAGCAATCCTGAATTCTAACCTATTTGCCTATTCTTCGAATCTCTGACCCAATGAACAACAATTCTGATGACACAGTAAAATTATTTTAAATCCATGCCATAAGCAAAGCGGTAGAGCATAAGATCAGACTGATGATGATGATTGAGGTCGGAGTAGCCCAGGAATTACATTTTTTATAGTTATTTATTAATGCTAAGCTCTAAGCTAAAGAAAATAGTTTTAAATATTAACTCGAAAATAATAATTTAAAAACAAACCAGGATTTACATGAAATAGATATATTTATTAAATATTAAACAAATGCATATATATATATATTACAAAAGATTTAGGAAACATATGTATATTTTACCAAATAGTTTCATGCTTGGGACAATATTGTTTATCTACAAGACTTGGGAATTTGTTGTATAAAATCTACTCTATCACTCATTTAATAAATATAATTTTATAGATACAATTTTATATTGTTTTATAACCTATGCAGGGTTAATAAGCTAATTAAAGAAAACTTTTGCTACAGAGCATTGTGGATGCCAAAAATAAATACAAAAGATCATGACAGTTTTAACAGTAAATGATTTAGTTGATAACAGGCAAAATATATGATTTCAATCATGTATTTTTTTAGGAGAACCATTATTTGTACTTTTATTCGCATTGTTTGGCAAAGACATCTTTTAGAAATAAGAAACAAACAATGTGCAATATTTACGAGAATAAATTATACAAATTGATTTATGTCTCTGGGATTCGATAAAGTTTTTGTAAACGAAAACAGTTTTAAGATCAACATATTGAACGTATTTTATGAAATGAATCATTATCTTTAACACATCATTGCGACTTACTAAGATTAGATGGATGGATGATCAAATTGAAGAGCAAAGTAGCGGTACTAGCATACAATAATGAAATAAGGCCTCATAGCGGTTGGATATTTTATCATTTAAAAGAATACTTGAGATGAACTTAGATTTGAGATGTCCGCGCATTCTGGCAGAGCGATATCGAAGGAGAGGCTGAGTTTGAGACATCAGATCATTATGTACTGCCATCTGCAGCACATAATCCTCATAAACCTTACATACCACAGAGAGTAGTGTCTCTGAACGAACGATTTTGAAAAGTAGGACGGAGCTTCATACTTCCGACGCTCCAATGACAAAGCAATCAAAAAATGGAAAAGATGAAATATCAGAATAAAGGAAAAGGTATGCCAGCAATGTTTATATAATTTTATATTATTTAAAATTTGGAAATGGTATAACCTCTTGAGCAATAATCTGTTTTCAATTCTGAGTCATTTAACTAATCATAATGAATAATAACACTTCTATTTATAATAGTATTAAACTAACAACATTTATATTAAAAAAAATCGATTCCCAAATACGTATTAACTGGTAGAATTTGCCCTTCAGGCACCCGCAAAAAAAAAAAGGAATGGATTAATTATGTGAAGGTTCACGATCTTTTTAAAATAGAAATTTAAAGACAAATTCAAAGCAGCAAACTTGGCAAATTCATCCACAGTAAAAGTTTTTAATTGACTTTAAGAATCATGAATTTAAAATGAAACCCAAACTCGTGAGCAATTTCTATTTAATATAAACAGAACTTTATTGATAAGTTTTAAATAAAGCCCACCCTTTTTCTAAGTAAAGCAATTATTTTCCCCTTTACTCGCGAATTTAGCGATTTTGGCATATTAAAGAAAATAAATTATATCTACACATTAAACAAAATACATGAAATCTTAATGGAATCGCACACACACACATATATATATATAATTTAATTAAGCTTGAAAGGTAAGTTAAATGACATGATATTAATAAAAGATTACTGAGAGAGAGTTTAAAAGCAAAATTAGCATAAGCTTATAAAATAATATATAAATTAAGATATGAAGGTTGAACTATAGATTACAAATTACAAAAGTATTGACTTATGAAGGCAGTTCTACATTAAAAGGTTACCTAAGGAAAAAAACAGCATAGAGGAATCATTAGCAATCAGCAGTCAGAAGTAATCATGTTGTATGGTCAGCCAGATGGAACATGGCAGTGGCAGGCAGACAGTTCTTCGAGAGAAGAAGAAAAAGGTGCTAGATTCCACTACTCACGCTTCATCGCATAGGACTTGCACTGGCTTCTTAAAGTTAAGGTCTTGAAATGCTGACAAAAATCTCAACTCACTGAAAGATAACTAAAACTGAAAATCTAAAAACTAACTTCCTTGGTTCTGTGGTTCTTTTTATAACATTTCAATACTGCCCAGAATGCAATTTCATATACCAACCTTATCTCTGTAATCCCTTTAAAAACAACATTTAATTAGCAAAAATATTTTCAATAGATAAGGCTTGATATACCATTTTTAGCTATTTTAAATCATTAGACAACAACTGATAAACATTTTATTTTTTCAATTTTAATTAAGATTTATAAATTTTAATTATAGACAATGATCTGACTAGTGATAAAGATAATTTTAGTATTTCAAGCCTTCCCCATTTTTCTTTGTTGTTACATTGAATACACACAGATATAAAAATAATTACAAATATATAAGCAAAGGTATTTTCCAGCAATAAAAATAGCAATAAAATTATTGCTTTAGTCATAATATATATACGCATCACTCAAACTACTGTTTCATTTTTACTAAACAAAAATTAATTTTACTAATCTTTCTAATGATTTGGCATACAGTGTGTGAGAGAATAGCATATATTTATAGCAAGGTCTGAATTGCGGACCCCTAGGAGATTAGTCTAGATAGTGAAACATGAAGCATCGATGATGATTAGACATTGATTGCTTCAATACATAACTATGATTATTAATTTTAAAATTAGTATAATATACGAGGATTTGGATATATGTGTATGTAAATAAAAGTATTACTATAGCATATAGTAGGTGAAACAGTAGGATAGACAAATCAGACTGTTTATATATATATATATATATATATATATATATATATATATATATATATATATATATATATATATGATTATACCTAAATATCAAATACACCAAAGGCTTTGAGCATTCCATTGTTGGTTTATCAATGAAATGGATAAATGAATTATTGGAGGAATGAGAAAATTGAAGCCTGTTCAATAAAGTTTAAAGTATTCCTATCTTATTATAAACCAAACACTGATTGTATATAGGTATGGGAAATTATGATCTGGTCCAACTGATGAGTGCTGTTTCTGCACAAAGTATGAATATTGGGAATCATTTATCTTTATCACATGTATGTGGTCACGTGTATCAGTTGTTTGAGATGGAATGTATGATGAATATAGATGAAAATCCTAATCAAATCATTATATATATATATATTGGTGTATGACTGTGTGTAAGATGGTATCAATTTTTTGCAGCAATTTAGCTTGCTTAAGCATATTTGATTATAAATCTATTTGTTGATACATTCACTAACTATGAAGGAAGCATTTATGGAATTAATTATGAAATAATTAGACTAATTATTACATTTATTTATTTTGTATTCATTGCTGATTTTTTTAGTTATATTTTAACATTTTAATGTTTTCTTGCGATGTTTAGTTGATTGGTTAAGGAGAATATATAAGAGCCTAAAAATTTATAGAAGAATTTTTTTTTTAGCAAAATAAAAAACAATATTTTGTCAAACAAATAAAACTGCCCAACTTAAAACATCTAACAAGTTGAATGTTCACAGATAATGTGATTTCCTAATAAAGATAATTTTTCTAAAGATAATATTTATAATTTTATATATGAATATGAAATCGTAAACCACATTTAAATAAACATATAATTTAATGGAAAAACATTTTTTTAATTATATAGTAATTCATTGTTTTCTTTTCTAAATGTTAAGTTTGCTTTATTATATTTATTTTTTAGAATTTAATTGGCTTAATACTGTGGAAAAGTAATAAATAATCGAATTAATTTGCAAATCAAATTCTTAATAACTTAATCTTTACATTATGAATTCATATAAAGTTGCACCTAATTATCAAGTGGCTAATTCAGCCTTTTTTAAAAAAAATCAATTAATATACATCAATAATGTTGTGATAAAAATGGAAATATAATTTATTATATAGCATAGAGCTAAACGAGTCAATAAATAATCAAAATTATTTCAAATCCAAAACTCAAACAAACTAGCCAAGAAAATAAAATCCACAACTCTGCCAATGGTTTCACTGCTACAAGCAGACTTCTCAAGTGTAAAGAATTACAAAACAATAACATATTTATATTAAACATTACCCACAATTACATTTACTTTCTAGCGACCCTTAATATTAAAATAACTTTTAAATAAGTTAATTGCCTCAGAATCATAAATTTTTAATAATAAAGATTCTTTAATTTTTCTTTCTATTTCATTTCTCTCAAAAAAGACAACCTTAGCTTCCTCAACATTAGTAGTGTATGGGTTGTGGATATATATATATATATATATATATATATGACTATAGATAGCGTTATACCAAAAACACCTTCAAGCGTTTGTTTACATAAACGTCAGAGCGAGTATTTCACTATCTCTAACTTAATTTCCACCTTCATATCATGATTTCAAGCTATTTGCTATCATCAGTGAAGGACAGGATTAAGAAACTAGATCTAAAACACAAACTCTGAGCGTTTAAGAAACAGTTTCTATTCAGCTTGCAAGCGTGAATCTTTTAGACACGTAATGTCTTCAAACTCAGCATCACATGCCAGATAGCTACATGGGTCTGATATAAGTTCAGCATCACCACATAGTAGAAGTCTCTGCAATATATATCATTGCAAGAAAGACTTCAAAGGTACATTTATGAAAAACAAAAAACACAAGTTAAAAACTTGCATGCGCTTGTATTTATGACTATAGATGGCGTTATACAATCGCTTGAAGGTGTTTTTGGTATAACGCCATCTATAGTCATAAAAAGAAGCGCATGCAAGTTTTTAACTTGTGTTTTTTGTTTTTCATAAATGTACCTTTGAGGTCTTTCTTGCAATGATATATATTGCAGAGACTTCTACTATGTGGTGATGCTGAACTGATATCAGACCCATGTAGCTATCTGGCATGTGATGCTGAGTTTGAAGACATTACGTGTCTAAAAGATTCACGCTTGCAAGCTGAATAGAAACTGTTTTTTAAACGCTCAGAGTTTGTGTTTTAGATCTAGTTTCTTAATCCTGTCCTTCACTGACGATAGCAAATAGCTTGAAATCATGATATGAAGGTGGAAATTAAGTTAGAGATAGTGAAATACTCGCTCTGACGTTTATGTAAACAAACGCTTGAAGGTGTTTTTGGTATAACGCCATCTATAGTCATAAATACAAGCGTATGCAAGTTTTTAACTTGTGTTTTTTTGTTTTTCATATATATATATAAACGATAATACATCAAATATTTTTTGTCTAAATAATGCAAAAAATCTCTCAATATAAATGTCTCAATATTTCTGCAATAAGTTAAAATGCATACCCCTTATGTATATTTCTATGTGGTATGTGTACATAATAATAGATGTGTAGTTAAGTGATTGAAAATATACAATAGTTATTTAAGTGAAATCTTTAACATTTTTATTTTGATTGGAAATTTTTTATTTAAAAAAAAAATGTTTACCAAAACTATATTGTGGATAATACATATAATTTTACTTTAAATCAATTTTATACATATAGAGTACTGTAACATTAAATAAAGATGCTACACTAATTTGTAATGTTTAATCAGGCTAAATCAGATAACTTAAACATAACTTAATATGTAGTACCAATATTTGATCATTCACTGACAGGTCATAAAATAAAACTTAGCTTAACCTTTCAAAACTTAATACAATATAAATAGTAAGTCAAATTCTATTGGATGTGAACATTAATATCTATAATATATCTTAATGTTTTACAGCATTTTTTACCATGTTTATGATAATAAGTATATAAGTATTTATTACTGTTTTATATGTGTGGCGAGCATAATATCACAACTAACAAACTAACTTAAATCTTATTACTTTTCAGGGATTTAACATTATTGTCTCTTATATGTTTTGTATAAATGTTTCTTAGGATATGGCTGAACACAAATTGGTATTTTGTGGATGCATACAGTTGCTATCTCATAGCATATAAATATAGCTGTGAAAGGAGTAGAGATGAGTTCTCACAAAATATTTAAAATAAATAAATCACCATCTTGAATTTTAAAAAAAATTACAAATTTTGTAATTATTAGTGTGTATTATGTTTGAATGCAATTAGTATAAAATATATATATTATTAGAAAGAGAAAATATAAAAGAATGTAATAAAGCAGATAAAATAGTCATTACTTTAAAAAAAAAAAATTAAGAAAAAAAAGATTTTTAATACTTTCAAAAAATGTTTATTTTTACATTTATTCACAAATTCTAAATTTTGAAATTTAATTATTAAAATGACATTTTTATAAACAGCTTTATCACATCTGTCACTAAATGCTGAAAAAAAAAGATATATAACATCACTTACCTGAGATAATTTTTCATAGGAGAAATATTGAAACTGGACAAATTTGTGTCTCTGTTTTACTTTCAGAACCTACATTTGATTTTAGTGAAGGCAAAAAAAAAATAACAGTAAAAACAGTGCATGAGAATGAAATGAATAAAAACTAAGAAAATCAATAAACATAAAAATAAACAAATTTATATGAGCAGTAAGTATATGTGTGGGACATGATGATCTTGACAAAATGATGAGTGCTGGTTTAGCATAAAATATGTGTTTTGAGGATCATTTCTCCTTTTTACATGTGTGTATATATGTGTATCAGTTATATAAGATAAAGTGGATGGATTGAGGGAACTTGAAAATACCCTATATTACATTTCTTTCTAATTAGCCTGACTTTATAAATTCTATCAGTACCTAAAAATGTATTCTATAAAATTAAAATTTATTATCAAAAAAAAAAAAAAAATACAGTTGATACAAAAATGTAGATGTAATTTTCAGACTGAAATAAGTGGTGAATGAATTCATTTCTGCCAAAGCAAATTTGGACTATAACTAAATCTAAAAAAATGAGAAAAATAAAGTAATTAAAAATTGCATTTTTCAAAAAAAAAATCTTAAAAAATTTAAATTTTATCGTAGAAAAAAAAAATACGTACATTTTTTTTTTCTGGAAAAATCGCTGTGTAAAAAGAAGTAATGCTCGTGGTTTTGAGATTAGTTGATACTGCACAAACTCAGTATTTATGGTAAACTTACGCTGATGATTTGGAGGCTAAGGTTGGAACGAAGGAGTTTTAACTACTTTACATAAAGTATAATGAAAATTTGGCAATTGTGATTAAAATTTATGTGACCACCTTATGAATCCAAGTGATAATAATGACAAATCATTATTTAAAAACAATTAAACAATTGTATTAATAAAATATGAATGCATAAACATTAAATTAAAATAAGCATAAGATAAGTAAATCAATATATTTAATCATATTCTCCAAAATAAATGGGATTATTTATAAGTGATGTTATAAATGGACAGCAGGTTGATGAAATGATGTGGAACTCTATGTGTTGTTAAAACATATACAAATTTATTAAAGAAGATCATTAATATATAGATTATTAATAAATTCTTATTACCATAAATTAAATTAGAATAAAAAATTTCTCTCCATTTTATAGAACCTAAATATTTCCTCTATCAGAACACACTATCTAAATGGGATCTACTTAGTTTTATCTTTTTTAGTTAAATATAATATTTAATTCTCTCTGAGCAAATATAGTGTCAATATGACCCAATGTTTCAAATTACATTTAGGTTGTAATAACAAATTCTATATTTGCTCTTTAGTTCATGGACTTCTCTTTATTTATTATCTTCTAACATTTAGTATTACTAATAAGTCTTGAGCAATACTTATTTAAATAAACACATTTAAAATGTGATACCATTATCATCATATGAGTATAAAAAAATGAAATACAAGATATGTAAAACAAGTGCATTTCATAATCAATATGAACATTTAATAATATTACTTTAATTATAATAATAATAACCCTACTTAATAATAATAACACATGCAAAATATATATCAATGATATATTTAGAAGGTACTACCTGATCTTCATACTAATGAGAACATTGAGCATTATTAACACATGAAATGAAATTAAAATATTACACAAAACATAGTAACAAAAATAAATTATTAAATAATGATTATCTATTCCATGTGTTATAGCATCAGCCAGGAAGTAAACCCGCTAAATCGGGACAACTGCTTGTAAGGCAGCTGTGCTGACCTCTCCACCACCAATGCTTGACTAAATAATGATTATCTATTAATGTATATGAATACTATAAATCCAATTTTGTATGTGCATGTTTACTGAAAAAATAAAATTCATTTTATGAATGCATTCATTATTTTTAATCTTACAAAATTTCACTCTATAATGTACAACTAGTTCACTACAGTTATTTCTCCAAAATTATTTAACAGGTGAGATAATATCCTTTTCAATGACATTGATCCAATTATGGTATGGTATTTTTATTTTAAAAGAGCAAAAACAAGATTGTTTATCATGCTTTGAAATCAATTTGCAAAGCAATTATGCCACAAGTTCCCCCAAAAATTAGATTTCTGGTTGCTTATCCTCTTAAAACTTGAGGGATGTTAAAGGAAATTTGATTTCCCAAAATATTATTTTTATAAAAATAGCAAAAACACAACCATTCAGTTAAATCTAAGATTCACAGGTATGTTTAAATAAATATGTATATAAACAGTAGACAAAAGAAAAAATCTGATCGATTTGGCCTTAGCAATTTTAATAATTGAAAACTATTTTTGAACGGTCAAACATCTTTAACTATAATTTAATCATTTCTAGGTTAAAATGGAGAATTTATACAATTTAAAATTTTATTGGCATTATAAGAGATGCAATTAATTATTATACTATTATTAAATCATATTTGATGATTATAGAGGCTCACGTCTACCTCCAAAGAAATGGTTCATCTAGATGGGCATTGTAAGCATAATGTAACTATGATGTTGAATTTGAATATATGTAGTTTACAAAGTTTAGAAGGTAAGCTTCCCAAGAATAGTATCTTGAATTTCTTTGAGTGCAACATTTTATATTGTTTATATGGGATTACAAGTGATGTAGATTTGAAGTCTTCTTTCACACAATTGTAGTTTGCACATGAAATTTATATATGTTGGCACATCGATCAGTTTCACCCAAATTATAAAGTTATCCATCTTACTTTCTATGTAGCAAAATCAGCCATACTATTTTCCATTTTAGACATGCTAGACATTTTAAATAAAATTATTCTAAAGCTTAAATATACAACTATTTACCATTATTTTAATATTAAAAATAGTATATTAATATTTTATTATCAAAATAAATAAGATATTATTTTATATTGCACAATGTTTTTACACTGTAATAAGACTTTATCTTGTGTTTGCAAAGTGAGAGCATTCATTTATAGTTAAAATCCACAAAGTGCATGTGCATTAGCTTAATGGCTGATTATTATTATAGTTTAAAAACATTGTGCTATATAAAATAATATATTATTTACATATGTTTAATTTCAACTAAGAATGATATATCATAAATTCTAATACATTTTGCAAGCATCATTCATTCAGCACAATAAAGGAAATTTAAAGTGATTGTTTAATATATTCATGCTCTTATTTCCAAATGCTTAAGATTTGCCCATACTTAAATGTTTGGGTTGAAAGGATAGATGGATACATTCTATCTTTTTACAAAGACTTTATCTTGTGTTTGGAAAGTCAGATTATTCATTTATTGTTAAAGTCCACAAAGTACATGTGCATTAGCTTATCAAAAGAAATATTTTTTTTTTGCTTTAACAAGCCTGTGTTTCAGTTATTACATAATAGAGATGTCTGCCCATCCTTGCATATGTATTAAATGGATTATGTCCTGTACATGTAGGGAGATTGACCTTAGGTCAACATGGGTGTGACAATAATCTCGGCCTCAGGGTGGCCTTTGAGCATTCCATCATCAGATTTTCAATTGGATGGATGGTTGAAGAGTTGGAGTGTGGAGTGGATTGAAGCCTGTCCATTGAACTATGAGGATAGTCTATCTTAATATATATCTGAGCACTTATACTATATATGTGTGTAAATATGATAGTCTGGACCAACTGATGATTGCTGGTTTAGCATGAAATATGTATATTGGTGATTATTTATCTTTTCAGCATATATGTGTTTGGGTGTATCAGTGTTATTAGATAGAGTGGAGAGAGGTGGGTGGTGTGAAAGTCTGTGCTCATATACCCTATATTACATACAATTTTCTATTATATTCTTATGGTTTTATAGTATTTCTTTTTTCAACATACTAAATAATATTTTATTCAAAATACAAACATCCATGTGAACATTTGAATATTATATATAGGTTATATTTATTTACAAATGATATTAAATCAGATATAAATCAATAAATTTATGACTGTGTTATAATCATAAGGAATATTTAATAATAAAATGTTCTTCAGTATAATGTAGGATTAGTAAATTAATTTTGTTAATTAATATTTTCTCTAAATTTTGAATTTAACCATAATTTATAAATTTCAATACATGTTTTTAGACTTATTTTAAAATAAATTTATCTTGGATCTTTCTAGCAATGCTATAAAAATATATGTATGACATAACTTGAAAATTATTAATATTACTAAAAATATTTTAAGTTGATTACATCTAACATTGAGCCTATGAAGTTACTACAACAGTATATATATATATATATACTGTACTGTATGTAGGGTAATTTTGATATATATATATATATATATATATATATATATATATATATATAAATCAAAATTACCCCCAAATTTACAACTCAACCAGACTAGCCAAGAAAATAAACTCTAAAACACCACCAATGGTTTCACTGTTGCAAGCGGACTTCTCAAGTCTAAAAAACTACAAAATAACATATTTAAAATAAACATTACCCACAATTCCACTTACATTTCCATACACTCTTAATATTAAAAAAACATTTAAATAAGTTAATTCCTTCAAACTCAGATTCATAAATTTTTAATAATAAAGATTCTTCAATTTTTATTTCTATTTGATTTATATCAAAAACGTCAACCTTAGCTTTATCAAAATTAATAGTGTGGCCTGAATCTTTTTTTATAGACAAACAAAGCAGAACTATGATATGTATTTCTAACCCTGCTTTTATGTACCTTTATTCTTTCATTTAAGGTGAAATGACTCTGATCTATATATATACTTTTTTATAAAAACAAGATATAATATATACTAGTTCAGAAATAGTTTGTCTATCAAAAATTTCCTTTGCATTATTTAATAAATTATTCAAAGAAATACCTTTTTTCCAAGCAATTTTCTTATTTCCAAACAAATTACTAATTTTTACATACAATTTTATAAGAAGACAATTTAAATGTCAAAGTAATAAATTATTTTTTTCTTTATCCTTTACATCATTACAAATATTTCTATTTAATAAAATACTTTTAACAATTTTATTAGAAGAGCCAACATTCAAATAATCTTTATAAAATTGACCTTTTTGAAACAAAGCTATCCCACTACAATAATTTAATCTCTTACTTCTCTAACAATAATTTTTTAAAGCAGCTACTTTATAAGATAAAGATTGACAGCAGGTTTAATTATAAATATTAACTCTTTACTCTTAACATAATGACTACATACCAAACAATTACTCTTTACATTTCTAATCATTAATAGATCTAAAAAAATTAATTTGACAAAATCTAACTCCCCATCCTTTTACCATATATTTTATAAAAGAATCAAAACAGTTAAACTCATTTACCAATTTTTTTCATTTTATTATTTGAAACTATAAACAAACAATCATCCACATATCTAACAAATAACTTTAAATATAAAAAACAGGCAAAACACTCTATATGCATTGTCACTCAGTGCAAGCCAGAGTAATCAGTGGATGCCAGAAAGCTTATGCATAAAATTCCCATCTAGTGCCTACTCATCCAATATCCCCAGACTAATTTCTGGCTTGTGGCCTTCATCAGTGAGGAGCCTTGGATCTGGGATCACTGCACCATGATCTTAGGATCATGTGATGTTTATTGGATTAAAACTAATCCTGCCTAAAAGGATAGTAGTGGTGGCTATGGTTATTAAAGAAGCAAAGACACCAACATGTATAGTTACTGAACTGAGTTCAGACCTATATGACTATATAAGCTGATGAGGTTGGATTGAAAATATTATGGTGTTTTTAATTTTAGTCTCATAGTTTTGTAGTTAAATGGAGATAAAAGGTGGCTGCTGGAGGGTTGCATTGGATCCTAAGATCTAGGTGCATTGCTTCTTAAACCAAGGCACCTCACTGATGAAGGCCACAAGCCAGAAACTAGTCTGGGAATATTGGATGGGTAGGCACTAGACAGGGATTTTATGCACAAGCCTTCTGGAATCCATTGATTAATCTGGCTTGCACTGAGTGGCAATATGAATAAAGATTTTTGCCTGTTTAATAACAGTTAAGAGCAAGCATAAGAAATAGTGATTACATAACTTTAAATATAAACAATTCTTTTTAATAATAATTCCCTCTTTCAAATAATTAATATATACTGAACAAATTAAATAAAAATAATACAATATATTATTCATTCTTCCTTAATGTTACAAAAATTACCATTATAAGTAAAATACATAGAATCCTCTAATAATAAAAGCAAATCATTAATAACTTTAATTTTACTTTTGTTTACAAAGATCCATGTTTAACCAACACAGTCATAAAACATCAATACTGTTTCATCTATTAACATATTGGTACATATTATCAATATCCAAATGGTACTTTAGTATTAGTCCTATAACATGGAACATGTATTAGATCAACTGTGCCTTTTCACATTCCTAACAATCCACTGATAACTTTGTTGTCTTGTGGTCTGACCAAAATAATGTATACACAGATCTTGTATGTGATATTTTTCACAAAATTTTCAAAAAGTAATGTATACACATATCTTGTACATGATATTTCACAATATTTACAAAGTTGTCAGCAGGTTGATAGGGATGTGAAAAACTGTAGCAAGTCTCATATATGCTCCATGTTGCAGAACTAAAAATAACTAGTACTAAAGTACCATGATATGTATGATTTTGAACCAAGAAATGGATATTAAAAAGACCATTTTTTAAAAAAAATATTGATTTGCCATATACTAATATGATTTTCATAATAACAACTTTAAAAACAACATTTTAAACAAAAAAAATGATTTGCAATCTTAATGAAGTCACACCATTATGCAAAAAATGTTACTTTAAATACACACAAAACAATCACTAAATTATATATATTTTAAATATTATTTATAAATACACAAAATTTATACATACACTACTTACCATGTAATATATAACAGGAATTGTAACATTGAAGCAAGCAATTTAACATTTACTTTTATCACACAAAATACAAATCTGAACTGAAAATTTTCCTTCCAAAATAAAGTTTTATCAAACATGCATTTGCACAGTATGCTGGAATTTTCCACAGAAATGCTAATAAACAGATTTCTTTTAAAGAAAGAAAACAAAAAAACTGAAAAACAAAATATACCAAAAGAAAGAATTATTAATTATAAGACTTATTAGGTTTTCATCCTGGTGGAAACATTTCTTTTATATCATTGAGTATGGAAATGAATGTGTCATCATTTTTGTCTAATCTACACCACATAAATTGTGCCAGATATGAGTCAAGGTGTTGCCTTGCTGTCCCTCACTGCTGCTTATTTCACCATTTTGTGGAACCCCACAATCTCTCAATATTTTGTGTGTAAACTTCGTCTTCTGGATTCATAAATATATATGCAAAAATGCTCATAACTGGCATTTGTCAATTCATAAGTTTTGTACACTTTCCAGCAGTCAGAATATATAGTGGACCCCTCTTCAAGATTATATTCTATGGATTCCATCAGAGCTACTGCTGCCCTGTCTTGGATTTTGATAAAACATTTGTCAGTTTCCCTACATAACCCACCAAACATCCACTGCTCAGGTAAAATTCAGTCTGATTGATTCTTCCTTTTGTAAAAAAGGCTCTCATCAATTTGATGATTTTATTTGGCCCTAAAACTTTTAGTGTTTGTCATTGTAGCATGGCAGTGGTGAAAACTTCTCACATGTTGTTATTCCAATCAATGACTGTTTTACTTGATAAGCCAAGATCATTTTCCCTCCATTCTACAGAAGTTAATTTGTGAGCCCAACTGTAAATGAAGCAGATCACTGTTAGGATAGGAATTCTTGAACATTTCAACCATGTTCCCTTACAAATTGCAATTTTACTGTTACAATCTCAGACATTAGATTGCCACAGATTGTTTGAGGTGTACATATCCATTCAAACACATTTTCACTGATGGCAGGATGCCTTGTTGTTGAAAATAGAGCAAGGTATCCATTTCAGTAATTGGAGATTTCTAAGTAGTCAATATTTTTTTAATTTTTACAAATACAAACACAATTGATATAAATACCCAGTTGAAATCAACAATGCAATAGCTGTTGCCAGAAAGAGATCTGGACAAGAACTGAAAATGTCAAAATATTACAAAAAAACCATACTGATAAAGAAAAACACATTTTCACATGAGCTCTGATAACATTGCAGGGTTTATTCATTTAAATTTGACATCATCGCAAGATTGCACATTTATTGCAGATGTGAAAAGTCATCCTATCTTCCCTATGTTGCAGGACTAATACTACAGTAGTATCCAAACTACCAAATATCCAATTACATTCCATTTTAAAATTGTTAATCTTATCAAAAGCCTCAAAAGAAGAAGATACTGTGTAATGACCAAAATCAATAAATTGTTTTAAAAATTTATTCAAAAACCTAGAAATACCCTCTACAATATTATTTTTAAAATTGAAAATAAATCTTAAAGCAAAACCATCTTTGCAATTAACTTATTTAAAAGTTATTTTAATATTAAGAATGTATGGGACATAAATGGAATTGTGGGTAATTTTTAGTTTAAATATTTTGTTATTTTTTAGTTCTTAACACTTGAGAAGTCTGCATGTAACAGTGAAACTATTGGTAGGGTTTTATAGTTTATTTTCTTGGCGAGTCTGGTTGAGTTGGGAATTAGGAGTGATTTTGATTATTTATTGGCTAGTTTAGCTTTATGCTTTTAATTTGTATATCACTAGATATATTTGCAGTAACTTAATATGTACATTCTTTAATATATATATATATATATATATATATATATATATATATATATATATTGGAAATTTTATTTATAGATAGAGGAGGATCAGATTGCAAACTTATATTTAGTTACTTATTAGATAAATTTGAATTCATGTATAATGTCACATGTAGTATGTGAATTGATGTTTTGATATCATTTTATTAAAATCTCCACACAAAATTTGGCTAGACTTGTAAAAAATTTTATTTGACATTTTAATTACAAGTGTTTTTATTTTATTTTTATGCAAAATATATTTCATAATTTAAACATTACTTTTTAATTTATATTAACTGTTTATTTGTAATATGTACTTTCATAATTTTTATCAATATATGGTATAACATTTATTTTAAAAAAAATTAAATTATTTGTTATGACCAGCATAAACTTTATGTTTTGACCTAATTAACAGTCTGAGTCTTTTTTTCATGAATTTTCAGACCTTACAAAAGTAATATTTCAATTACATAGATAACATCCTTGTTGTTCCTTTTGTCCTTTCTGTTTTCCATTTTGTTGTCCCATTTACTTACAATTACCTCATTTGGCTAATGTTACTTACATCCTATAACATCACATTGTTCTCTGTAGATGGTTTATTATAAAGTTAGTTTTGTATAAACCAAAAAGCCTCCCCACATTGCATATGGATATAACATGTGAAACATTAATCTTTAACAAAAGAAGTTTGATTATTCTGAGCCAATTGTTTGGACAGCAGTTTAAAAGTAAAATATAATTACTAAATGTCTACCAAAAAAACTACCAAATAGATATTTATAATTCTTTAGTTAAAACCTTAATTATTGTTTATATATTTTATTTAGTGGCTACATATTGGCATCCAAACTGAAATAGAGTTGTCACCAGTAATTAAACTCAATAATAATTTCAATTGGTATATAAGTAAAATAGTTATTAAATATATCACTCCAAGTGGAAGACTTTTCCAACAGTTTCTTATTTTGAGTTTGAGTGAGATGTTTTCTCTCTTTTTACAGCTTAGAGACTCATTTTTCTATCAATATTTGTTAGATACTTTTTAATGGTCTATTTGAAATAAAAATCTATAAGTGTCATTTAAATTCTGAAAATTTTCAAAGTTTACACAAGCCTGGATATAAGATGTCATCATAGTCACAACAGAAAATACTCTGACACTGTATTATAAATATCTGTACTTCTAAATATCTCCCACAATTACTTGATCTCTTATTTTAAATCCATGTTTCTTTTAATTCAAGTCATAAGATTAAATTGTATGCATGTGTGCACATGTTTTTTGTAGCACAATAGATAGCAATTAATAAAATATATTTTCTGGATCTTACTTTTATTGTATTGTCATAGTGAGGGAACCTTTAAAATAAATTAGGCTTAGAATTTGTTTGAAAAGATAGCAAATCCATTGTTCTTTGGGTGAGAATATATTGTATTATTATTATTATTATTATTATTATTATTATTATTATTATTATTATTATTATCATTATCATCATTATTATTATTATTATTATTATTATTATTATTATTATTATTATTATTATTATTAATAATATTAATATTATTATTATTATTATTATTATTATTATTATCATCATCATCATCATCATCATCATCATCATTATTATTATTATTATTATTATTATTATTATTATTATTATTATTATTATTAAGTTTCAACAATAGTAAACTTTATTGATCCAATAGTTACATAGTATTATAATTCCATAGCAAGATACATGTCGAATCTTATTATTGTCAGTTCAATTTCAGGTCTACAATATTCATTTTTTTAAAAGTACATATCTGTACGGGTAATTTTACATGATTCTATCCACTTTATCAATGTTAATTAATCATATTATTGTCCAATGGGAGCATAATCAGGACCATGCTTTCTTTAATTTTGTGTTTTATAGTTTTGCTACTTGTCTGAGCAGGGACCAAGTAGCTGCATAAATATCTGGGCTGGTGATCTGCTTGTCTCTAACTTGAATTTTATTTAACTTATTTTCAAATGTGGCTGGATGCCTTCTGGAGTTACCTAATGCACCAAAGTGCATATAAAACAAACGTTGAGGCCCTTATGGCTGGTATAGACCTACTTTTGTAATTTGACATAATTTGCATCATTGTTGTATTTTTTTCCCTGTATTTGCCCTGCAAAATGCATCTAGTCTGCTCCAAGGCCTTGCAGTTGAAAATTATATGCTGTAACGTCTCCTCAGTCATATGGCAAAGGCCACAGAATGGATCAACTGATCTGTACATTCTTCTGTGATGTAAAAAATATTTAATAGGTAAAACATTCAAATTCATCTTGATTATAAAATCTAGGAACTTAGGTTCTAGTTGCCATGTTTTGTATTGCTTGATCAGATATTTGTTTCCTATTTCTAGTATTGATGGGATCTCCTCATTATAATTATTTTGATGTATAAACTTATATATTTACCAATATTTATATTTTTGGTCCAATTGATCTGGAATTGTTCTTTCTCTCCTGCATTGATAGACAGTGATTTCCAAAAAACAATCTTTTGGAGGAGGTCTATCTGTATGTGTTATCTGCTCTAGGTGTCTTAATTTAGGAAATTGAGTGAGTATAGCAATTATAGCATTCCTTGTTTTGAATGTTTGAAATGTTTGTAAGCTATGCAATCCCAGTCCATTTGCTATAAGAGGGTGATTCAGTTTTACCATTGAAATTGCCACCATCTTTTTCCCCCAGATGAGCTTGCAACATATGGAATTAATGCATGCCATAAATTTTTTTGAAAATTCAACTACAGGCATGTAATATGTTATCTTGGTTATTATAAGTTTGTTAATCAGTTGCACCTTTGCATATATGGACAAATATGCCTTTGAGAGTGATTCTGCTATGCTTTTGACTTCCTCTTTGAGCTTGGATTGGATCTGACATCTCATTCCAGTGGCTCCTAGAAAAAAAGGAAAGCCTAGGAATGTAGCTGGTTTTGCTCGATACATTGGTCCACATGGCTTTCCAGTGAGTAGCGACCAGGCTGCAGACTTTTCTGGGTTTATGCTCAATCCATATTGCTTTGAGAATTGTTCAAGCACTGCCTGAAGCTGTGGTATTTGCTTCTTTGATGTCAAGAAGACTGTGATATCGTCCATGTATGCGAGACATGCAATCTTCTGTGTTGTTGTTGTTGTTGTTATTATTATTATTATTATTATTATTATTATTATTATTATTATTATTATTATTATTATTATTATTATTATTATTATTATTATTATTATTATTATTAACAATAGTAGTATTATTATTGTTAGTGTTTTTGTATTTAATTGTATTGAATAAGCTTTGCCACCTGTTCTATAAACGCGTTATATCCTTTACGTATATAATTTGCAGTTTTATTTTTATTAAATTGCAATTTATGCTTCCAGTTATAATTTAAAACGAGCAATAAAATTAATTATAAAGAATAAAATAACATATTTTCATAAAGTCCCTCTTGAACTATTTACGCTAAAATGTGATGTTATAATAATCCGCTGACGTGAATTCAAGTTTATTAAAATTTCACGATTCAGTGAAGTTATTTATACTTTATATGAGTTTATTTCCAATAATGAAAAACGATATCATTAAATGAATTTTGTATGGGCTTCACTGGATATTACATAAACCTTTCACAAATACAATTTATTAAAATTCTTTTAAGACTTCAATCGGTATTTCACTATACATCAGATCCAATTTGAATTAAATACAAGTTGCAAAAGTATTTTCTCTTTAAATATATATATATATATATATTTCTTTTAGCAAAATGTGAAAAATAATTACATCGTAAAATAGATAGGAAACTACAAAGCCGAGCGTCATTTAGATTCTCATCAGGTCTCTAGAGATGTCAGAATTTATCTTCCTTTACTTCTAATAATAATAATAATAATAATAAAGCTTTCTAATAACTGCAATAAATATTTTTTATTCTTATAATTGAACAACATATCTATTAAAATAAACGCTATAATCAACTGCAGCTGGCGAATTTATTCTTTGTTTACTTAGAAGATTAATATTTTATTTCAAATTTATATAAACTATTTTGCCTTTCTTCTTTTTTTTATACTTTCTTTACATATATGCATTATACTAAAACAGTTCTAAATAGTTATGGCCATGTTAAATGCCTGAAAATATTAGTCATATTTATAAATTGAAAGTAAATACGTTACTCATCATATTAGACTAATGCTAGATAGTAAGGGTTTACTGTTTTTAATTTTGTGTTTTAATCGCTAAAAATATCTAGATACCATTTTATTAACAAACTCTAGATAAGCTATGAACTGGATAATTAAAAATAAATACTAAAGCTTACATAGGACATTAATAAAAAGTGTATTTTCACTTGTATGCCTTTCATAAGTATATGAAGGAACCTAAACAGTTGTGATAGTTTATTTGTTCCACCATACCTATGTTCTGAGTTTGAACGTATCCCAGACAAATTTAAATGTTTTTTCATCTTCCAATCAAGATAGGTGTTTTTTTTTTACTTAGTTTGACCAATAATCAATTTAGCTAATCATTCAATACATTAATAGAGGTATCTGTTTAATTTTAGAGAAATGAAAAACAAGAATGAAAAACACTTAATCCTAGTGAATAACGCCCCCCCCCCCATTATTTACTTATGTTTTACACATACATGGATGCAAACACACACATATAATGAACATATAGATAAATTATATATACAGATAGATGGATAGCCAGGCAACTAAATAGATAGATAATTATGAATAAAGATAGCTGTCCATTAACAGGTGGTGAATGATTTTTATTGTCATCAATATATGTCTGATGAATAATAATTAACAAGGATGTTACTATTTGCATATCCACCTTTAACTCCTACCTTTCCATTGCACTAGATAATATGTTTTATTTATCTCAAGTAGTGGGGATCATTAATTCAAGCTACACAGCAAGATGCTAAACTATACTAGTATGGTAATGCACTGAAGCTTCAAGTATATTCTAGCTGTTAGTTGGCAAAATCACAAAGTAAATTTAATAATAATATCAGCACCAAAACTATATGTTACTCAAGGCAATATACTGTACAAGCCAAACTATACTTGTATGGCAGTGAACTATAAGATAGAGACTCTATTGTAATCAAGTTAATAGACTAAATAAATATGGAATTAACCTAAAAAAAATAAAGGACTTTGTAAATCTTATCATATCCTTTCCTCTTTCCAATACATATTTAAAAATAAGTTACTCAATAGTATGTGCTAAGTCTAAAAATATAATCAATGAATTAATATAGTAAACAACTTATATTTTAATGATTTACAGTAAATCTTGCTTGATAAAATGTTTACTTGTTAGCTCAATCACATACTTATAAGCAATAGTAATCATAGAGTATTTATAATCATCAAATAAATTATGAATATATATATATATATATATGTGTGTGTGTGTGTGTGTGTGTGTAAAAATTATAATAAGTAAACAACTACCTAAAGTTATATTAATGTTGACTATGGGAACTCATGGTGATGTGAGACTATATGTATATTTATAATATATTATATATATATATATACTTGTGCATGTAACTACATTTTATAGATATAAGAAACACCTCCATACTTCCCCATTTTTTTTAACTTCACTTGATGCATTTCATACTGAACCAGCACTCATCAGTTGGCCCAGGTTACTATCTCTCATATATATCTTTCTTATATGAAAAGTATTTATCTAGAGTAAATTGTTACATTTTCATTTACCATTGGCAAACTTCCACCATTTCACAACTTTGTCACCATCCATTGCAGATAAATACAATAATGATTATTACTAACTATTATCAAACTAGAGATTATCTCTAGCACAGATATAAACTTTAAACCTCAGTTAAAATTAATACATCTCTTAAAAAGGATGGGGAAGTATGGAGGTGTTTATTATATCTATAAAATATTACACACTGGAAAGAGAAAGGTTAATAACTCCATGTGTGTAAAATAAATAAAAAATCAGATATATTAATTTTTAACTGAGGTTTAAAGTTTATATCTGTGCTAGAGATAATCTCTAATTTTGATAATGATTAGTAATGATCATTATTGTACTTATCTGAAATGGATGGTGTAAAAGTTGTGAGTGGAGGAAGTTTGACAATGGTAAATGAAAATATAATACTTACATTTTAACAATATTATAAATAATTGTTCAACTTATTACGACTTTAATTCATCTGATGAGGTCAAGAAACTGTGAGGCTATAATTTTAAATAATACTAATTATTTTCTTCCAATTATATCTATTTGAATATAATTAAACTTAAAATGTAATAACTAACAAATATAATTGTAGTAATACCAAGAACAAATATGATTTATAAATTTGCAGACCATATCATTGCTTAATAATGAAGTGTTTATGATATATTCCCACAATAATTCAAATATTCCATACCAATAGCACATGACAATATTATATTGTAATGGGGTGGTGGATTTCTCAGGAGATAAGGGGAGATCATCTTACTATGGTCGGACTTTGGTTCTTTGGATAGGATGCAAATGATTATGCAATAAAATACATAACCTATGATTGTATCTACTTCCAATAGACTAGCTTTACACGTTTTTATTAACCTAAATAAAATTTGGGTCAGTTCATCTAATTCTCACCCCTTTCTAGCCACGTTATACCACGGTTTTTGAACTCAGGGAGTAATTGCTTGGACGCTCTTATCAGGGAAGGAGATAATTGATTACTAAACATTCTATATGCATATCCGAATAACATAAGATATAAAACAAAATGTGTATGTTCAGTATATGTATATGTATTAAAAGTTATAATAATCAACTTGATTATGTCTATTTATTCCCTTTAAAATAATAAGATAATATTGATATGTATTAGAATAATTAAGATTATAATGTTTATGATGAATATGTGAATAATGAAGAGCTATAAAGCTGATCGTGGATATGGAAATAATGATGAGCTAGAGACCAAATTAAAATAACGAATTATATTAACATTTATTGATTAACAAAAATATAAAACACGAATAATAATTTAATCTGACACATGTAATTTATTATGTCAAGGATGAGTTTTTACCATATTGATATCTAATAATGATATTTATAAAAATAAAGTCCTTACCCTCAAACCAATAGTAGAAATTTATGCACTTGACCAAATATTTACGATGAATATGTAACATTAATATATATATATATATATGATCGCGATTCTATCTGGCTAATTTAAAATATTTATATACAAACATAAAAAAAAAATTTTTGTTGTCCAGATAGATCAATTGTTATAAATCATCTATACAAAAGCAATATATAAGTAAGCTTAATTAATAATAAACAAATTAATATAAACTCTTGCATAATCTAGTGTATTGCTTAATGTAAAATAATATTGAAATCTCTTACCTCTCATTTCACATTGTGCTGTCAAAAGTCAGTTGGATGGGGGAATCAAAACTGATGTAAATTTTTATTTCATACAAATACAGATAAAAAGAAATTACTTAAATCTAATATTATCCCCCTTCTTACTCTCATAATGATTTTCCCTAAATTATGACACATTTACTTCCAAGTACAGAAAGGAAAACATACAGAAAATTTACAATAGACAGAAAAAATAAATAAAATAAAAATCACAATATTTGTCCCATTATATTAATTAAAGTTTGATGAGTCTGCTGGAAACTATTTATTTTCCAGATAAGATTTTATGGATGAAGATGAAATACTGCTCCCTCAAAGAGTGGCAATCTCTTGTTTGGATGGAAAGGCAGTGATCTTCTCCAATTGCTCTCTACTGGATTTTATTAGGCATTTTATTCAAGGCAAAAGATATTCTTTAGGTTTCTTCTAAATGGGAAGATGAAATCTTTATACTTTCATGGCTTTATTGATGACATGCTTCTCACTATGGTATGAACTGTTTAGCAAGGCCCTATGGTATAAAGATAATATTAAAAATCTATTGGTTTATATACTTTTTAGTGACAGTATTTCTATATAACAACAATTAATTATTGTATCTTTTAATTATTAAGTGGATACAACTAAAGTTGCTTAATCAGCAAATAATATAATCTTTTCTTTTAAAGTATTTCTTCCACTTTATATGGTTGCTTTAGAAGTTCAGCGTTTTATAATTCTGAATAATATTTTTAAAAAATATATATTTTAATTCGAATATATATATATATCCATCTTTGTATTCCAATTTCTTTTTAAGCAGTAAAAAATGTTTTATCTTCGAAGGCAGAAGACAATATAACAATTAATAACACTTTTAGATCACACATAGTTTTTTAAATTTATGAACCTTGTCATTTTCCATTGTTGAGCAGACATAATATACATATAATAGGGAATAAAACAAATATTTGTGAATATTTTAAATTTCATTTCTACAGTTGATTGTTATGTGATTAGATTTAAATTTAGTCATTGTTTTCTAAGGTTTATGTACAGGTTTTTGATATAGTTTTCTTTTAGTTAGTGACACATAATACATGTTTTATTTCAGTGTTAGTATACATGTATGTTTTCCCTAGTTGTTTAATGTTTTATATCCTTTTTTAAAAAATAAAAATGTTTATGTAAATATATATGTTGGAAAAAAAAATGTTAATATTAATAAATTGTTTGGAAATTTATTGGTTAAGCAAATATGTTTATGTGGCTCCAATTGGCAGAGTGCTCTAAATATTGGATAGTGTGTCAGGGTTGTTACAATATATTATGATGAGATTCATGATAGTCAACTAGTATTAATTATATTATATGTGTAAAAAATAATATTCATCTGCTGTTGAAAGTAATTAATCATTATATAGTGGATTAGTTGCAGTTGAATGATAATTGAAGTACATATATAAACATAAGTATTCGTACGATTTTTTTTTTGTTTGTTTTAATATCTACATATATATTATCACGATGTTTTTATCAATTTCTGTGATATACAATATTTCTTGCACAAATAATGCATGCAAGTCGAGTAACTATTTGTAAAAGCCAGTGATTTAATAATAAGTGATTAGAGATGAAGCATCAGTATTATGATATGTTGAATTGAATCAAGATGGGCTTTTATAAATAATCCCTAGTGATATGTACATTTTTAGCACATCTATTAATATCATTTTAATATTTAAAAAAAACATTATTTGATATGAACTGTTTGGTTATATCTGATGAAGTCACACACACACACACACACATATATATATATATATATATATTCACAAATATTACGGTAATATTCTAATATGATTTTCTGTTGTTATGCCATTACTTTGTTTGGGGATTCGACAGGGTTTCTTAGGTTTCCATTAAGTAGGGTTTTTTATGTGAACTTTTATAATTATGCACATCATTATTTCCTAGAATATGCTGAAAATTGCTAAAGTTTGCTTTCTTCTATGATGAACAAATATATTTAAAAGCGAAGATTAAACGAAAGTATATTACTTTAAATTTTATTGATCATCACTTGCCAACTATTTATATTTTCATTCAGTTGTTTAATAATATCATACCATTTGTTTCTAGGATTATGGACAGCCTTGCAATCTCTATAAAATTCTTATAAAGCAATTTATTATTGATAAACATTAATTATTCATATATATATATAACAGATTTATAATAATCGTGAAAGTTATAAATGTATAAGTTGATTAGATTTAGGAGTTTTCCTAGAAACATAAATGTAAGTAATTAATGGCTGTCAGATTCTGATTAAAGCTATGAGCTATTTTTAATGTATACATAAAAATATGAGCATGTCTGATACTGGTTTAGTTTTGGAGAGATCTACCCATATATATATATATATATATATATATATAGAATAAAACATTTAAATCATATATATATATATATATATATATATATATATATGATTTAAAGTGTTTTATTCTTTTTTTATTAGATTTATACAATTTCATAAAAGAATGTATGAGGACTTAAACTGTGGAATTAATTGGTGTTAGAAACAATCAATTAATTGACTTTGAACAAAGTATCTATGTAATGATGGTCAGACTGGATATTTACCTATATATTCTAATCATAATTCCCATCAAATAGTCCAAGTAGAAGAGTCTATTCCTTTCCATTATAGGGGTTAATTATTTTTTTAAAAACTATCATACTGTAGATTAAAGTGCCAACTCTAATACAAGAAACATCTGTAGGTCAGGCTCAAGTCTCTCTAGCTTCATACAGTTTAGAACCTCTATTTTCTTACACTAGTTTGAAATAAAAAAAAACCATAACAATGCTTTACAGGATGTCTGCAAACTAAGTTTAGAACGAGAAAGAAAAATTGGCAACTAAACTTAAAATAATATAAATGTAATAATACAAAATTTATTTACTGTATTTATATTTTTAATGTGTCACTTATGGATAAAACCATACCATCAGAATTCTGATTTTATTTTTTAATTACTAAGATAGGTTTAAATCCTTTTTTACAAGTTTATCCAATAGTTTTTATGGGAAAGGTTTAAGGCTTCATTTGAGGTACTTATCTTGCATTATCATCCACTTAGAATAATGACTGCATTAAACTATCATCATGAATAGGCTGACAAAAGTCATAAGAAAGACAACTGGTACTGCTATTTCTATATCCTCAACAATTGGTGCAGTCCAAATTACACACTTTTAAAATTAGCATTTGCACATGAGATCACATAGTTTCAGTTTAATTGTATAACCTCTTTTTTGCTGATTATTTTATTGGCACTGAGTGAGGTAAAAGTCTAAACTTTTAATTGGTCAATTCACAAACTCAAGCATCAACATATATTCATTTTTTCATATTATATTCACTTTAGTTTCATTTGTAAAAAGTATATTAGTAATTTGTCAGGTTATGAAAGTGAACAAAAGTTTTTTCAAAAATAAATTTTTATTTATAATTATAAAAATATTTGATAGCAGCAAATCTAAAATGAATGTTACTCACCAACCAAAATTTTTGCTGACATCAGGGATTTCTTTCCCAAGTTTATGTTGTGAGAAAGTAAATAATTTTTGCTAAAGTCTTAACTATTTTTCTAAAATAATTTTATTTTTAGCATATTTTATCAAAATAATTTATAATTTGTCAAAAAATACTTTTAAAATGGTCTAAAACATTCATTTATCATTTTCAAAATGAAAGAAAGAAATTTAGTTATTGACAACCATTTTCTTTGTTGTCGAAATTTAACAGCCAATCAGATTTAAGATAAGACAGCATTTTTCCTTTGTTAGACTTTTACCATCAGTTTTATTGATGTTTTACTTGTAAAATAATTCAAGAAAGGGCAGCATCTTATGGAACTTTTTTTAACCTTTAAAAAAATGCAAAATCTTAATGGTAGTATTAAAAATGCCCGATTTAGAATGACTGGAACTCATCATGTTTTTAGCTGTAACTAGCAAAAAGTTGGTTAATAAGATTTTTCACTTTAGTATAGTGAGATTTTCAGCTGTTTTCCATATTAGCAGTGATTAAATATTTGCAAATTACCTAATTTTAATTAACCAGAAATGCGACTCTAATCTGCTCAACTTATGAGAGTGATAATGAACAGAGTTTTTATTGGTTGAAGTAATCAGAAGTTTTTGACAACAATGATATTACAGCTTTCTTAAAATAAGAAAGCTTTTTTCTCTAAATACAAAATCTAAGACAATAAGTGCCATCTCTGACAAGTTTTTATATATCAATCTTTACGGAATTATATGTATTAAATCTGAATACCTTTATCTATTGTTACAAATTAATTTTTTTAAAAAAGTACATTCTCTTTTTTTTAAAAAAAAAATTGTATTAATAATTAAAAGAATTTTGACCTAGGCATTTTTGCTCATTATTGAGTCTTAAAAGACTTTCTTTTTTTCTCTTTTACTATACCTATTTTAGTATGTAGGTGAAAGGCTTATAAAGTAATATTAGCTTTATTTTAAATAAAATGGGGTCTAAACTTGTTCAATATATATCCACAACACAAATCTATTAGCAGCTGAAATTAGTTACTTTATAAAACTGCATTAAAAATGTTTAATAAAAAACTCATAAATTGACTAATAAATATGTAAATTGCTATATGTGTATGTGTACATATAGAAATAATATACATGCTACTTAGGTAACCTGGTTTAATAAATTAAAAGTGAAATTACTTTATACATTTTAAATCTATTGTTACAAATTTTTATAAGAGAAATGTACTTTGTAATTGATGAAAAACAGTAGAATAATGTTTTGTCCTGTAAAGGAAAAAGGAAAAATAATTTTGATGCACACAATAAATTTTGATTTGCATAATTAACAAAAATCTAAAGAATTTTACACTCTTTCTGATTTGTATTTTTTGAATGAATTTTAATTTTAAAAAAATTGTCATTTCTTAAAGTGAATTTGATGGCACATCTAGATATTTTATTTGGAATTATAGGATAATAAAAATGAGTAAGTTATTGATCAATTTTTAAAAGTCAGTAATTATTTTTTTTTGCTTTTTTCTTGTCACTAACTTAACTAAAGAGAGAAAATATGGTTGTTTTTTTAATCCATTTAGTTGCAAAATAATCATATAGTTTGAAAATAACTGGAAAATTGTTTCCAGAACATGTTGTGAAAAAAATTAAAAATTTAAAAAAAAAAAAAAAACAAACATGTTGTTTTAAAGAAACAAATGTAAAATGATGTAACTAGCTCTGACAAATCTGTTGTTTGGAAAACATCTATTGAGTCCAGAAATAGATGCAAAGTAAGATATAAATAGATGAAACAAACAACTCAGGATATCATGCAGAAAAGAGAAATTCTGATTAAAACAGTTTTCCACCATAGTTTGGATTTCTGAAGACTACTGATGTTAAAAGTATTTTGTAATACTAATGTAAGCACAGTAACTATGATATTTCCAGTAGAATGTCATCTTGTATATGTGGCTAGATACTATCAACTACATCAATCAAAACATCTGGAATAATGTAATAAGATCCAAAGTCTAATGCTAAAATTTACTAAAACCAACCATTACCTGCTTCTATATTTCCATGAGGAATGAAATGGACTGAACCATAAAACCTACCAGAACAACTGACTAACATTTTCAATTTTAATGAATACACTATCTAACATTATCAGTACACTATGAGGATAATTATCATCTTTGAAAAAAGAATGAGGATTGATAAATATAAAAAAATAATATCTGTAGAAAACCATAGTTTTAACTTCTTTTTTTTATTTTTCAGGTCTACAGTTTAAAATAGTATTTTTATGTTTAATATTTAGTATACCTAATAACAGTTGCAAATATATAAGCAACAATTTTATATATTTACTACTAATAAAAACCTTTAGGTGTTTTTTATTGGTCCATTTAGTTTGTGTTTCCCTATCAAATTCAATCCATCATTACATTGTTAAGATCCATTATCTATTAATATTCATCATCCTGAGAAATCATTCAATCCACTGGGGAACATGCAGAGATGGCAGCAATAATGTACAAATGATGATGGTTGGGCATTACTAAGTTTTCCAAAAGTAAACGTTCTATTCAGAATGTTTGTTTTAAAATTTTGTTTTATTTTTTTTATTAAACTAGAAAAATGAGTAAAATAATCACTAAACATCATGTGATTTAGGTGCAGTGCTCACAGATTCAAAGTCCCTCACTGATGAAAGCCACAAACTAGAAACTAGACTGGAGATGTTGGATGAGTAGGCGCTAGAAAGGGATTTAATGCACAAATCTTTCTGCATCTATTGATTAGTATGGCTTGAACTGAGTGGTACTATTGTTGGAATGTTTAGCTTCTATGTAAACAAATAACATACTTTTGGTAATATTTGAATTTAGCTTAATCCTTTGTGCTAGGTTAAAATCCTCATTCTCTTCACAGTTGATTGTTCAATATTCTTATATATATATATTTGGATGTAATCGTTTTTTATTGAAATTTTTATTAAACATTTAATCTAAATATTATCTTTGCTCAACTTGAATTTGAATCTTAATTCAATCTACAATTTTCATTACACTATATTATTAGAAAGATAATCAATTAAAATTTAACCGATAATATCTACTATCAAACAAAAAATACACACTATCAAAAATGCTAATATTTATAATTATACATTGAATTTTATAATTACATGAACATATTTTTTGCTAAAAATAGTTTTTGTTCGGAGATTAAAATGAATGTTTTATTTTTTATTTTTAACATTTATGATACGTTTTCTTTATTTGCACAATTAATATTTTATTTTTAAGATAAATTTTACTTTCTGAAGTTATGCTTTTAATTTTTTTTTTTGAAAAATATAAAAATTTAATAAATACATATAAGGTTTTAACCTTAATACTATGGCCTTAAGTGCTTAATTTTACCACGAGAGAGACCTCTACAAATCTTAACACAAAAATATGACTACATAAAGATAAGAGCAGCGTCTTATCTTCAACCTGCTTTCTAATTATAGAAGCAAATCTAAAACATTTTGATTTGAGAATGATGAAGTTAGTAAGTTCATCACTAATTAAATCCACTACCTCTAATTATAAGATATAAATATAAACTCGTTGTGAATCAAAAGATTTCGCGAGTGTTGATTTCTAAACACTTAATTAGTGAAGAACTTACTAGCTTAGCTTCACACTCAAATCAAAATGTTTTATATTTCCCTATATAACTAGAAAGTAGTGTTGAAGATAAGCTACCTCTCTTATCTTTATAAAGTGATAATCTTGTGTTAAGATTTGTATAGTCCCTATCGTGATAAAATTAAGCACTCAAGGCACATAGTATTAAGGTTAATCCGTATATGAACTTATGTGCTGACCATGCTTAATAAGAATTTATGTTTAAAAATTTAATACATATTTTTTTAAAATTAAAAATAAAAGGCATAAAAATATCAAATTAGTTTCATGAGGTTATTCAAAAGTGTAATATATTAATTGAGATAGCAAGACAAGAGAACACTTCAAGTTTAAAAAAAAGTACCACCAAATAATTTACCCATATAATAATTTCCATTTTTGTATTTTTTTTTTATTTTTTTTTTGGGGGGGGGATTTTGGATAATGCATAAATGAAAAAATGGTGTTAACAGGCAATGAGGATGAACTCTATTTCAGTTTAATAATTCTATCCTCATTAAACTTTTATTTAGATTTAAAAAGAAAAAAATATGAAAAACTACTTCTGGAGAAAATATTTTTTGTAAAAACAAAATGAAATCTTTGATTTAAATAAAAATTTTACTAAAGATGTTTTTTAAAGTTTTCATTATCATTACAATTATTATATTGCACACATTTTAATTATACTATAAAAGTTATTCAACCAACTTTACATGAATAGAAAGAACCCATTAGTATTAAATAGACATTGACACACTCAGAAGGTAAAAGAAAAGTTAAAAAGCTAATTTAAAGATGAATAGGTAATTTGTAAAAAGATACTGTATAAAAAATACACGAATTATGTATTTATTATACATAAAAAATCTTTAACTGAGGTTTAAAGTTTATATCTGTGCTAGAGATAAACTCTAGTTTCGAAAATGATTAGTAATAATCATTAGTGTATTTATCTGAAATGGATGGCGTCAAAGTTGTGAGTGGAAGAAGTTTGACAATGGTAAATGAAAATGTAACAATAAAAAAATAAAATAACGATTTTCTGATTTGTTAAATATGAGACAAAATTCAAAGGAAATAATTTAGATTATTTCTTTTTTTATATATCATAATTTACTTTTTAGAATTTGATTATTTTATATAGCATTTTAGATCTTGATTAAACAATGAGCTAATAATAGGTCTTAATGATCTTGTATATCATAGAAATCATGATTATAAATAGCTATTATTTATTATAATAATTGTAACTAACAAGAACAGAATTATATTTTTTAAAAAGAATTTGTAACATTCTTTACTGGAATTATCTCCTGTTAATTAACAGCAAATAGATTAAATGAAAATTAATTTATTGCATAAGTATAAGTGGAGAAAGTATGCTTTTTTTTTTTTTTAAATTTATAACGGATATATCAATATAAAACTTTTCTATTTAAAAAATGAGATTCAAACTCTATACAACATACAAAGGATATATGATTTATAAGTTCAAAACCAATAGAAATACTTTTGTTAGGCAAACAAAAATACAAGTTAAAATAGATATAACAATCACATTACAATATAATCACAATAATATGAATAGAATTCAGAGATATAGTCTGATAAAACATATAAGAAATATTTAAATAATTATAGAAATATGCTATATGCGTAATTAGTATTGTGATACATTTAACAATATGCTTAATATATAATCAAATTTTTTATATATATATTTCTGATGGTAAGTGTTCCATAGATTTAAATGCCTATGAAGATATCTGGATTCTTTTCAGGCACTATTGAAATATGTGGACATGTATATGATTATATATTAGTTTACTAGATAGTCATTTTACAGAGATAATACTTAGAATACTAACACTATAATGTGTATTAGAGAACAGCATTTAACAACTATAAAAATAGATGTAATATTGAAAAACAGTTAAGTCAGTTCAGACACCAAATTATCATAAAATGATTTTGAATGTCTATCATTCTTTTGACAAAATTGTGTCTGGTTTCTAACTACAACAAGTTATTTTTTAAATATATAATTCAATTATTACGTTATAATTTTTGAATTTAGTCGAATTTAACACTATTGAAACACAGTTTTATTTTTTCTAATATTAGAGTTGGTTTAATTTGTAATTTGAAATATTTTGCCAGCGTTGTGATATTTAAATTCCTTTTGCATCCATTTGTAGCTTTTACATTTAATAATAAGTAACATATTGATCTGTTTCTACCAGCTTTTTCTTTGTGATAATTGCTGGTGATTTTTTGAAACCAGGTAAATCATATATGTTGTATATCAAACCACATAAAATATAATTCATTGTATGGATTAATCACAATTGAATCTCAAACAAAAATTGGTTATGATTATACTGAAGGGCTGTACCAGTTTAAATGCATATTGTTGATAGTGTTTGTCACGCAACAATAATATTTCCTGTTCATTGTAGTTCCTTGATATAGATACCTGCCTTTACCATAAGCATATCCATCTAATAATATATATTAACATTGTGAACTAAGATCTGAGTTCAATGGGTATTTTTGTTTGTTTGAACTGGTATCATGACACCACCAAGAATCCAGGTTTAAATCTTCATCCATTATGTAGACAAAGCATCAGAACCAAGCAGTAGCTTGAGTTGCAAAAATTTCAACCACAATATTACACTTCTTAACTACTTTGTTAAACCATCTGATTAAATGATGACACATGAACTGATATTTACACATAGGCCACAATTTAAAATTCAGCAACATTTTATTCCATGTAGTAAAAATAATATATGTATTAATTCATTCTCTCAAATAATGAACTCTGGCAAAAATGATAGTCAATAAAGCATTTGAAATGATTTCTTCAAAGTAATGTTTTTTAATATATATATATATATATATATATATATATATATATTACAATATCTATTTGTTACCATAAATTAAAATATTTATTTTTTCTTCCATGTTTGATTGATGTTTTATGATACACTCACACAAATTATAATACACTAAGATTGTGCAATACATAGATATTATCACCATAAACAAATAAATACATAATACATTTAGATTAAACTAGATTAGTATTAATAATAATAATAATAATAATAATAATAATAATAATAATAATAATAATAATAATAATAATAATAATAATAATAATAATAATAATAATAATAATAATAATAATAATAATAATAATAATAATAATAATAATAATAATAATAATAATAATAATAATAATAATAATAATAATAATAATAATAATAATAATAATAATAATGTGTTCATGAGAATATGCTATAAATAAATTTTGTCCCATGTGATGCATATTCAAAACAGTCCTACTTATCATTCATGCTATTAATAAATGATTAAATATGTTTATCTTTAATTTTCTTATTATTGGCCAGCAAATGAATAATCAGTCCATTAAATAATATTTTTTTTTTCTATCATTGACTAGCAAACTCTATTTAGTAATTCTGATTTTTTTTTAACTTCTAGTTGGCAAATGAATAAAAAACCTATTTAATGATTCTTACTTTTTTTTAAATTTTTGTTTAGCAATAAAATAAAAAAGTCTATCAATTAATCCTTTGTTAATAATTTTGAAGGAAGTCAGAAATGGTGATTTCAATTTAAAGACTACATAAGTATATATTTTTTTTAAAAATGATAATGAACTTTCTCTCCTATGGAGCTTGATGCTGGTATGGAGATTAACTCCTATTAGGGTAATCAAGCTACTTATACTAAGGTATAAACCACAAACATATTTCAACATTTTGTAAATCACCCTTACCAACAAGCATATTCTGTTGTACTGACTTCAGTACAGAATCCTGTAATGAATCTTGCTATTCAATAATGGCTTGCCTTTTATAACATAATAGATGAGTTTTAAGCCCATTCTATCTTCTGGCAATATATGTTTTATATCAAATTCTTGATCACAGCTCTTTATAACTCTCCATAAGCATTTATTAAACAAAATGTTATTCAATACTTCCAAAATTTTTATATTTTAATAGATCTTTAATTAAATGTTTATTAATTAGCAATAATTAAAATCAAGAAATAGTAAAAAATGGATGGAAAATATTGCTTCATTATAAATTAGAATTTGCTTTAGAACAAACCAAGGTTGTTCGTCTACTTCAATTAATTGATATTGTTATTTTTTAATTCTAACAATTGTGATTTGTTGCTCAACATTTTAGTCTATTTTATTTCCTTTTATTACAATTATAAGTTAACCTATTGTTTTTCCTTTTTAATAAAGACACATAAAACATTAAAAAGGAAGTGCATACTAATTCTTTTTTTACCAAGCCCAAATCATTTTTTTTTTGTCTTGTACCTAGCTATGCAATGGTTCAATACAATATTACATTAATTCTCTGAAAAATTTTCATGCACTTGGGAAAATAAAAACAAAATCCACTACACACTTTTAATTCTAGAATATTACAGTAATGAACTCTCTATTACAAAGTTCTTATAAGATAAACAATTTTTAATACTTTACTTTTTAAAAATTATTTGTTTACATAAGTCTTCTTTACAAGCAGCTTTATGCTTATATAAAATATTTTTCATGATATGTTCCTTCTTTTGGATGAATTTATTTTCAAATCAAGTACTGGATATATATATATATCTTATAATTAAAAGCATGACCGATTAAATAAAGTGATTTAAAAAACAACATTTAAGATTAACTTTTGTGATAAAGATGAACTTTGCAGAATGCTTTTGAAAAAAAAAAAGGAAATACTAAAAACACGTATTTTCGAAAAGCGTTCGAGAAACCATTCATACTTAATTTATATACTTATATAAAAATGTATGTATCACAGTTACAATAATGTACGTGAACATATTTACAATATATATTCATAGTTATAATTTTTCTGACGTTTTAAACAAGTCAATTCTTCTCTGTCAGAATTTTTAAAATGTGTTATTATAAAACTGTCATATACCGTTACATAAAAATTACATTTTATTAAATTTCATTTTTGTTTATTACAATAATGATGCAAAATTGTATATGCAATTTAAATTGATAAATATAATAAAAAATACTGATTTAACTTTTATGATACAAAAATTACCCCCCCCCCAAATAAATAAATAAAACATCATGTGTAAAATATGCATTTTAACTTTTTTTCTGTTATTTTTTTAATTATTTTTTTTTAATAAGTAAGGAGGACAGGAGCAGTAAATTATAATTATCACGAAATGATATTTTATTGTTAGTAGTATTGCCAAAGACAGATTCTCTACATTTAGTTTTGGTACGTTTTTTGTAAAATCCTCGTTACTACTACTTTTTTTTTTCTGGATTTTTTTAACTTTCATTTACTCTCTATTTTTAACATGTCTTTTACATTTTCTAGATATATAGAATAATAAACTGTAATAAAAATCATTTTAAAGTCCAAGATAAAAAAAAAATGTTTGAATGATGTATTGTTGTAAATGACAGTACAACTTGTGAAATAACTAAAAACTATTGCAATGGTGAGTGGGTACTACAAAAGATTTATATAATTTACCAGATTATATACCCAATGTTTGTATGTAAACTTGAGATAGTCTAAATTTTTTTAATCTTATAATACTGTGTGGTTTATCATAATGTAGCTGTTATAGAGAGAGGATTTAGTTAGCAACATCTGCATCTAAGTTCAACCTATCGTTTCAATTATTTTAAGATCACATGACTACCATTTACTTATATTAGCTTTTATAATTAAAAATATTTTGTTTAAAATAACACTATAATTTAATTGACTTATAATATCTAGACAAAAACATTTTAACTTTTAATGATGTAATATTTATTTATTGCTTATATATATATAAATCAAATTAGAGGCAATGAAATTATTGCTATAATTTAATTATATTTTAAATAAACAATTTATTTTTGAACATCTTAATCCTATATCATTAGCTAATCAGAAAATACTCTAAGTTCAGAGTAATTTGTTGCGCACATACATAAGTTATAAATGATCTGATCTTTTTTTTTATTCAAATACATTTTAATTGTAGAATATTCTAAATATTTTTCTAATTTTAAGAATAAATCATTGTTCTAAAAATAAAATGCATAAATCATTTGTTTGTTAAAGTAAATTTTATTTCTATTTATCCAACATAATAATTGAATTCAATAGTTTGTACTTCATATTACGATTTTTATTAACTTGATATTATAAATCAATTATTAAAATTATAGCTTTTCTTAAAGTTCGTTAGAATGAAGTTTTATTAAACTACTGATACATTGTACAGGCTTAAACCTGCATTTATATATGTAATATATGCGGGATTCGAACTCAGACATGAGATGGCATTGAGAGTAGTGGGTCGTGTGAAAGTCTGAGTTCGAATCCTGCATATAAACTATGATATAAATCTTGTTATAATTATTTTCTTTTCAAAATATAAAATATACTTAGTCCTGCCACCATCTTCATTCTAGAAGCTCCTGTTTCAAATTATATGAATGTGCATAATATTAGTTTTTTTAACGATAAATTTCAAGTCATCACAAAGATTGAACTTGATCTAATTGCATAATAGATTAGTTATAAAAAAATTCCGTAATATAAATATTTCATTAGCAGCAGCAAACCTTAATATTGCTAAGGAACAATTAATATTTCTGAGTTTAAACACATAAAAGATCATTCAAACTATGCAATATTTCAGGCAAATTTAACATATATAGAAACAGTTATTAATAATTAACTATGCTACACATCTTTTCTAACATAATTTTGAATTTACAATTTTTTATTTATTTAAACAATGATCTTCTTAAATAGTTAATACCATTTAAAATGGATGTCATACAACCATATGACAAAGTGGTTGATGCCAAAACCTATTCTACCATATTACCAACTTTATCTGATGAAAAATATATGCCAGTATCATCAAGAACAATTTCCATGTCAGCAATAGCAAAGACATTTCAAATCCATTAATGAAAATGTCAATGTGAAGTTTCAGGACAACAAATGCAAACAACATTTAAAACCTAGACTTAATAACACAAGAATGCACCCCCCGCTCATGGAGTGGATGTCTGACAGGTTGACAAAAATTTATCAAATTTTATTATTACCATGCCTCAGGGAATATTTTGCATAATTTATAACATTTACTCTTTAAGTCTATTATTATATCAGCCACATATTCCAACTGCTCTCTATATCACTTTCACCAACTTTCTGAAACCTCAAACAGTTCAACTGCCTACCATGCATACAATCATAGTTCCAACATCACCCCAATGTGAACTCTGCAATAAATACTGCACCACTTGAGAGTAACACAGTACACCAACCTCATAAACAAAATCACTCCACCTACTTACCTCAAATGAACTTTAAATATCCAACACATGAACAATAAAATTTAGCCATAACAGCTATAGTGCTCACCAACTTATAAGTACAATTTATATATGGCTATATGCCAATGGAACACTATCTCCATCACTCTCCTTAAATGTATTAAAAAGTATCACGAAGTGCTTTCTTATATTTATCTTATGATGCTGTTGTAAAATTTATGTAATCCTAATTTGAAAAATTGTATCTAAAAAATTATGTTTTTCCCATGCAACTTATGCAACACTTGAACAATAAGACAGCTATGAAAACTATAATATTTTCCACCAAATAGCCCCAATTTATATATCATCATATATTAATCTAACACCAATTTTAACTCCACACCTCATATATGTTTTTCCTCATCCTATTGTACTTTGATGTATTTTTTCTTTAAATCACATTTAAAAATTCTATGTAAACTCAATTTGACATATGTATCTTGTTATTTAATGATCATTCTTCTTTCAGTTACTACAAGTCATGTTTTTTTTTTCTTTTATTACATGCAAGATTGTAAACCTGTATTGCATATATAATATCATATATTAATGTGTATCTAAGACATTAAGTTTTCATATGTAATTCATGTGAGTCTTAATAAAGCTTACCTTTGAAATATCATCATCATCATCATCATCATCATCATCATCATCATAATAATCATAATAATAATAATAATAATAATAATAATAATAATAATAATAATAATAATAATAATAATAATAATTAAAAATACTACTACTATTACTACTAGCAATAATCATAATAAAGCAGTCAGTCTAATTTTTGCATTATTAAAAAATTGAACATTATTTGGTTTTGCTTTTATATTAAATTAAATTCTAAAATTTATATATCTATAAATAATGTCAATAAATCATTTTTATTTATACCTAGTTGTTAGGATTTAATTCTGGAATATTATTATCAATTTCTAAGGTCTTTAAACTTGTACTATATAAGAGAAGATGTATATTGAAATTATCAATCACAATCATTATCAACCAGGGTGAAGGTCTTTCCATGGTCACATCATTTTCTCTGATATCTAGCATCTCTTCACATCATACCAGCACATTTTAATTTCATCCATTCATCTGACATGTGGCCTCTTTCTATAATCTCTTGCAATCTAGTGTAAAATTTTAATTGTTCATCTATTATGATTTCTTCTAGCAATATGCCCAATTTAACTCCACTTCAGACGCTTAATTTCTCAATGATGTGAGTAACACCTGCTTGTTTTATGTCCTATTTATTTCATTTTTGATCTTTTCTTTTTACTCCTACCATACTTTGTTTAATGATCTAAGTCTATGTATTTCTCTTCTGTTAAATATTCAAGTCTTATATCTATAAATAAGAGCTAATAAAACATATTTATTAAAAAAAAAATTCCCAATCACAAATATATTTCAATTGAATATTAAGTTATTTCTACCAAAAGTGTTCAAAACAGTTTTAATTCTATGATAAATTTCAGGCATTATGTTTTGTAGTTGTTAACTTCTTCTAACTCATCATTATCAATCTTAAGTTTTTTCTTTTGAGAAAATCTATTGAGCATTACTTTAGTCTTTTTAGCATTTTTAATTTTAATCCTGTATTCTTACTTTCATCTGATAACTCTTGCAACATTTCTTGAAGTTTTGAAGCATTATTTGCAAAACCAACTACATTACATTCAAAATCTAGATGTCTTAAATAATCTCCATTCACTTTTATATTCTTAGCTTTCCATTTTAATCCACAAAATTTATTCATGCAAAACTGCTGGAAAATGTTTTAGAAATAGGGAGATATCTTGTTGTACACATTTCTCATTGTTATTATGTTTAGTATCAAAAATGAGCTTTTATAAACATTGTTTCAAAAAGGTTGTTGTTTTATTTTTATGTTTTTGTCTTTAATATGGTACATTCAAATCACAAATATCATTGGTTTTAAAAATGACATTTTTTCAGTATTATGAAGACTCATTTGATAACATTTTCCTTATTATTTGACAATGTGTGAATATTTGAATTTCACCAAAGATCATTTATCTCATCATTCCAAACTCTTATACAAAAAATAACACATATAAATACTGAGATATAAAATAGTATCTAATTATAGGTAGAATATATTTATTTTGAGAAATTTGTAAAGCTTTTTATGTAGCATCAGATATCTAATTTGAACAATTTATTGAAGCAGTCAATCTTAGCTTAAGATTGTGCTTCATGTTTCTACCAACTAACCTGTGTTTAAATCCCTATTTCCCATCCCACTCCTTTTGTCATGTATATATATATATATTTCATGTATATATTTGAGATGCACGCCTAAATTATAAAATTTAATGTTTCAATAACATGTTTTAAAATTAGTATTAATTCTTTGTATTAATTATTAGTTTTTTTTTATTAAAGTATTATAGATGTGGCTCAAATATATACATAGGAGCAAAACTTACTAACAAAATATTGATGTTTTCAAATATTTATTATATGTCATTTTTAGCTTTTTTAAAAAAAAAATTGCTTGTTTTTCGATTAAACTATATATTTTTTATAAAATCCAATAAGGAAGATGTGACTGTTGTTAATTGTCCAAAAATAATTAAAGGGAGGTATTTTTTAATTAAAGTTTTACTTAAAATAAATGAGATTAAGTAGATTAAAGATTTTCTTTTGTACAAAACATGTTGTCAAATCTATTTCTAATCTGGAAATAGATTTGAATTTATTTTGGACATTATCTAACAATTAAATCTTTTAAAAAACAACTGATAAAAGAAAAAAGTATAAAATGACGGAATTTTGGAGAACAGATAAGATTAGCTGTTCTAGTGAAAATGATTGTTAACATTGCGGTGAAACTTAAAATGATGTAGCAGTAAATCCACCACTCTTCAGCGGCCTCTGCCACTACCATAATATTCTGCTACCCTAAAGTAAAGTAAAGGCCTGGTAGAGAACATTAAACATGCTAATAGAGAAGCTTGCTGTCACCAAGAAGAATTCATTTTGGATCCTTAATTTGCTATGCATGAGCCGTACTTTGAAAATAGACTTATTAAATTTGCGCAAGGTAACTTTTATGCTACTATTTGAAAATGAATCTAGCCTCACTAATCTCAAATTCTACTAATCAAGATTTCTCATGTATTATTTAACTTTGCTTTTTATATAAATCTGTGAATGTAAATTTGCTCTCAAATGATTTCCTTATATCTAATCCTATCTCATATGCTCTTAACTTTCTTTAACTTTAGTGTGGTCAATTATTTGTAGTTATTTATTACTTGATTATATATATATATGCTTTTTTTTATTAATTTACTAATCTCAAACAAACTGGTGATTTTTAATTTATAAAAATCTTTTCTGTCATTTTTTAAGTAAACCTTCACAAGCAAGTTATTAACGTCCATTTAAAACAATGCATTATTAATTAATATACTTGCCAGATTGTTTTTCGAGTCAACATTTTATTTATTATAAAAATATATTTGTTTAATTCTGGATTTTCTACCCTGTGTAAATCCAAAACTCAAGCTAATTAATGCTTTGAAATCTTATAAAAATATTCTTTATTCATTTCTGAAAAGGTGACCGATTATTTGTTTTCTATATAACTGCTAGTTATTTTTTTTGCTATACTCTTAAAATAGTCTATGCTTAAAAGATCATATACAGTATTTAATATATTCCAGTTATTGTAAAATCAATGAAGGTGGTATTGATTTATTTTAAATAGCAGAAAAAGGGATGGGGGGAAATCTTAATGTTTCTTTTATTAAATAAAATCTTAACGTATTTGGGAAATTTTAATATTTTACTATTTTAGTTACTAAGTAAAATCATGTTTCTTTTACTAGGTAAAATCTTAACGTATATTTTATTAAATGAAATATTCTTTCTCTATATATATTATAATTGCATGGCGTATTATAGTATTCAAACAAGGGTCATCTATTTTAAAGCAGTAAAAATTATTCCATGTTGTTAGAGACATGTATCATTACTGCGTTTCTGACATTTGGCCGATCTTTGTGTTATATATATATATATATATATGTGCTTCTTAATCTGGGGGTTATGACAAGTTTGAACCCATAAATTTCGTCTCAAGTCTTTGTATAAAAATGCCTCTGGCGATGACCCCTAAGCTTGGCACACACTATGCATATTCTTTCTTTGTATAAAAAGGCCACTGGCAGTGACACCTAAGTCTGGAACATGCTATGCCCATCCATTTCTTTGTATAAAAAGACCAGTTTGGCACATGCTATGCCCATCGATTTTGTTTATCATCCAGAAGCACAAACTTTTCCTCTTAGTTATTTTAGGCTATTATGTCAGCACTGCAAACTTCTTCGTATTATTATTATTTCTTTTGCCTCATGACCCAGTTTTAATGCTCTAATATTAAAATTAAGCTTTGCTTAAAATATATATAAATGACAACTACTTCTATTTATTAATTAAGATTATTTCAATCTTATACAGTCCCACCATCATAATTTATATATCTATTTAAGAGTATATGCCTTGGAGAAAATAAAGCGTTCATCATACTATTGTTAAAATAATTTTCATTAAATATTTTGTCATAGATTCAAATATAATCTTTCAAATGTATTTTGTTTATTTTCATGACCTCAATGGCACAAAAAACGTTTTATCATATGTATAATGAATTTCGGAATGATCCTAGAAATATATATGTTAGTCACCATGTTTCTGAACTGTAAATCAAAGTGTTAATGGCCATATTATGTAATTCCTTCTAATAGTTGATTGGCATTTTAATATTAGACCCACCAAAGATGTGTGTTTATTTGTAATATATTATTTAGCTAATAAAGAACATATGAGAAATAATACCGTGAATGACACTATGTAATCATCTACTGCTTTCTCATTCATGCACATACTAATGTACTTAATTTATAAATGTATATAAATAATTTTTCATTATATTAAACTATATTTTATTGTCTAACTTATTTGAGTAGTTTGAATTCCTTTTCTTCACTTCCACATATTACAGTCATACTTATATGTATATTTTAATATAGTCATACTTAATAGATGTCTCATTGTTTTGCTCAGCTTTGCAAGTCGGCTGGATTAAGATTGATTCTCATGTGCCATCACTATTATGTTATTCATTAGGTGTTAGATCTGGGGCTTAGAGAATGGGTTCAAATCCAGGCTGGTCCCTGACCTAAATCTTGGGCTTGACTGGGTTTGATGTACATTTTGTGAGTTCCAGCTTATGTTAGATGGATAAACATGTTTTCACCAGCACATTATATTATGAGTGTTTTATTTTGTTTAATGATTTTAATAATTTATCAGCGTGAAAATAGAAACTTAAAAATAATTATTAGTAGTAGATTTCTGATTTAGATGTATAATCTTTCTAAAGACATATATTAAAGAACAACAACAACTATAAAATCACCTTTTACTTCTGTTAATCTAGATTATTAATTTCTATAATTCTCTCACAGATATTTTCCATGTCTCCCTTCTCCCTTATTAACTATCATTATATGTTTATCTTCATTTATGATTCAGTCATGGGTAATAAGCTAAAAACTTTAATAAGTTAATATCTGCATATTTAAGTAGAGATAATTGTTTTTATTTTCAGACATGTATAAAAAAAATGATATACTATTTGATAATAACCAATCATCTTTCAGCTGCTATGATAAAGATTCATGTTGATATGAACATTTAATAATTCATTGATTATTTAGTTGATGTTATTATTGTATATAGTTTAAACTTGCTTTTCATTTCTATAAAACATAATTAAACTACTTTAGATATATTTTTATGTTAATGTTATATTTTTTCAAAAATTTTACTCTTTATGATTTCTTTGCTACAAAATGTATTAAAAAATGTGGAATTTCTATTTGGTATCAAACATTATTTTCCTCAAAAAATGTTCAACTTTTTATAATACTCCTACTAAATTTTTATTTGAATATTATCTTCAAAATTATATGTGACACACATCAGTTAACTTTTTAAAAAATATCAAATAAAAGTTGATTAAAGAATAAATATAATAATTGTATAGTCATTAGGGGATCTCAGTGCTTTCATTATATTTTAGAGAATTTATTTGATATCATCTACTTATAGTATGAAAAATTAAATTAATAAAAATTCTTATGTAACAGGAATGATAATGACTACTTTTTTCAAATTCAATTGAAGTATTTAATTTTAGTGAAAACAATTTAATTTCTGCTGAGAATTCTGTTGACCTTTCCATAATTATGTTCTGTAATATAATTTCAAGTGTTGTGAAATTTAAAGATTTAGCATGGATGAGGTTAATTTAAAAATTTATTTTTTAGATAACATTAATATAAAATAAATTAATTAAAAATAGTTACAACTTAAACAAAAATAATTAAATTCATTCTTAATTAAGCAAGTATCTACAAGTGAGGAAAAAAGCCAAGGTGTATGCAAATGTATTCACTGGCTTATTTATAATACAAGTCATGTGATCATTTTTGGTGGCTAGAAATTGACATTTTGATTACTCCCTATTGCCCTATATTGATCAGAAATCACATACTTCTTTGTATCCTAGGAAAATTTTCTAAAAATAAACTAATTTGCATATTTCCAGAGCTTTCTGGAAAAAAATGTGTCGACACTAATTAATTAATCAATTTTTTAAATAAACATTTTTTAAATCAAATTATTTAGAAAATTAAATGTATTACAATAAATGAAAAATATAATATTGCATAGTAAAAGCTACAAAATCTTAAACAGAGTATTACCTTATAATATTTTTTTTAAACATAATATTTATTTAATAAGCTCTCAGAACATTAGTTAATTGTATCTCTTTAAAATAAACATGTTGAAGAATACTTTTAACATAAAATTTAACAAAGAAATTTTTAAGAAATTAAAACTTTACTTACCCTGCATACATTCACACTCATATTCTATTATTTTATATCCCATTATTTTAATTCTTAGCTTTAAAACCATTTTTTTTAACTCAACTAAATATGGGATTATTTAACTAAAATATTTTTTCCACAATTAAGATTAAATAAGATAATTGTTTACAGGTAATTTACACATTAGCAACCTAGCTTTTAAGGGTTTGAACTTGTATTTAAAGTTTTACTTTAATAATACTTTTAACTTTAATATTTTAAAATTAAACTTACTAATATTTTACATAAATAGTATCTTTAAGATTAAGTTTTTAAAAATTATAATAAAGGTACTTAAGGAATTCAGATATTATAAACTGAATTTTAAGATTACTTATCATGTCATAAAAATATAAAAGTTATTTTACATTGGATAATCAGATACACAAACATAAACTACTAAGTAGTAATAAAGTTTGCTTATCAGAAAAAATAAATTATTGGGAAAAAATAATACTACATTATTATAAAACATGACATTCCTCTTTAAGATAAAAACTTAAGACGAAATAATTTTACAACATTATAAACTTTCAATTCACTATAACACAACATGGTTTTTCAAGAGCCTTTAAAACACTTTTCATTACCATTACATCATATCATAAAATTAATTCCCACTCATAATTCTAAGACAAATATTTATTTGAACACTTTTAGACAACTATTCACTACCTTGGGGAATATTCTTTAACCTGCATGCATTATAGATCTGTGTACTATCATTCTTTTTTTAAATAATAGAGAAATAGTTTACAGATGCTACCTTCATTTTACATTTAATCTTAAAACTTGCAAATAATATCTTAATAACACTAAATTCTTTAAATGAGATATGTTTTATAAAAGCTATCTTTATTTTGTATTTTATCTGGGCACATGGGAATAATATTTTACTAGCACTAAATTGCTTAATTAAATGAGAATTGCTTTTTAGAAATTCTTTTCATTTTACATTTTATTTTTGCATTCATTGATGTCTTATTAACACTAAATTTATCAAATAAGGTATGCTCCATATAAATGTTTTTCATTTTGCATTTTATTTTGGTGTTTGAAGATATTTTATTACAAACAAACTTATCAAAAAGGAAATGTTTTATAAATCTAGTTTTATTTTGCATTTTATTTTTGTACTGAATAAACAATGTCTTATTAATACTAAATTGATTAAATGGGTAAAATCTACTTTGAGTAATCATTTGATATTGGATTAATTTTTTAACCATGTCGTTATAGCTATTTCTTAAACTTTTGATCTTGAGTTCTGAATTATGAATAATATTATTTATAAATGGATAAGCTTGTATGCAATTATAAGAATTTTCAAAATTAACACTATATTAATACTTTATTATTTGGCCATCATGATTCCTAATTCTGGATTTTAAATAAATGAATTAATCATTCAATTCCCACTTCGGTAGAAGAAAATTTTTTTATATATTATTTGAATTTGACTTATATTAGAATATATAATATTTAATGTTTACTAATTTATTATGATTATTTTTAAAATTTATAAAATCCATTTTGTGCTCTATTGAAAAGTAATAAGCTACTATCTGATAACTCTTTTGTTTCTCCTAACTAGTTTTCTAATATTTCAAAATGATCAGTAAATTCTATTATACTCTTATTTTGAATATATTCTATTTTCTTTTCAAAATCTGGTCTAAGATTTGTCTTAATACTATCTTATGAATCATTTGACTCTAACAAATTAGTATCTGGTAACTCTTATATTTCTGTTAATTGATTCTCCTGAGTATCTTCTGATTCTATTGTAGTCTATTATTTCTTGATATTTATGTTCTAAAAGTTTATGATATTCATTGGATTTGCTCTCTATGGCTTTATCTATCTCTACTATTGTACTTTCTTGAAATTTTTTAGTTTTTATTTGGGAATCTATTAAATCTAATACCTTTCTCACTTCAAGTATTTCTAATTTTTTAATTGATTATCTCGTAATTCTTTTGAATCAACTAAATTACTTTTTGGGATTATTTGTATTTTTATTCGAGGATTTGTTTACTTTTTGTAAGAGTCTTTCATTTCTATGACTGGACATTTTAAATATTTATCATACAATCCTTGAGATTTGCTCAGCTCTTTTAATTCTTCTATCATTTCATCGAGTATTGTAGTATTTGCTTTTTCAACTTAGTACACTTTATCATTTGTCCTTTCCACATTAAAAAACTCTTCCAAATCACTCATGGTTATTTTTAAAAAAATTAAAATCACAGAACCAATAACATCATCATAAACTATTGAAATTCTTAATGCACTATTATCATAATTTAACCAGGCAAAAATCTAAACTTCAGAACTACCAAGACACTTAAAATGCACATGATACCTACATTATGGTATATCAACTCCAATAAAAAATTAGTAATAATGATTGACATTTATTTTGATTAGTCTTATGTTAGCTATGTCAAATTCAATTATTATATTAATATAAGAGTATAAATTTACATTCAAATATCATCAGAAATCTTTCCTCACAATATAGTTTAAAATTAACTATTGGATAATTAATACATTCGGCATCGATTAGCGAGTACATGTCATTTTATAATAGACCATTTTAAAGACAATAGCTTCTTAAATAATTCATTTTTTAAAGAAATGGATGTTATCTTTCAATAAACATTTCATAATAATAACAGTAATACATGTTATATAAATTTAAAGTTATTTATTGGTGAGGTCTTTTTAAAAATAAATATGTATAAATGTCCAAATAATATAAGTTTTCCAAGAAAATTAATATATTTTAAAAAAAAACTTGAAATAAATAAATTAATCCTTGTTTATATATCTATGAATTCAGATAAGACATATATAAAGTATTTCATAATTACAAAACAGGTTCTGCAATAGGGATTAAAAGTCATTCATTTAAATCTAATTAATTCCCAAAAAACTTTTTCTTTTAAAACATGAAAAATTTAAAAAAATAATCAAGTAAAAGTTTCTTAAAGAATAGTTATAATAAAGTCTTTAACATTCCCATGTTTTTGGCATATCTTAAATGTTAATTCTGTAATATCACATACATATAGTATGAAAAATAGAATTAATAAAAGTGTTTACATAACAGGAAAGATAATGACACTTTTTCTCAAAATTCATTAAAGTATTTAACTCTAATGGAAACAATTTACTTTTTCCTGACTATTTTGTTGGTCTTCCTATAATGCACACTCAATAATGTAATTTCAAGGACTGGGAAGTTTAAAGATTTAAGGATTAGCTTGGATGAGATTAATTTAAAAATTTATTTTTTCTAAAATTTTAACACAAAATGGAATTAATTCAAAATAGTTCAACTTAAGCAAAAATAATTATTTGATTCTTAACCAAGTGTCTACTGGTAAGCAAAAGTGTGTGTGCATGTAGACTGAGCAGTATGACCAATTTTACTGTGAAATTTGACATTTTGATTGCTCCCAATTGACGTATATTGTTCAAAAATTGCAGACTTTATTGTATCCTTAGAAATATTGGTAAAAATAAACTAGCTTACATATTTCTGGACCTTTCTGGCGAAAAAATAATGTTTAGACAGTAATTAATTATTAAATTTTTTAAATTATATTTTTTTCACACATTATTTAGAAAATTAAATGCATTTCAGTCAACAAAAAGTAAATATTACATGATAATAGTTACAATATTTTAAACAGAATATTACTATATAATATATATTTAAAACATTTTTTTAAGAATTTAATAAGATCCCATTAGTTAATTGTATCTTTGTTAAAATACAGATGTTGAAGAAGAATTTTAACATTAAATTTAACAAGGAAGTTTTTAAAAAATTAAAACTTTACAAAGTATTCATACTCATTTATATCCCATTTTTTTAATTCTTAGGTTTAAAATCATTTCTTCTTTACTCAACTATATTTGGGATTATTAAATTAAGATATTCTTACTACAATTAATACTAAATGATAAATTTTACAAGTAATTTAAACATTAACAATCTAGCCTTTAAGGGTTTAACCCTGTCTTTAATGTTTTACTCTAATATTACATTTTAATAAACTCAATTAACTAAACCAGGATAGTTTTAATTTTAATATTTTAAAAGTAAACTTACTAACACTTTACATTAGTAATGCCTTTAAGATGAAGAATTTAAAAATTATAATAGAGCTACTTAAGGGACTCAAATATTAAAAACTTGCTCTTAAGATTACTTTTTAAGTCCTAAAATTTATGAAAGTTCTTTTAAATTGGCTAATCAGATACACAAACATTAAACTACTAAGCAGTGATAAAGTTGGCTTATTGAAATAATTAAAGTATTAGAAAAAAGTTATTCTACTATGAAACTTCACATTCAGCTTTAAGATAAAAACTGAAGATCACAATATATATATATATATATATATATTGAGCCGGATTGATTTCCGATTCAAAGGTTTTATTACTAAAATTAATAATGTAAGAACAGCTTCATTTTCATTAAATGTCTAATGCTAAAATTTTTATTATTATTTAAAACACATACACATTTATATTTAAAGTAGATCATTTAATGTTTATAAAATTGATTTTAAAATAGTTTACTTTCACCGCCTGTTTTAATCAATTTGTTTAAAAACAGACAAGCTTTCTAATTATATATTCCTGTTGCTTTTATTGTAATTATTTTTAAAGTTAATTCGAAAAAAAGCGGAGATTTAGTTTTGTATTTGTCGTTTTTGTTTCAATTATCCCTTGTTGGAAGTCTGAAATTAGATTGAGTGGGAAATTAATATTTTCCCTGCCTCGAATATAGAATGGACACTAATGAAAGTTTTGCTCGGGAAATATAGCAAGGCAAGGATAGCCCGCCAATTTTTGGAGAGAGAAGAGATTAATTATTAGATACACACTTGGATTATAGCCTGCAAAGAGATACCATTGTGAGTAGCTGTTCAGACATTTAATTCCTACTAAAAACTTAAATAATTATTGACAAACTTCGTTGGTATGCAAAATGTCAAAATCCATCGCTGTGAGTTTTGCCATCATTAGAATGTCTTGCTAATTTAAACAAAAGATGGATCCACGTCTACCAGCTCTTCTTCAGTCATGCCATGAACCTCTAAAATAACACTGCCTCTACCTTGCCACTGTCAAAGGACCTGAAAGATGAACTATTGTCAAAAGTGTGCACTTGTCACTAAATCACTAGAACTCTGTCTTATTGTAAGCTAAACTTTTCCTATTCTAGCCAGGGTAAATAAATTGTGTTTCACTAAATCTCCACTCAATATAATGATAAATATGTTTTAAAATGGTATTAATTGTTTTTTTTTAATTATTTATTATCTGTATGTACTTTTTTCTAGTATTTAAAGTGTGTCTTGGAATCTTAGTTTTAAGATTCCAAGTTTGTTTGCAATTTTCGTATATCAGAGGGTGCATTAGGAAATTGTATTTTATATGTTTAATATATACCTGATTATTTCGTTAACTATTACAAAACACATTGGCAGTTTTCATAGTCTTTATTTATTCACCTGCCCTTAGTTGTAAAATAAGGAATCTTTAAGCATGTTTCATTTGTGCTTTTTGTGCAAACAACAAATCTTTTTGCTGGCTATTTCTTAAGTTATTTCTTCGGGTTGTCTGAAAGTAGTCATTTCTTTCTGGATTATGTAAGACCATAATCTAATATCTTTTGCTGTCTTGTAAGTGATATCAACCACATTTACTTTGAATGTAGTATTATGTGCAGCAGTCCTGCGACATTTTAATGACAGTAATTAGAATATTACTGCTCGGACGTTCGCGCTGGTTACGTCGATTTCCGGTGGGACAGTAACTGTTTTATTATCCCTGATTCAGGAAGCTAGGGTTGTTGTTTGTTTTTTTAATTTTACAACTGGCCAGCAAGAAAATATTATCCTAACCATTTCTTATATTTTAAGTGAGAGAATTTTATTGCCAAAATGTTTAATGCCTTCATGTTTGTCATACACTTGTGCACTCTCTGGTAAATAGACATATATTAACATAAGTCACTTTTATATTCATGGAAAAATGCCTTTACTATATTGTCTAACTTCTAAAATTAATAAATTGTTTAATTTATTTGGCTGATGTTTGTCTTTGTGCTTTGATTTCTCAACTGTCTAAATAATATTTAAGATATCTTGTCCTTCCCTGAGTGTATTTCGGTGCACTTTTGATTTGCATATCCTATCTACACTAAAATAAATGTCTAGTTCTTTTTTTTTGGACTAGTGGCGACCCCAGGATCAGTATATGCAAATTTCAAAGATCTTTCTCCCGTTACATATATAGTAATTTTTGGCGTGTCATTGTGGAGCTTCCAAGTTTTCAAACCCATGTGAGATTTTGTTTAGACGGTTGAGAAAGATTTCAGGTGTAAGTAGCAAGATCTAATCGGTAGAGGTTTGATTTTTGTTAATTATTGCATGTATTGTTGGAGCAGTTTGGTAGAACAAGGTTTCATCTTTTTCGTATGACATAAATAAATAAGCAATAAATAGCATATTTTCAAAAAAAATCTGTCGGAGTTAAATTTTTTTTTGAAGAGTTAAATATATATATAGTTTGTCTTTTTCATATATCATAAATAATAAATAGAGTTTTTTTTGTTGTTGTTGTTGTTTAAATAGAAGAAAAATAGTTTGGAGTAAAATTTCAAAGTTAAAAGTAGTAAAAATAGTTTGTTGTCTTCTTGCATATAAATAAATAGCGTTTTATTTGCTTTGAGATTTTTTGTTTAAAAAAAAAGTTAGTATAGCAAGTTAGCCTTGTGTAAAAATGGAAGGTAAAGAAGAAGGTGACAGGGTGGCAGATTTGGAAGAGAGCCCTGTTTCGTTTAAATACCCCCAGATAGTAGAAAAAGAAGAGAGCGAGACACAGATGATGATAAAGGTGATAATAGAAATGAAACAAAGTCAGCAGCTGAGATGAAAGAAATACGACAAGAGTTGCTAGAAATGAAACAAGGTCAGCAAGCTGAGATGAAAGAAATATGACAAGAGTTGCTGGAAATGAAACAAAATATAGCAAAACAAAATATAGAAATAAAACAGAGTCAACAAACAATACTGCAGGAGTTGAGACAGGAAATATTGAAGAAAGTCGACAAAAATCAAGCAGATATAGAAGCCATAGAGAAAGATCGAAATAAGGAGGTTCAGGAAGTTGAAATTTTAAAGGAAGAGATGAAAGAAGTAAAAGATGAGGAACAGCAAGGTAGTGTTCAGATGGGTAGTTTAGAAATAAAGATGGTGCAGGTTGAAGGGATGTGCGAGGAATGGATAGACATACATAAAACAACACAAGTAGAATTGGAGATGTTAAAGGAAGAAGAAATGTAGAGAGAAATAGATCTGAGGATTGATGGTGCTGTCAGGAAATTAGAAAAAAATGTTTGAAGGCATAGAGGAAAGTAAGGATAATTTGAAAACAGAAGTACAACAAACTTGTATTGATATGATAAAAGGACTCAAATATAGGCTAGCTGGGATAGAGAATAAACCTAGGGTGTTCTATACTGAAGACAAACAGTATGAAACAGAAAATGAATATAGGGAGTCGAGAAGTAAAAGACAGGAAGGGCCCTCCAGTAGATTCCTGGAAAAACAAATCCTAATTGAAACATTCAAGGCTGAGGTGGGAGAAAGTCCATTAAATCATTTAGGAAGTTTGGCTAATATGTTTCATGTCCAAGACTGGCCGGAAAGGGATAAAGTTACAGTAGCCAGTAACTACCTTCGTGAAACAGCCTCTGACTGGTGGCACACTTTATTCACCAAACCAAGAACATTTGAGGAATATAGGCACGCCATTTTAAGAACATTTTGGAGTGAAGCCAGACAAGATGAGATACTCTATAAAATATCCCATGAGAGATATTCCAGTGTTCGCGGTGAAACATACACACAATTTTTTTATAAATGAGTAGTGAAACTCAAGGCATTAATGGTATTTCCATTGTCGGAGGATCAAGTCATGAGGACTATCTAACATAATATGCCACCAGACATACAACAAATGATGTTGAGTAATAATGGGCGGTCGATAGAATAAATGGCAAAATTTTTAACGGCTGTAGATTTTGGCAATGTATCAAGAGAACCTGTAGACAGGTTCAGGAGAGTAGATCGTCCTGACCAAACTCTCCATAAGAAGCAACCGCCTGACCAAGCATAAGTGATATTGATCGGACATACTGTTTAAAACAAAACAAAAAAAATTGTTAATGATTTATGAGAATGGATAAATGTAAGAAATGAAATATTGTTTTGGTTTTTCATGAGTCCATTCAGCCAAATTCCTAGGGATAGTTTTTCAAATGTTTTTAGATTTAAAAAAAGGAAAAAAGTTGCAGGAATGTTTTTTTTTTTTTGATCACGTGTTGAGGCAGTTGAGCCAGATTGATTTCCGATTCAATGGTTTTATTACTAAAATTAATAAAGGAAGAACAGCTTCATTTTCATTAGATGTCTAATGCTAAAAATTTTATTATTATTTAAAACACATACACATTTATATTTAAAGTAGATCATTTAATGTTTATAAAATTGATTTTAAAATAGTTTACTTTCATCACCTGTTTTAATCAATTTGATTAAAAGCAGACAAGCTTGCTAATTATATATTCCTGTTGCTTTTATTGTAATTATTTTTAAAGTTAATTCTAAAAAAAACGGACATTTAGTTTTGTATTTGTCATTTTTGTTTCAATTATTTCTGGTTGGAAGTCTTAAATTAGATTGAGTGGGAAATTAATATTTGCCCTGCCTAGAATATAGAATGGACACTAATGAAAGTTTTGCACAGGAAATGTAGAAAGGCAAGGATAGACCGCCATTTTTTGGTGAGAGAAGAGATTCATTATTAGATACACACTTGGATTATAGCCTGCAAAGAGATACCATTGTGAGTAGCTGTTCGGTTGTTTAATTCCTACTAAAAACTTAAATAATTATTGACAAACTTCGTTGGTGTGCAAGACGTCAAAATCCACCACTGTGAGTTTTGCCATCATTAAAATGTCTTGCTAATTTAAACAAAGGACGGACCCACACCTACCAGCTCTTCTTCAGTCATGCCATGAACCTCTAAAATAAACACTGCCTCTACCTTGCTGCTGTCAGAGGACCTGAAAGATGAACTATTGTCAAAAGTGCGCACTCGTCACTAAATCACTAGAACTCTGTCTTACCATAAGCTAAACTTTCTCCTATTCTAGCCAGGGTAAATAAATTGCATTTAATTAAATCTCCACTAATCTAATGATAAATATGTTTTAAAATGGTATTAATTGTTTTTTTTTATTATTTATTATCTGTATGTACTCTTTTCTAGTATTTAAAGTGTGTCTTGGAATCTTAGTTTTAAGATTCCAAGTTTGTTTGCAATTTTCGTTTATCAGAGGGTGCATTAAAAGATTGTATTTTATATGTTTAATATCTACCTGATTATTTTATTAACTATTACAAAATGCATTGGCAGTTTTCGTAGTCTTTATATATTCACCTGCCCTTAGTTGTAAAATAAGGAATCTTTAAGCATGTTTCATTTGTGCTTTTTGTGCAAACAACAAAATCTTTTTGCTGGCTATTTGTTAAGTTATTTTTTCGGGTTGTCTGAAAGTAATCATTTCTTTCTGGATTATGTAAGATTGTAATCAAATATCTTTTGCTGTGTTGTAAGTGAGATCAACCACGTTTACTTTGAATGTAGTATTACGCGCAGCAATCCTGCGGTTTTTTAATGACAGTAATTAGAATATTACTGCTTGGACGTTCGCGCTGGTTACATCAATTTCCGGCAGGACAGTAACTGTTTTATTATCCCTAATTGAGGAAGCTAGGGTTGTTGTTTGTTTTTGTAATTTTATAATTGGCCAGCAAGAAGATATTATCCTAACCATTTCTTATATTTTAAGTGAGAGAATTTTATTGCCAAAATGTTTAATGCCTTAATGTTTGTTGTACTCTTGTGCACTCTCTAGTAAATATACATATGTTAACATAAGTCACTTTTATATTTGTGGCTAGATGTCTTTACTATATTGTCTAACTTCTAAAATTAATAAATTGTTTAAATTTATTTGGCTGATGTTTGTCTTTGTGCTTTGATTTCTCAACTGTCTAAATAATATTTAAGATATCTTGTCCCTCCCTGAGTGTAGTTCGGTGCCCTTTTGATTCACATATTCTGTCCACCCTAAAATAAATGTCTAGTTCCTTTTTTTTTGGACTGGTGACGCCCCCGGCATCACTATATGCGAATCTCAAAGATCTTTCTCCCGTTACAATATATATATATATATATTAAATACTGCTAATGCTATACTAGTAATGATAAATAAAGTGAATAATTACAAACATTACAATGCTAACAAAAAAAAAATTTTCTAAGATTTTCTCATGACCACAGCTTCATTTTCTCAAGTGAAATTCAACTATATATATATTAAACAAAATAGTCTTTTGTAATGTATTTCCTAAACAATCACTTTTAATATCAAAGGATGTTTTTATGAAAGTGATTGAATTAAAAAGAAGTGTCAAAGAAATACTGATAATAAATCTCCTTGAATTTGAGGCCATAAAATTATATAAAGACATTTTTATTGGTGTTATAAGATTGTTGATTTCTGAAGTGATTTATGGAAAGGTTGTTTTATTTTGATACTTATGATAAAGCGATTGAGAAAAAATTAAAATCAAGGTCATATATACATTTGATGGACTGAACATAGAATGAATTGTGGAAAAAAATATTCAAGTTATAAAATATGATAAAAAAATCAATGAAAAAAATATTATAAAACTTTATATATTCAAGAAAATTTTTAAAAAGTGTGTATACGTAATTAAAGAACAAACACAATGTGGGGGAAATGTTAGATTATTGATAAATTTAAAGTTATAATTAAAATATTATTTTCGTAGATTATTTTTAATATATATATTAAAAAAAGATTGTAATAAGTTTATTCATTTATGTACTTATATGTATTTTTGTTATTATATTTATTGTAATGTATTGTAAATTATGTCCATTTGATGAAGTTGATGTAGAGTCATGTGATTTTATTAAAAAAATATTGATAATACTCTAATAAGTAATAATATTTTATTTCTACAAACGCAGACGGTATTGAAATAAACTGAGAGAGTGCAAACCTCTCAAGCATTTAGCCAATCAGATCACCAATACTGGGACAGAGAATTTAACAAGAAAAGAGTGGTTCCACACTTTTCTTTACTTGTCTGTATATATATCCAAGCCAGTCCAAAGTACTTAGATCTGCCAGCGTGAATCATAAATATCTTCACACTTAACTCACGTAGTTCTAATTATAAACACACAGTGTGAAATCTTTTGATTTACTATGCAGTAGTTTTTAGATGTTATAACTTGCAGCAATATATGTAAATAATATCTTATTTCTACAAATGCAGACAGTATTGAAATAAACTGAGAGAGTGCAAACCTCTCAAGCGTTTAGCCAATCAGATCGCCAATACTGGGCCAGAGAATTTAACAAGAAAAGAGTGGCTCCACTCTCTTCTTTACTTTTCTGTCTATATATCCAAGCCAGTCCAAAGTACTTGGATCTGCCAGCATGAATCTTAAATATCTTCACACTTAACTCACTGAGTTCTAATTATAAACATACAGCATGAAATCTTTCAATTTACTACGCAGTACTTTTTAGATGTTATAACTTGCAGCAATATATGTAAATAATATTTTATTTCTACAAACACAGATGGTATTCTCTGTCCCAGTATTGGCAATCTTATTGGCTAAACGCTTGAGAGGTTTGCACTCTCTCAGTTTATTTCAATACCGTCTGCATTTGTAGAAATAAAATATTATTTACATATATTGCTGCAAGTTATAACATCTAAAAACTATTGCACAGTAAATCGAAAGATTTCATGCTGTATGTTTATAATTAGAACTCAGTGAGTTAAGTGTGAAGATATTTAAGATTCACGCTGGCAGATCTATGTACTTTGGACTGGCTTGGATATATAGACAGACAAGTAAAGAAGAGAGTGGAACCACTCTTTTCTTGTTAAATTCTCTATCCCAGTATTGGCGATCTGATTGGATAAACACTTGAGAGGTTTGCACTCTCTCAGTTTATTTTTAATAAGTAATAAAAGCTGAATTGATGTATTAAATTATCTTCTTGTTTATAATTTTTGGTATTTTAAATTGATTATTTTAAATTTTATATAAGAAAAAACAACATATGGACAAATTTTTAACATTGAAATTTGATCATTTAAAGTACATATGTTGATTCTGTCTAATTAAATTTTACATGAAAAGCTCTATTTAATAATAGATGAACCCATAGTTGTGAGAGAATTTTAGTGAAATTTTGTTCTTTGGCTAGTATTGTAATGTTATATGATTATCTATCTTATATATATATATATAAATCTTGTAATCCTAGTAGCAACAGTATAAATGCTACACAAGGAGATTTGAAGAATAACATGCGTGTGTGTGCACTTATGCACACATATATAAGATAGAGATAGAGAAAATATGCAGTTCGTAAATAAAAGTGCATGCTAAGATCTCATTAGTTTCACCTATTTCAAATCATTTTGAAAATAAAAACTTATTGATTTTGATAAAAAATAGTAGGGTGAATTAGAATTCAGAAAAAAGAATTATGAATTATTAACATTTTTTAAATTGTAAATAAAATAAGAAAAGTTGGCAAATAATTTTCTCTTTTGTAATGCATAAAGAAAGCAAACAACTGTTTCTTTCTTTTGGTAAAGAAAGACAAAGGAATATTTTTTTCTCTCATGGGTCCAAGACAGGGTACTAGTCAACAGTATGATATGTGCTGTAGATAAAGATAATCTGCATTATGGTACATGCAATGACTAATGAGATGGAGGGTAAGCAGTTAGTAATTCAGCATTTAATTTTGTGCTACTGTGGATTGACAGAATTCTAATCTGCAAATTATAAGTTAAAGCAATGGAAGTGCATTGTGTGAAAAAAAATTGCCTTACTACTAATTGAAATTACAAGCTTGTAATAAAAGCTATGAATATATTTTACTATACTAGGGAATTTTTTACCATGAAAGCTGGGCAAAATTAATAGCAAGTCAATTCAGTAAAAGATGCATATGTAAAATTATAACCCATCTCTTATAATCTGCCAGAAAAAAAAAGAGTGGACTATGCAACTGAATTGCTAAAAACTTAGTGTATTTGATATGTACTATAATAATACAAAGCTAACTTATGTGTCTAAGGTGTGAAGAGAATAAAGATGCACTTCCTGAAAATTTATGAAAAGTTACAATGTGATTGTGGAAAAAAACATATTGATAAACCTAGGAGGAATGACATTGAAGATGGGTAAAAGGTAACATATTAAAAGATTAAGCTATTTATTTTTAAAATATGAAAATAGAAACTTTAAATTTATGAAGGTTAAAAGAAATGTAATAGTTTGTATTGGTATTCCATAGTTTAGACTTGAATTACAAACTTAAACTCAAATTGAAAGGTTGTATTACACTTCATACATATATTTGGAGTTATTAATAGATGAACTGTTTGTTGAAAAAAGTATTAATGGTTTAATGTTTTACTTTACTTCTGTATATGAAATTACTAAATGGTAAAAACCAAACATTTGAATTTGTTTGTTGGAAATGGATTAAATATTATATGATTGATTTTCATATCTACACATGAAATTACCAAATGGAAAGAGAATAAAATATGTCAACTATTTATTGAACTTAATAATTTTATGCACAATTGGAAATTTATATTTGAAATTTACATTATCTAGTTACAATCAAACCACCTTCATTTTGTTTTGTTAATAAATGCTTATTTTATTTTTTATTAATCCCCTTATTTTTTTATATGACTAAATATTATAACCTTAACACACACACATATGCTAGTCCATAAAAATATCTACAGCTCTGAAAACATGAGAACTACTAAACTGCATCCTGGGTGTTATGGTAAATGTTGGTAAATGTCGATTATTATTTTAAATAATTTCACAAAAACATTCTCTTTTTGAGGAGGTTTGGCTCCTGGACGTTTTCAATTAGCAAAACATAAACAAACAAAATACTTTAGAATGATTGTGATAATAAAGCCTTCATCATAATTTGTGTTACTGAATTAATTTTGCTGAGTTAAATAGGATTCATTTGATTTACAGATGTAGGTAGTGGGAGATTTTTATATTATCATGAGAGATACATGCCAGTTGAACAGGATATTTTTTTTATATTTGTTATATATATTATTGGTTTGGATTCAAATCCAAGTTACTGCTGTATTGCCACAACATAAGGTTAGTTAAAAAAATTTTTTTATGTATTTCTCCACTGTATATATATATATATATAAGTAAATTATTTAATAAATGGGAACTCCATTTATCCCCAGCTAAAATGTATTAAAATACAGCAACCAATCTAAATTATAAATATTTGAAATACAGGCAATCTTCATATACCTGAAGCCTAATTGTAAATATAGGATAATTGAACTCAGACTTTCAAGCACCTTTCAACTATCCATACTATCTCATATCACTGATTTGAGTATGGTTGTGTTGATACATTTAAATTTCATTCTCACCAGTGTTATAGTTTGTTTGCACATACATACAGTAATTTGGAATAAAATTTCATTTCATTTTTATTAGTTCTATACTCTCCTCTGCAATATCACAAATCACTCAAGATGGTAGTTTATCTCAATGACTACACACAGTGTTTCATGGTGCTTGGTTTTATTTATATATACTTGTATATATCAAAATTACCCCTAGCCAAAGAAAATAAACTTTAAAACGCAACAAATGATTTCATTGCTACAAGCAGACTTCTCAACTGTAAAAGACTACAAGATACTAACAAATTTATACTAACAAAATTAAAATGTATTACATCCCAATTGTAAACATGGTCTCATATTTATAGCTTAATCTAATTTTTATATGAGAATCTATTTTTTATATTCATTTTTAATGTTTATGCAAATGAATTTTAATTTAAATATTTTTTATGTAATTATATATAATACACCACACACACACACACACACACACACACACACACACACACAACATTATGTGTGATTTTAAGTTTGACAAATCAATTAAGTGCTACTTATAAACATTTCAGATTTTTTTACTTATTAATTCCTATGCTGAAAACCTTACAAATAGCATTTTCTTGATTGGTTTATTATAAATTTGTTGGTATTTTGTAGACTTTTACACTTGAGAAATCTGCTTGTAGCGGTGAAACCGTTCGTTGTGTTTTAGAGTTTATTTTCGTTGAAAAAAATCTAGTTGAGTAGTGAATTGGGGTAATTTTGATTATTTTATTCACTAGTTTAGCTTTAGTCTTTTAATGTTTACTTATATATATATATAATAATTTTGGGTTAAACTATATGTTAGTTTTGATTAATTCCCAATGGTTCGTTGAAATATCAAACACCATTAAATATTCAATTATAATTTCAGAATCATTACATCATATATAATTCGAGCTAATGTATAATTTTAATTTTTTATTTGCAGAATAGTCAGTAAACAATAGATTATAATTACCAAAAACTTTAAAATTAAGTGATCCGTTTTATTCTTAATTATTTACTGATTATGTGAATGTTATTTATACATAGCTTATGGAGCTGTCATTATTTCCATTTAAATTTTAGATATTTATATTTGCAAACTGTTATTTCATTAATAAAACTCCATCTTTACTCTCTATATGTTCAATAATATTGTAATTTCAAAATGGTTTATATTGTATTGAAAACAAACTAAGATATATTTTCAATGTTTATTTTTAGCAAATCATTGAAAACTTAAATTAATATGTGTTCATTTTATGTATTATTATTTACTAAAATATGAATGTTATTTTTATATAATTTAACAGGAAGTCATACGTCCATATAAATTTCACATACATGAAGCTATAAATTATTATATTTACATTTTAAACTGTTATTTCAATAAAGTTATCAATATGATAAAAATAAGACTCCATCTTTACTCACTAAATATACATTTGTAATTTTAAAATGATTTATTTCCACAAAATCAATAAACAAAATATTATAACCATTGAAATCTTAAAGAATAGATTATTCATCCTCTTTTATATCTTTATTGATGTATGAATATTATTTATAAATATTTTATAAAGAAATAATCACTTCTATATAAATTTTATATTTAGTCTATATATTGAAGGATCTGTTTAGCACTATTGTACTTTATACAAATAAATAAATACAACAGAATAAAGTCTAATATCTCTAAGATATATTTATGCTTAATCAGTATCTTCAACTAACTCAAAAGATAATTCTTCTTTCAAAAGTATTTTTTAACATTCATCATAATGCCACTAGGATCTGGACATGAAATTTTATTCTTTCATACAAGCTGTAAAATATGCTGTTAATTTAATCACATTCCCATTTCTATGCAAGCACAATACTTTAATATAAATGCTACTACTTTTAATATTGTCATCTTTCAAACAAACTTTAAAATGGCAAATAACCCCAAGATGCCATTTTGTTGGATTAGTTCTTTCAATTGTTCAGGCATAACATATTTTTGTTTTCATCAATGTTCATTATTTATCTATTACATATTGACATGATTAATTAAAAAAGACATTTTACCTGCTGACTTAAATATTTTGTAACAAATATCATGATTAGACTTCTTATTAAATACAGATATTTATAACTAATACTTTTTTTAAAAAAATTTCGATCATTTTTAATGTTGATGTCAATTTTTTAAAATATATTACATATAATGATAGAATTATACAATAAGCCTGTATTTCAGTTACTACATAGTAGAGATGTCTGTCCATCCTTTGTATGTGCATTAAATGGATTATGTCCTGTACATGAGGGGTCAAATTGACATTAGGTCAACATTGGTGTGATGAGAATCTTGGCCTCATGACAGCCTTTGAGTGATCCATCATCAGATTTCCAATTGGATGGATGATTGAAGAGTTGGAGTGTAGAATGGATTGAAGCCTGTCCATTAAAGTATGAAGATTGTTTATCTTAATATATATCTGAGCACTTATTGCATACATGTGTAGAGATGATAATCTGGACTGTCTGATGATTGCTGGTTTAGCATGAAATACATATATTGGGGATTATTTATCTTTTTGACATATATGTGTTCAAGTGTATCAGTGTTATGAGATAGAGTGATGAGTGGTGGGTTGTGTGAAAGTCTGTGCTCATATACCCTATATATTACATATATTGATACAGGTATACAATAAGCCTGTATTTCAGTTATTACATAATAGAGATGTCTGCCCATATGTGTATTAAATGGATTATGTCCTTACATGAGGGTCAGATTGACTTTAGGTCAACATGAATGTGATGAGAATCTCGGCTTCAGGGTGGCCTTTGAGTGATCCATCATCAGATTTTCAATTGGATGGACGGTTGAAGAGTTGGAGTGTGGAGTGGATTGAAGCCTGTCCATTAAAGTATGAGGATTGTCTATCTTAATATATATCTGAACACTTATTGCATACATGTGTAGAGATGATAATCTGGACCAACTGATGATTGCTGGTTTAGCATGAAATATTATATTGATGGTTGTTTATCTTTTCGACATATATGTGTTCAAGTGGGTCAGTGTTATGAGATAGAATGATGAGTAGTGGGTTGTGTAAAAGTCTGTGCTTATATACCCTATATATTAATATTAATTTTTCTATCTGATTTCAGTAAAGAGACTTCCAAAATAATTAAACTATGTCAGGCTGTTGCATGTCTTATTTTAGAAAAAATAGAAATATTTCTTCTTTGAAAATACAATCAGTTTTTTAAATATTCTTATCAAATACTTCTTTTTGTATATATTTTTTAAATGCATCATTTATTATATTTCAGTTTTATATTTACATACACATATTTATTACTTATAATAAAATTGAAAACAGAAAATTTTTTCTCCACTAAAATTTTCATGTAAAGCAACATTAAAATTTAATCGCGAGTGACAGAAGAAATTATAAGTTTGAGTCAAGGTTAGTTTGTTTTATCATTAATTTAAAAGCTGCCAGTAGAAAGGAAGAAATAGTCAAATATCAATTTAGACTTCTTTTTGACGTTTTTGCAGTTTTAAATAATTGATATAATACTGTAAGTTTAAAGTTAATAAAACATAAATCAATCATTTGAAAGTTTAAATATATTCAATTTATATATATATAAAAAAAAAACATTAGGCATTGGATTATTTTCTACCAAACTTTTTTTTTGCAGATAATCAAGAATATGTATTTATTTAGACGTGTATATGCCAGAAGATATATTTTAAATATTTAAACACTAATTAATATTAAACCCAAATAATTATTTGATTACTAATATATATATTATTTTCATTTCTTTTTAAATTAATTTATTTTAATAATTGATGATAATAATTATTTAGGGCTCTGAATTTATGTAATATCTTTTTTTTATTTATAAATTCTCGTGTTTCAAAATTTTAATTCTTATTAATTCAGTGCGTTGGCACTTCATCTACTAGAGGTGTATCTGGTTGCTTTTGTGATTTAGCATATATGGGCAGCTGTATTATGCATGTGAAACATTCACTATGTTAAATTATTGTTTGCTTAGGTATATTTGTTTAATGCGTTGGATATTTGATAATAATTTATTATAACTTTAGGGATATTTCTTTATATAATTAGGAATATTTGTTTATAGTTTTGATACATTTAATCAATATAATGTAGTTTTACAGTTATTTCTTTATAGCATAAATATTTGTCTTTCATGTCAGTGAGAAAATAATGTGTTTCATTCTCTTAGATTATTCTCTAACATCCAGAAGTGTGGTCCATGCTTCCTTTGTCAGTCAATATTAGTTCAGGCTTATAAACTATGATATGACATGTATTATCATTACAATTAATTATCTCATATAAGAAAAATTATAATAAATCAGTGAGTTGGGAATCATTTTCTAGCAGATGTCATTCATGTAATGTTAAATTTTAAACTCAAAATGAAAATAGATAAGATGATGAATTCTATCATTGGCATCATTATCAAAAAATATTCGTTATATATATAATTTAATCATCTCTCTGCATAAGAAATCTAAATTTACAGATTTCCATCTTTAAGTTATCAATCATATTGCCCTTCAATAAATCTTTGAAAAATACATTATAAGTTTTTTTCCAACTTTATTTCTTCTTGAATTAAAATAAATAAATCTTCTCATTCATATATGTTTATTTTCTCTCTACCAGAAATTCATAATATCTGATAAAGATGTTATATTTGTTCTGATAATTTTAAATATGTTGTTTAAAGGGTGACTGAAAAAATATATTATCATCAACTTTAAACAGATGAGAGATTAAATTTGTTTTTTTTTTTTGTTTTTTACATTTTTACCCTTGGTATTTCACCCAAAGCTGCCTCTCGGCTTTATTAGGATCAATGGTTTTTGCTTAAATAAATAATATAAAGATGTAATAATTATATTTATAAAGCGCATTCTCGTTACTTAATGTAATATTTATTAAGGCTAAAACCTTAAGAATATGTGATGTGATGTGATGTATTTTGGCTTCTCCTTAAATGAAGTCAAGAATATCTCAGCAATTATGCCCAGATAAACCTGTTAGCCACTTTGCCTGAAGAAACGATAGTAGGGACCTCTACAAATCTTTAACACAAGATTTATTTAAAATACAAGAAGTACATTTATCCAGATGGGAATGATTGTGTGTAAATCATGCCAACTTGCTAGAAATCAAATTAATATTATATTAACCATCTTTTAGACTGTCAATTTATCATTTATGATTAATTGTCAAATGATCTAAATAATCTATATAATTTCTGCATAATACATTGCTAGGGATTAGATTGTATGTCATTAATGGGTATCAGCATATATCTAATTTTGTTTTTGGAATTCAATTTTATCACTTAATTGATAAAAGTGGTCATACCAAATTATTTTTGTTTTTCCCACTGCTGATTATTTTAAAAAATAATAATTCTAGAACCAGTTTGTTGCATTGTACAAGCGGTAACAAATTTGAAAAAACTCATTTTTGTGATGTTTAAGTATTTATTGTATAGAATGGAGATTGTGTCCCACAATAATCTATAATCAACCCCTCATTATCTTCATGAGAAATTATAGGATTATAAAAAATGATCTATATGCACTATAGGATGATTTGAATTTCAAACTGATTTTATAGCTATGATAATATGGAATTATTGAAAAATATGTTCCAAGCCAATATAGCCAACAGTAAAACACCTCTCTCATTTTCTTAGTAAAATATTGTCATATATACAATGAGAATGCAATGTTTTGTTTTGTTTTTTTACATTTAAGCTGGTATAATGATTATCAATGTATTATCATCCTCTCTTAGCTAAAAAAATAAAATATTTTTATTTACTTTAATATGATATTACTAAATTAGATAGTTAACTGAGATTTAGAATCTTAGTCCTTCTTGTTGATTTATTTTTTTGTAATTTTAGCAAAGTAATTTGTCACTTTCAAGTTTACATATCATGAATATATTTTATAGATTTTTGTCACAATCGAAAATATCATGATGATCTTAAATGACGTTCATCACAATTAGTGCTATCCATTATCCATATTTAATAATCTCTATTAAAAAGTCATCAGAATTAAAGTATATGTTTGCACTTTCATTAGACTATTTTAACTTAGCATTAGCTTAGTGATGCAATACTACCATAATATAATTATGATCTTCTTGTGAGTGAATTATTATGGTTTCATTATGATAGACAGTTTCCCTATCACTGCTTGTAAACATTCATTTTATTTCTGACAATCTTGCACATTTTAGTGCAGTCATTAGGGTATCTGTCTTTTGAATGTGAGATCTTATTGGACCAATTTCAATGCTGGCACATCTAATGCTCAAACTTTTTAAAAACTTCTGAGCAATAAAGCTTTTCTGTATTTAATTTATTATTTTATTCTGAATTGCACGAAAGAAGCTTTTCTAACAAAAATGTTTAATTACATTTCTTTCAATTCTTATTTCCTCTTAGAATAATCAGCCCATTAACTTGATATAAATGGAGATCTACTTTCTTTCAGATGGCAAAGTACTCGGGTCAACACTGTCCAGTCTCTTCATTTATTCTAATTAGAACAGCTCTGTTCTTTTTTGAAAGTTATTTGTTTTCTGAACATACTGTCAATGCTCTTATCTTGGCAGCTACAAAATAATTCTGTGAGAATATTATCTCCTTTATAAATTTCTTGGGATATCTGTTTGGTGGTCTTCAATCTAATAATTATATAATATCTCTGCACACTTTTTAAAATAATTTGTTTCATTATCAAAAATTCCAACATTTTGGGAAAGATCTCTATATGCAGTTATATGTTATTATCACCTTTCTTTAATCTATCATAGGAGTTAATGCAACAAATATTTTCAAACTATTTTGAGTACTCTGTTAAAGTCACTTTACACTATTATTAAAGCATTCTGATTTTTAAAACTACTTGATATGTACAATACCTAGTTCTGAATGTCTTTTGCTTGAACCTGGATTTATTTCTTGTTGAAACTTTTTTTTCTTAATTTATTGCTTGATAATAATGATTCATGTTTGCATTTCCTATGTTCTATTATTTTTTTAGTTAGGTGATATAAAATCCAAAATCTACTCATAAATTGCTTTTGTGTTTTTACTACTGGATATATGCTATTCCATTTCTTTCTTAATGATTTATTTATATTCTTGTATAATATTTCCTGTTACATTTGTACCTCATCTTCATCTATCTGCATCAATTTTATTCCAATTATCTGCATTATTTTTATTTTCTTCTCAATTTATACCACTTTTGTTTTTGTTAATTTTCCTGAGGAACTCAGATAGTTTTTTTCCCACTAATTCATTTATTCCTCAAACTTCTCTAACAAAGTTTTTATTTTTTTTTCTAATTATCTCCATCTTTATTTCTTGGATATTGAATGATTTTTCTTCATTTGTTCTTTTAAGGTTTAAATTTTTTTATTACTTTACAACTTATGCTTCAAATTTTCTATTTTTAATTCTCTTGTTTATTGATGACATTCTATTTTGTTTGCTTTCTTTCCTAAATTATTGTGATGTTTGTATTATTATCATTTATATTTTCAGTAATTTTTTTTGTTTATTGGTGTTTTTATTTTGATTATTCATCATAATATTTATGTTTTGCATTCTTGATTCATGCTTTTAAAAATCTTCATCAATGCTGTCATATATTTGTTATTTAATGTTAACTGTAACTTAATTTTTATAGGTTTTATTAAATGTGTTTTTTCATGGCTGACGAATTTTGTGAAAAACTTGCTTTTTAATTTTTTATGAGTTGGAAGTTTTGTAAGTCTGGCTTTACACTTTTATAAAAATTAGTTTTCAATTCTTCCTTTGGATTTTGAAATTATTAACAATTTATTTTAATTCAAAAATTATTTTAACTTTTAATTTTTTGGAATATATATTTATAATAAAATTTGATTTATCATTATTTCCTTTCATGTGATCCTGTTTCATAATATTTTGGATATATTTTGCATGTTCTAACCATTTTCAAATTTTGCCTTAGCCTAATCTCTTTCCTCTATTTTATTTTAACTTATTGAACATACATGTGATTGTTCAACTAAATACTTCTATTTAGTTATTTTTGATCATCAATGCTGGATCTCATAAGTTTTGAACATATCATTTAAATAATTCATTGTTTACCTATTAATTGGTGTATTATGTACTGAGTATAACCATGTTGGGATATTATTTATGTACTGGATTTTTCTGAGGATATCAGTGCAAGGAAGTCTACTATATCTGGCTATACATTGATGCACCACTATATATATATATATATATATATATATATATATATATATATATATATATATATATATATATATATTGTACCAGTCGAAAAAGCACCACCACCTAAACTGCAAGTCGGATCCAAACTCATGCAGTTCAAAACTGAATTCACACCCAACTCACCAGCTCAGATTAGTAGAAATCTAAATCAATGGCACAGTGCTATGCACCAAGAAACTAACTCAATGGATGGTGAGGATTAGAGACCCCTGAACCGACACTAAAATCGATGATTAATTAGCTTAAGGTACTTTTAAGTCAAATCATATGTATATGTTTGGGTTGCCAACACAGACAGTGAGCCTTAACATTAAAATACTTATTGGATAAAAGACTTAAGAAACTAAGTGTGTTTAGAAAATATTTAATAATAATAGTATGTTTTGTTTGAATTTTAAATAATGATTATATTAATTAATTCTAGTCCTTAAACAAAATTTATAATTATAATAGGAGTGGTGGTCCTTATTATATGTCAATGAGTATTACACAATATTTGAGAGTCTATATGTCTATGCCCCCAACAAGAAAATAAAGGCAGATAAAGGTATTCAGTTGTAAAGGAAATTATTATTCTAATTTTATTATGACGGAATGTGAGATTTATTTTCACATTCACAAATTTATTCATGAAGAGAAAGATTCGTATTTAGGGCATAACTTTAATCCGTATTTGAAAACTTATTTATTTTGAGATAACTGAGAATTTGTTCGACTTTAATTGAAATCACTTCATCACAAATTATGAACATCAGAATGGGCTTTACTGGAATGGAAAGGTAAGGGTGCTGATGAATTATGAGCTGTAAAATGAACATGAAAGATAATAGCTGGTCAGTTAAAAGTAGTATGGCAGCTTGTATTTGACAAGTCTTATGCCCATTAAGTAGATGTGGAACACAGGGAAGCCAGGTCAAGTTGTAACTATGAACCTTTGGTATTCCAAATATAACATGAGCGGGAGAGGAAGTGCTTTCTTCCTCTATAATTAAAACATCAGAAATATCATCACCGACGAGCCTGCAAAATAAACGATAGCCCTACACCAGCAACATTGAAGATGATGACTTGATAGTCACCATTTGAGAAATAAAACCCAATTATAGAATGCTCTACATTATGACTTGATCAAATTAATTAAAATCAAACGAGCTTTTAACTAAAACTATTTTAACACATTATAAAATTATATTAATCATGCCCCAAATATCGTGCTTTTCCTGAATCTAAATAGCAAGTACCTGAAATTTGAATTAGAATATATTTGATTTCTTTATCAGCCCTTTTGCAAAAATATTTTAACATTATATATATGAATAAATACATATTGGTAAACACGAGAAAATAGCTGGGGCATAGATTAGAAATGGAGCTAATAATTTGTTATTAGCCAATTATAAAAATAGCAAATATTTAATAATTTCTTTCAACTCAATAATTGATAGAATGGTATAAATAGTTCTAGTTGGTGAAAATTATTATCAGATTTAATATTATATTATTTGCGTGAGACAAATAGAACAAAGGAGCTTATCGAGTTGAAGGATTATTGGCATATAATTAAAAATAAACGACATTAGTAAATCACACACAATATATCACACACATACATATATATATATATATATATATATATATATATATTTTTTTTTTTTATATATATATAATAAATGAACTGCCATTGTAAGAAAGGAAAATTAAATCTAAGGACTAGAGATTGAGAGAATTTATATAATTTAAAATAGCATAAATAAAAGGTTTTACACAGAGTATTACATTAAAGAATGAAAAGAGCTCTTAAAGAGAGTGTAAAGTAAAGTTTGGAAACTGGCCAGAAAGTTTAAGGTTCATTATGGAAATATATTACCCATTTCTTCTGGGGCTGGTTCCCTTAGTTTACACGTCCGGGTTGGTAAAACATAGGCACGCATTTAGTTGATTACTTGAACAGCATTTTATTTGATTTTGGCAGCATGATTGGTCTGGAAAGGATTTAGCAGCTTCATTGAAGATTTTCAATGGGCTTCAGGAACCATAGTCAGATTCCTGAAGTTTTAGCCCCTTACCATGATAGGAACACTTTTGAATTTCATGATTTTTAAATGCATAGAGTTTACTGCACTTCTCTACAACAAAGATGGCTTCTCTCCTCTCCAAACTTTTCAGAGCTATATATACTGTATTTGATGCCTTCGGGCTAGCACTTCTTTCATTATCAATGTTAGAAAATTTACTGGTTGTTTTTAGATACATTCCTTCGATAAGGCTTTCAAACTCATTAACTTGAATTCATTTTCTAATTAGAAAATGAATTCTTAAAATCAGAAAATGATTTTAATTAGGAAATCCTTACATTTTAAATACTTATCTTTTTTTCTAATTAATAAAACTTAACCCATTGTTTTGGAAAGGGAAAATCTGAAAGCTTATCGAAAGAATGTAGCTTTTAATCATTAAAGTTTTAACAAATTATTTAAAGTAAAAACAAACATTCCCGATGCAATGAAACTTTCGAACAATTATATATATTTAAATATTTACAAATATATATGCACAATCCATGCAGTTGTTATATATATAAATTCATGAATAATTCTATCATGAATTTATTAATAGCATTGATTAATTTAAACTCAAATGAATTAATTTTAACACACATTTATGTAATAGTTTTTCTTTATGGAAATTAGCGTGGATTGAACGTATAAAGCCCCATTGCATCGGAAATTTAAGGTTAGTACTAGGGTTTGAAGTGGGCTTATGGCTAGATGTCATGAAGCTAGGATCGAACTCAGATCCGACTGCTTCATTTCTTTTCACTTCAAAAAAAAACAATGAAAAAAAAAATCTCTTTACTTATACGTGATACAGTCGCATAAGTGTACTCGACTAGTTGGTAGACTCTGGGAGAACAGCATGAGCGTGAATAATATCATCTGTACAAACTACAAAATTATACATGTCTCATTGTGATCATTTTTTAAATATTATCTAGCTTATAAATAGGTCTGTTAATCAAGTCTCATTTTCCCTATGGTTGTGTTAGTCGGTCGTCGGTATATTATATCTGTCTCTTCATTTAATGGTTATACTATTGTTTCGTGGGATCAGGTGGCCCATATGAGTTGAACTTTTGATGGTGGTCATAGTTTTGGTCCTTTCTTGTCAGTGTCAAGTTCCCATAGTCTATTTATGTCAGTAATTCTATGGCCTATTCTGCAACTGAATGCACAAAAAAGAATTCTTTAACATTATCTAGATGAGCGATAGGATTCTCTCCTGGGTCTCCTTTGAAAATTTGAATTTCTATGCAAGATATAAGGGATGGGCTCTGCAAATTCCTTGGACTCATTTCAGGGTTTATCATCTGTTCCATTTCTACTTTTGGTTTTATTTTCCTAGTGGTCTGAACATCTTTTTTCCCCTTTCTGTATTTATATCAACTTCTTCAACCATTTCTTGATTTGACTTATCTTCTTCACTGTCATCTTCTTTGCTATCCACAACTTCTTTTGGTGTGGTCTGGTCATCTTCATCATCTATTTTTGGGGCTTCATAAGGATTTATTTCTTGCTGATGCTTTTCATTCTCTGAGTTTGAGTTGGTTTGGATGCCTTGTTTTTCCTCAAGCCTTAAAATCCTTTCCATCATCATCAGCATTAACTTCCTGTCTTCTCTCATTTCTCTGAGGATCATATGCAAAGTCTCTCTTTCCATTTTTGAAAATAAATAAACAATATAAATCTTAAAAGTATGGCACTTTTTCTCTGTATACTTAAGTAATAACTTTTTTCTTTAGTACATTTAATTAGGTCTCTGACTACTGGTCCCATTGTCCCTATCTTCATTAGCTGCTGCATATTATTTCCCCAATCTATGTAATCTGCCTTTTTTAGTTTAGTTTTAGTTTACCTACGTTTTCTTGGTTAGCTCTTTCTATTAATTCTTTGAATGAGACATGCATTTTATTTAAAAAAAAACATTAAAGATAAGAAAAACAAACATTAATCACTTTCTCTCTAGTCAACTGTTCTCCATGTCTGAGAAAAAAAACTATACAAATAATTAGTGATATACAAATATATAATATATATGCTATATATATATATATATATATATATATATATATATATTAGCAGATAGTACAAGTAATTCTCTGTATTGTACACATTTGGTTTTTGTTATTTAAACAACTAACCCACTACTGTGCTGACAATCAAATTTGCTGACAAATTTATTTATATGGGTACCAGTGAGCAAAATGAGATCAATAGGGCATGTGATATAACCCATTGACCCCCAAAACACATATGACTGACTTAATTTTTGATAAAACAATTTGATTGAAGAATATTTATTATTTATTAACAACTGATGCGTTCCTGACCCGAGTTTAAATATAGGAGTTCACTACTTCATTTTTACTAAGCATGAGGTTTTCACACAAAAAAATGTCAAAATTAATATTACCCAAGAACTTTTATTTGTTGATATCATTTTTAATCTTGCTAGCATGAAAGCATGTAAACCATTTAAGCATTTTGCCAACTGCATCTGGCTGCTTGGTGTACACAAAAGGTCTTCACCTGCTTTGAGGTTACTCTAGAAATTATTGTCATTAAAGCATGTTGTCACACTGCATCAGACCGCTTGACATATAATTCCCAGTTTGAAGGTCTTCGCCTGCTTTGAGGCTACTAAGAATATGGAGCGAACATTTAATATATGTGCTAGCAAGCAATACTTTAAAACTTTTAACATGATATCATATTGGATATTTTTAATTATAAGACTGAGATAAACTAATTAATTTTGACACAGAAAAATGTTTCATCTAATTTTACCCCTTGCTTTGATACTCTTACTACTTTTCTAACAATAGTTTTCTTACTGTCACGAATGCATATAACACGAATGTATAATTTATATACTGATATAGTACACGTATAATTAATTATACATATATTTAAATAATTATTCTAATTAACGAATTTTTTGCTGAAGAACATTTAAAAAATAATCTTGAAAAGATTTAATTATAAGAAAGAAAATTACAAAATGACATTTTAATTTATTAAATCATTTCAGTTATGCGTTATAAATCGCATAACTTTTCTTCAAGTCTATATAACATTCCACAAAAATATCACTTTCTCCTGAAACATTTAATTTATCGAGATCTCAATTGACTGAGTAACTAAGATCATAATTACTATCTACAGGGTATGTGGGGTTTATTAATCAAAGCCACAACGATTGGGCAGCCAAAAACATAACCATGTACCAGTTGAAAAAGCACTACCACCAAAACTGCAAATCGGAGCCAAACTCAGGCAGTTCAAAACTGAATTTACACCCAACTCACCAGCTCAGATTAGTAGAAATCTAAATCGACAGCACAGTGCTATGTGCCAAGAAACTATCTCAATGGTTGGTGAGGATTAGAGACCCCTGAACTGACACTAATATCGGATAATTAATTAACTTAAGATACTTTTAAGTCGAATCATATGTATATGTCCGGGTTGCCAACACAGACAGCGAGCCTTAACATTAAAATAATTATTGGATAAAAGACTTAAGAAACTAAGTGTGTTTAGAAAATATTTAATAATAATAGTTTGTTTTGTTTGAATTTTAAATAATGATTATATTAATGAATTCTAGTCCTTAAACAAAGTTTATAATTATAATAGGAGTGGCGGTCCTTGTTATATGCCAATGAGTATTACACAATACTTGAGAGTCTATATGTCTATGCCCCCACCAAGAAAATAAAGGCAAATTAAGGTATTCAGTTGTAAAGGAAATTATTATTCTAATTTTATTACGATGGAATGTGAGATTTATTTTCACATTCACAAACTCATTCATGAAGAGCAAGATACGTATTTAGGGCATAACTTTAATCCTTATTTGAAAACTTATTTACTTCAAGATAACTGAGAATTTGTTCGACTTTAAATGAAATCACTTCATCACGAATTACGAGCATCAGAACGGGCTTTACTGGAACAGAAAGGTAACAGTGCTGACGAATTATGAGGTGTAAAATGAACATGAAAGATAATAGCTGGTCAGTGATTTAAAAGTAGTATGGCGGCTTGTATTTGACAAGTCTTATGCCCTTTAAGTAGATGTTGAACACAGGGAAGCCAGGTCAAGCCGTAACTATGAACCTTTGGTGTTCCAAATATAACATGAGCGGGGGAGGAAGTGCTTTCTTCCTCTATAATTAAAACAGAAATATCATCACCGACAAGCCTGTGAAATAAACGATAGCACTATGCCAGCAACATTGAAGATGATGACTTGGTAGTCACCATTTGAAAAATAAAACCCAATTATAGAATGCTCTACATGATGACTTGATCAAATTAATTAAAGTCAAATGAGCTTTTAACTAAAACTATTTTAACACATTATAAAATTATATTAATCATGCCCTTCCTGAATCTAAATAGCAAGTAACTGAAATTTGAATTAGAATATATTTGATTCTTTTATTGGCCCTTTTGCAAAAATATTTTAACATTATATATATGAATAAATACATATTGGTAAACACGAGAAAATAGCTGGGGCATAGATTAAAAATGGAGCTACTAATTTGTTATTAGCCAATTATAAAAATAGCAAATATTTAATAATTTCTTTTGACTCGATAATTGATAGAACGGTATAAATCTAGTTCTAGTGGGCAAAAATTATTATCAGATTTAATATTATATTATTTGCGTGAGGCAAATAGAACAAAGGAGCTCATCGAGTCGAAGGATTATTGGCATATAATTAAAAATAAACAACATTAGTAAATCACACAATATATATATATATATATATATATATATATTGTGTTATATATATATATATATATATATATATATAATAAATGAACCGCCATCATAAGAAAAGAAAATTAAATCTAAGGACTAGAGATTTAGACAATTTATATAATTTAAAATAGCATAAATAAAAGGTTTTAGACAGAGTATTACATTAAAGAATGAAAAGAGCTCTTAAAGAGAGTGTAAAGTAAAGTTCGAAAACTGGCCAGAAAGTTTAAGGTTCATTATGGAAATAGATTACCCATTTCTTCTGGGGCTGATTCCCTTAGTTTACATGTCCGGATTGGTAAAACATAGGCACGCATTTAGTTGATTACTTGAACAGCATTTTATTTGATTTTGGCAGCATGATTGGTCCAGAAAGGATTTAGCAGCTTCATTGAAGATTCTCAATGGGCTTCAGGAACCATAGTCAGATTCCTGATGTTTTTAGCCCCTTACCATAATAGAAACACTTTTGACTTTCATCATTTTTAAATGCATAGAGTTTACTGCACTTCTCCACAACAAAAATGGTTTCCTCCTCTCCAAACTTTTCAAAGCTATATATACTGTCTTTGATGCCTTTGGGCTAGCATTTCTTTCATTATCAATGTTAGAAAATTTACTGGTTGTTTTTAGATACATTCCTTTGATAAGGCTTTCAAACTCATTAACTTGAATTCATTTTCTAATTAGAAAATGAATTCTTAAAATCAGCAAATGATTTTAATTAGGAAATCCTTACATTTTAAATACTTATCTTTTTTTCTAATTAATAAAACTTAACCCATTGTTTTGGAAAGGGAAAATCTGAAAGCTTATCGAAAGAATGTAGCTTTTAATCATTAAAGTTTTAACAAATTATTTAAAGTAAAAACAAACATTCCCGATGCAATGAAACTTTCGAACAATTATATATATTTAAATATTTACAAATATATATGCACAATCCATGCAGTTGTTATATATTATATATATATATATATAAATTCATTAATAATTCTATCATGAATTTATTAATAGCATTGATTAATTTAAACTCGAACGAATTAATTTTAACACACATTTATGTAATAGGTTTTCTTTATGGAAATTAGTGTGGATTGAACTATAAAGCCCCATTGCATTGGAAATTTAAGGTTGGTACTAGGGTTTGAAGTGGGCTTATGGTTAGATGTCATGAAGCTAGGATCAAACTCAGATCCGACTGCTTCAATATATATATATATATATATGATAAAGTGGATTGCAAGTACTGGTGAAGTCTTCCTATTTAAATATAATAAACAAAGTAAATTCATTCAGCACAATATTGATATGTAATTAGATCGTTATGAGAATCATCCATCATTATTAAATTACTATTATGATATTTTTAGTCCAAATTTAATAATAAGGAAATAATACTTATAAAATGGGCATATTTTTAGCAATAACCATTTCTAATAATTTATTTGAACTAAAATTAGCTAGTACAAATCAACTTTATTTATTTTGAAGATAAATACTTCTACACTTTCTGGCGTGACCTCCTTGATTCAAACAACTGATTTGCCTTTCCGAATAAATTACCTGAAGTATAATAAAACTTGACTCCCAAACATATATATGTAACCATATGCTATGCAATCAGACTAAAAATAATAAAAAATGGATACAACTAATGTAATCTAAATTTAGTAATTTAATAAAATGACTATTTTTGAAAATAATTTTTAAAAATGTGAAGATATATAAAATCACATTGCAATGTCATATAGTTACGTCAAGTCATCCTTGCATAGAGGATATAAATACAAATACATAAATGACCACATATAGCATGCCTATTTGAAATACTTTTGTAAGAGCTTACTTTTTTGACAACTAGAACAAATGATGGGAATGAAGGTGTAAAAAACGCATGCGTAGCTTTCCGTTAATCTTAACCAGAACCCAGATGGTTATAATTTGAAAATCATTGCCCATTTTATGCTGTGTAAACATGAATTTGTTAAATCCTATTAATCTGTTCAATTATATATGTATTGAATTAAATGTTTATATCGATTGGTATTATTTAGAAATTAAAAAATAATATCCATTAAATAGGGAAACACCTTAACTTTTGGTGTTACTAAGCAATTATCAATTACTACTAATTAACAATTCATGATGCAAAGCAAGTTTTTTCTTATAAACCTATAATAGCTCTTTTGTTGGCGGTCTTTGAAGCAAAAGGAATCATCTTTTACTTCAAACCAACTTCTTATATGGATTAAAATCCAGAAAGACCTCCAACAAATTACCTATTATAGGTTTATGAGAAAAAAACTAGCTTTGTTGTTAATTACTAATAATTGATGAATTCTCTGAGTAACATCAAAAGTTACTGTTCTCTATTTAATGGATATTATCTCCTCATTTCTACAAACATTCTTATGATTTGAGAAAGAAGAAGCTCTGAGAAAAATACATGTTATTGTACTGAAATGTTAACTATTTAGCTATTATATTTTTATTACACAGCCAGAAATAATATTATGAATTCATCATTTATCTATAAGAATATTAAAATTAACAATATATATATATATATATATATATATATATATATATATATATATTATGGTAAACTTTATTTTCTTTTCATATATATATATATATATATATATATATATATATATATATATATATATATATATATATGCTTTGTATAAAATCATTAGTTAATTATATATCAGTGATTTATGACATAATAAAACTGTATTATTTTAATATATCATAAAATATACTAAAGAAATGTTAATGCTAAGAGTTTTTGGCTTATCTATTATCAATCAAATTCTAGCATACTGAAATATTTTAGCTAACTACAAATTAATTTTTCATATAATTATCTCTTTTATATAATATTATTTTCTCTTGTATATCTATTATTGCTTATTGTTACTATTTCAAGAAAAATCTAATTTCAAAAAACACTTTTACAATATTCAAAAATAACTGTTTTTTTTTTTTTTTGCTAAATCAAACAATCTACTTCAAAAGCTGTATTAATGTTTTCCATAGTTAAACTTCTTTATCCGTAGTGCTGCTGAATTTAATTTCTTAGAGGTTTCATTTTTTATAACTAAATATATTAGCTTATATTTGAGTTTATATAGCTTTTTGATTGATAGTCTTCTGAAATTTTATCATATAGAACTGGTTGTAGGAATATCAAAAGACATCTTTAGTTATAAATTCAGTATTTCACAACAGATTACAATTCTGAAATAAAAATATCAGCAACTCATGTTATGATTTAAATTAATTGTGAATAAATAATAGCAATGGAAAAATGATAATAATAAATTGCAGCAATTCAGTGCAGACATAACATTATTTTACAAAAATACCTGATATTAATTTCTTTTTTTTCAGTGACTTGTACAAATTCTAGAAATTGATAGCAAATTATTAAAAGCAATTGAAAACTAGTGAAAACTAATTGCAGTTGTTTACCATCTCATTTTACATTTATTGTTCTTCCATTATTTGTGTTTACCTGTCATATAAAAACAACTTTATTGTTATTTTAAAATGTTGACTTGTTTCTCAAATAATATAATTGTTTTTCAGTTAATTGTTATCAAATGCTTCATTTAATTAATAAGTTGAATAGAGAAAAAAACAATTACAACTACATTTTTTGTTTGTGTATAACCAAAGTTTTGTTTATATAAATTAAAAATGATAAATGTAATTATTTAATCTCAAAAATATCTAAACAAATTAATAACTAAGAATAATATTACTTTACAAGTAAATTAATTTGTTTCTAATATGCAAATTTTTATTCCACATATTAATTACATAGAGCTGTACTTAAAATATTTTTGAATTTTTATAAACTATAAACTGAAAATTGTAACTTGTAATATAAAAAAAATCTAATGGACTACTTCTTTTCATTCATACCACAATAAATAATAATGTTAATTAATATTTATTGCAAAAAAAAGTAGTTTAAATCCTTAAACATATTCAAATGATCAATAATTTGTGAAAAGCTGTTTAAACATTACCACCTATAAAATATTTTTTATATAAGATCACACATTGGTTTTTAAAATATATTATATACATATTAATAACAGTTTTATTTTTACTCTTACATATTTCATGATCTGAATTATTTTAGAATAAGTAATAAATTCTAATGTGACCAAACATATCTAATCTATTACTTTTTTAAGTATCATTTTTGTTTATTATTTCAGGCTTCCTTCCTTTATTTTCTTAATTCAGCCATATAATGTTTATTGCATGCTATCATTATGATGTATTCAGTGTTGTTTGAAAGTTATAATTGATTATTTGTTAGTCTGCTTTCAAACTATATTGTATTTGCCTATATAGTAAGGTTTATTTAAACTTCTTTGAATTAATATTATCAACCTGTTTAATCAAATTTCAATCTTTAATGCCTATAAAAATATATTAGGCCCTAGATAAAGGTGTGTATGCATCTTTATTGTAAGAAAAACAATTATTTTGACAACATTCCTATATGATGTCCATTCCACCAATTAAAAAACCACATTGAATTACTCTTCAGTTTATTAAAGCTAAATTATTAAAGCTTTAGATTACAATTGCCAAAGCATATGAAAGATTGTTAGATTAATTATAGTCAAATATTAATATTAAAATTTAATATTTAAACTAAATTTATGATTCACACTAAAAAACTTCAAATATAATTAAAGCAAATCACTCTAATTTGTAACAAAATAAAATAATTACAATAAGCTTTCAATTACTTATTAAATATTTAAAAATGTCAAATCATTTAATTTATTGTTGTATAAAATTCATATCTGATCAAATAATAAACATTAAATACAATGCAAAGAAAATGGTAAATAATTATTCTTTCTTATGCACCCTGTGTTTTTGATTTTCAAATTATTTTTAAAACTGCTTCTAATGAATTATGTGGTATAATTAGTTATCCAAATATGATTAACCAATAAATGTGCATTGTAAAATTTAATGACAATCAATCAAGTGTATCATTTTAAATTAATTCAAAATTTATTAACAAATTGATATAATTTAAAGTCAAATATATATATATGGTCAAATTCATATAATCTAATTTTGCTTTATTTAATAGGTTTTCAATTGACATTAACTTCATGTTTAAATAGGTGTTTACACATCAATAACTACTTATTGGATATTAAATATAAAAACACTTATGTTTATATAAAAAAAAATGTTGTGGAACATTCATACTTTCCAAAATATGAGAATTCAAAATATATCTTTTTTTATACTTCCTATAAAAATATAGTTGATCAAAATATAAAAAAAAATTATATTTTAATATAAATTTAAAAGAACAAAATAAAATAAATATTTATTAAGATATAATCCCTCTGAACTCCTAATATAGGTGATATATCTGAAGTTACTTTATAATTTATACATAAAAATAAATAATTTAAATTGAAATAACAATTATTATGCTTCAAGGTATAAATTCAAACTTATGAAGACAATTCCCTTACATTCAGGGATGTAAATTGATTTTTACTTAACCTATAATTATATTATTATTCATATCCATAATGCTATACATTTTAAATGAAATTAAAAAAAATGTTGCAATAATGATGATAAAAATAAGCAAATAACCAGAGTAATAGTCTTTAGATATGGCCTTTATAAAATAGTACCATAGTTCTAGTGCTGTTTAAACAATGTTCCAACACTTTTTTCGTATTTCAGAAAAAGTAGAAATATTACAAAAAACTATGAGATTCAAAGAACATTTGATTAATTCCAATATTATCCAAATATTCAAATTATCTTTTCATTCAGCAGATATTTCATCTTTATAAGAATTATAAATATACAAATACTAATTTATATATATATATGATGCAATGTAGATATTTTTTATTTAGCAAGTAATCAAATCATAAAACATTACAAGTAAACAGATTCCTGTTTCATTCACTTATGCTATGGGAATTAAACTGATTTTTATCCCATGTATAAATTATCCATAAATTTTATAAAATTGTGTCAGTAGGTGATCATATTCTTTGTGCACATTTTTCTGTTGTTAATATTTATATCTCATCATTGAAAAGTAGATAATATTTTTCTTAAAGTGAAGAAACATTCTGATGGCTTTGAAACACTAAGAATTACATTTTTATTACTTTTCATTTTTATAATAAATTATCACCCCTCATAAACCTTTGACATACAGTACTGTTCAGGGTAAATACTGTTGCTTTTCACTTCATCATTTTGTCTTTAACTATATACTTTTAAAATAAATAAAAAGAAAATCATGTAAAATAAAACAAAATTAGACATGTTTCTGTTGAAGTTAAAACAAAGAAGAGGGAGTTTATTCTCTTCAGTTCTAATTATAACTTTTTCCATTTACTTCATAGCAATAATAGAAATTCATTTTATTCATTCTTTAACAAATTGTAGCTAGTGTTCTGTAAATAAAAAATCTTATTACTCAATAATGACAAATAAAAAAAAATTCACAATTACTATATAACAGACATTTACATTTTTAAAATACAAATATCATTCTAACACAAATTAAACAATTTACAATATATTATCACTATACTACACTGGAAATGTATTTTCTTATTTATCATTCAAATATAATATTATACAAATAAAGCAACAATTTATTTTTGATACAGTTGTATTGTTCATAATTTATTATTTTGGATGCTGTAATGAAAATACATATAATAAAAAATAATAATAATTTTATCCAAATCATATCCATTTTACAATGAGTAAAGTCACTTCACAATCTTATATAATACAATTAATAATATTTTTTAAATTAATATTATCATTATCATAGCAACACAATTCAATACTTTACAAGTTAAGATATCCTCATCAAAAATCAAATAAGAAAGAAAAATATGACTGTAATTTTATCACATATTAAAACTCGTCTCAACTTCAGTAGGTACTATATATATATATATATATATATATATAATGTTTAATTTTTTATATAAAAATTTTTATAGAGGTGAAACAAAATTTTCATTTTTTAACATTGCCTCTTGTTTTTCAAATGTTTATAATTAATTACTCATCTTGACATTTCAAATAAATGTCTGCACACCTTGATAAAAAAAATTCAAATGTCTTTTATGATATTTTATACATAAAATATTAAAAAGTAGAGAATGTCATGAACATATATAAACATTATAAATATTTAAAAAGGAGGGTGATTAAAGGTATAAAAGAATTTAGTTATGGACATTTTTTTAAATAAAATAAAAAAATAATATTATGGATGTTCAAACTTCAATAAAATTAAATTTTATATTTATAAACCAATAAAAGGTAATTATTTATAAAATAATAAATAATTCATATTCCATTACAGGTACACCAGTACAAGTATGTAGGTTATTTAGGGTGCAAAGGCATTTGATGACAGGAGTTCCAAAATGTCTCAATAATTAATAATATTTAGAAGTAAATAAAAATGTTTACATTTTAAAATCACACCTTTGTTACAAATATATTGTGAATGTAAATATTTTTTTATAAATATGGAATATTTCTTTATTTAATAAAATTATGACAATTGCTCCAGCCTTGAATTTCAAGGTTTAAGCTTTTTGCATTAAAACGAACAGGATAGATGCCATTTTGTTACGATAATTAATAAAACGTATATGTAAATGTTCCAATTTCTAAATCATTTTATTGTTAGAAACAAGTTCATTTTTATTTAAATATAAGCTCAATTCTTCTTTACTTAAACATGATGCAACAATTGCTGAAGCCTCAAAATATACTACATATACACTGTACCACTGCACAAAAGTAAACAGATCTATGCTTGTTTGTAGCTATAATTAATAAAATTTATATGTAGATGAAAATATTTAAATTTCCCAATCACTTTTATTTAAACATCCTCATTTATATATATATATAGTACTGTCAGAATTGCATGTTCATTTAACATCCTCATTTATATATATATATAGTACTGTCAGAATTGCATGTTCATTTAACAAGGTTTAGGATCTAAGCAAAAGTACCCTAAATCCACTCATACCCAAGATACACAGGTCAGGAGCAATCATGAATTCTGCCCTATTTGCTCTTTTCTAAAACTATAACATTATAAACAATACTTCTGATGATAACAGATGAAATTTTATTCATTCTGGTCCTGGAGACACAGCAGAGAAATATGAGATCTACAGGGTAATTAATGTAAATAAATAATATCAAATCTTGGCTCAATCAAATATCTTATATGAAGAGACAATTTATAAATTTTAAATGAATTGCACACAGCTAGCATTTCAAAAGAAACAGGAATTATAAAATAATATCCATCCAGAATGAGCAAGAACAGAACAATCCAGAGATAAATGTCCATTTAAAATATTCAGTTATAACTTCTAAATATTACTAACACTATTATAAATATTAGATGGAATTCAATAAGTGAGATTCAGTAAGACACAAATGCATAAGTAATTATCAACATAATAATTTAATGAACATAAACAATTTTAATTTACATCAGAAGCATAGCACAGATTTAATGTAGTTATTACTTTGCATATAGGCAACTGATTTAGTATGCTAATGAACTATAAATAATAATAAATTAATGTTATCAATACTATAATCATTACTTTAAGTAATGATAAGGACGTTTATAAATTCATCTCCAAAAAGAGGTTTACTTTTGATATAACAGATAAGTAATTTATCGTTTATAAGGATATCTGGGCCAGTACAAATGAGGAATGGATTAGCCTAACAGCCTTACTGTGACAATCCTAAAATATTTGACTAATTATCAAATGAGTGGCTTACAAACATCACTGTGCCATGTCTTATAGATAATATGAGAAGTACACATAAAAGAACTCGCAGTGCTAACTATAATGACAGCATTTAAAATGGAGAAGATGTTCATCTTTGGACTGAAAGGCTTTATCACATATATGATTCCACTTGTATTTATCACAAGGCAGTATTCGAAAATATGAGTGGTAAGGATTCCATGATATGCTTGCCGATGTTTCACATGGAGAGCCTTAATACTCTAATGTTTGTCCTGAGATTGGTTCTACCAAACCTCATTCTTAGATGAGTTACGTGAAGAAAATCCAGAGTTTGGATGAATAAATATGATAAAGCAAAATATAAATTCTTTAAAATGCTATCATAAGTAAGCAACGCGAATATGGCTTAAGTCTTAAATGACTAATGAAATAATCTAAGCTTAAATAAAGCAATAATATCATGTGTAACACCATGATAAAATAATAACCCACTCAGCATTGTATGTATAACTTTAATAAATTTAGGATGTCGAATATAGAAGAGGGAAAAATATTATTTTTCCTATTTAACAAGCCCAAGTATTCTTAAATGACAATATATTATAAGCAAGTTAATGCTCGATGGCATGAAAGCAATAAATAATTATTTAAAATAGGTTAATAATTAAAATTATTTTAGAAAACATAGAATGCATCTAAATAAATATTGTCAACAACAAAAAGTTTATCTTATCCCATAATATGACATTTTAAACAATCCGCCATTAAGCATTTATTTTAAAATATTTAATCGAGCGAACTAGTGTTCAATAAGAAATTTCACATTTAACTTTTCCAAAAAATATCGGAATAGTAGCTAAAATAATATAAGTTTGCTAGATTAAACATTAGCATACCAAAATTAATTTAATAAAATACATATTTAAAATAAGTTTTGCTGCATGAAAATAAAATAATTAGAGCATAAAACTTAAAAGCTAATGATAGATTTAAAGTACATAATTCTGTGCTAGCATCCCAAAGAACGAGTTTTTAAAAACTTAAGAGAGAAAATCACAAATTTAACGATAATTAAGTTTATAGTCAGTTACCAAATAAATAAAGATTACATTATGATTACAATTAAGACTTAGGAAAGAAGTGAGGAAAATTAAGAGTTCATTCTTTGGCAAAACAGATTACCTTTAGAAGTTATGGTGGCCACTTATAATAATGTATACGAAGTTTAGCAAGGCACAATATTAATAAAATAATGGTATGCATCTTCCAATAGTTCTTTTACAGTTAAACAGAACAGTTCTCAAGTAGCGATGGCATGGCAGGAAGGCAGGACAAGGTGATTTAAGATCAGGGAAAGCAAATTTTTTTTACTCACAGTTCATTTTGTTTCCACTCTCTAAACGAATACGAGAGAGAAGAGTGATTTGAACTCCTTTTGCACATTCCTAGAACTTCTGCTCCTCCTATACTTGAAATTTGGCAATATTGGAAGATGTAAACAATACATTCCAAAAAGCATTATTTAAACGTATTTTTAAAATTGCAAATAACTTTAAAATATGATTTTTGGTTTGACTTGAAATAGTTAAATGAGAATGACATTTTTAAATTGTAATAATACTTTCTAGAATTTTCTGGCATTGCTTTAGCTCTACATTAATTGTATTTATTTTTATATCTGTAATACATATATGCACATACACAATTATCTAAGTGAAGGGAATTTACAAGCTTGGAAATAAAATATACTTAAGCTAAAATAATAATTCAACTGGTTACACATAACCATTTTGAATAAACAGGGTGGAAGTGATATGTGTATATGTGTGTGCTTAACATTCCTAGATGACCAAATAAACATATAAACTGGTTCAAACCCTACTTTAAAGGTATGTAATGTCATCAGGCAATGAAGTTAAATATGTACTACAGATTTACCACTTCAATATATATATATTGAAACAGACAGATCGAAGAACCGATCTTAGTTTCATGTGTTTAAGTACGGTAATTCGAACTACTATTCGCCCGCAATGGGATTTTTCCATTTCAAGTCACAAAAATTGAGCTATATATATTTTATGTTTTGTAAATAAATATGTAAAGATTCCGTGCATAAATGTCACAAATCATGAAATAATATTCATGTGTGCGTGGTTTGTGAATTTATATCAGCTTAATTTAAAAGTTTCATTGCGGGTGTATTTGCTTAAATTTTAGCCTTTTAGAATTATACAAAGTCGTTTAAAAATACTGATCAAAAGTCACATTCCTTTGATCAGTGGTTTTAATTAAAATCTGTATTGTACAAATGTATAGAGTAATTGAGTTGTATTCGAAATTAGATAAGGAATTTATATTTGTAATTACTTTGTCAATTTAAAATTGCGTATTAAAGTTAAAGATAGCTGAAAACGGAACAATGGAAATGGATAATTGATATTGTATGGTCAAGCTGGATTGCTGAAGGCTAGAGAAAAGTAGGCGGAGCCTAAAACAAAAACCAGACAGAAAGGTCAACCGTGGCCATCGTAGAGAAAACTAACATTCTAACTTTTGACGTGGCTGAGAGTAGATCGTCTCAAAAACAGCAAAGCAGTTGCTAGAGAAATCTCTCCAACTTTTGTTAAGAAGTCCACCAGTAAACCGTAATGTCGATGGGCTAAGTGCCAGGAACTGATCTCTGTCCCGCCAATTTGAATCTTTGTGCCGCTGACTGATCATGTTTTATGTGCTTCACAATTTCCAGCTTCCAATCTCCAAATTGACTATGCCTTCCAAGTAGATTTCAAATGCGTGCCTACGTTCGTCAGAAATACCATCGTGAGAAGCCAAGCCGGATGAAGAAGGAAGGGTAACTGTGTTACCTGAACTTTTAACTTTCTCCCGAGCTTAATGTTATAAGTTAATCTGTCAATCAAATGAATCACATGTAAGTTTTTTGTTTCATTTATAATGCTACTGTTTCAAACCTGTCAGTAAATTTTCTTTTCTCCTTTTCCTCTGCTCTAGTCTTTAGAAAATAGTTTGTAAATATTGTATCTACTAATAATAATTCAAATGAAGACATTTATATTTTTTTTCCTATTTACTTATGCTATAAACAAACGATGCCAATAGAAATATTTCCCAACTCTGTTTAAAGCTAGTTTATAATATTGATTATAGTTATTTTAAAAGGAAGTTCATTGTTAAAGTAAAGATTATTTCATATATTGAGTTGGCAGATATTAAATCACTTTATTATGTTTTTTTTTGTTGCCATACTATTGTAACCGATACTTCAATCTTAAAAATGTAAAGGGTTTTAAGTTTATTATCTTAGTTTCCTACATGAAATGAGAAATAGTTCTCAGTGTATAATTTGTTATCATAGCTACCGCCTGAACGACCTGGGGGAGTTAGGGGTTTCAGAGTAAACTTAATTAATTATTGCTTTCGCGGTCAGTTTGATTCCGCCATGTTTTATTGGAATAGTTATATCAGCCTGTTGCGCAGAAATAGACGAATTGATTACCCAGGTTTGGTATAATTCCTTTTCAAATCCACTTCAAGCACTCGTCCTCGATGACTGTGGCAATGCCTTCCCTTCGCCGAAGTTAGCGTCTCGCCATACTACCATATGGGGAAGAAAGCAATTCTTTCCCAGGTTATCTCTTGGATCACCGGGTTTCGAAATGATCCCGGCTGGTTGTAGTGACCCGGAGCTACTTGGGGGCATTAAGCCTTGTCAAAGTACAAGCCGTCTGGTATTCCGTTGATGCACCACAAGTGATTACTGTAGGGCTCTTCAATCTAGGCAACCACTAGTACATCGATCTTAGATATCATAGTTATACAAAACCACCCTCCAACTATTCGTACACGCAACGGTTCGAATCTATTCGAATAAAATAACTTAATAAAAAAATCGTAGATAAATATTTCCGATGCTCAAATGCTCTGATTCCCTTAGCCACCCGTCAATCATTTCACTACACAAATATTGGTATGAGTTTGTTTACCAGGTAAAATGATTACTAAAGACTAGTAGCTAATTATAATAGAATATTTATGGAAATCTTACCGTACTTTTGAATACTATATTTTTATGCTCTCTATTTGTTATTAAACAATTTATTTACTCTAATTTTGTGTTTTCCACCTCATTACTCTCGAAGTCGATTTAGTCACCTACTGGCTGTATTGACAACTTAAATATATACATTACATTAATGACCGTACCGATATCCAGAGTATAATAGATCTATATATAAAACTGTAAGTAATTTAGTCTGTGTTCTGAGTTGAGCTAGTAAAGGGATAACCCCGTGCTGTTATAAAGTCATCATCGGTTGGTCATGCTGGGGTTTGGGTTTGAATTTCGTTGGCGTTTTGGAATTTATTCTTAAACGTGGACTGGGTTTGAACTCGGGTACTGTGTATGAGTAAGCGTGGTGGATTTATACCGGTACAATATATATATATATATATATATATATATATAAAGTACGTTTCTATTAATAATTTATTTAAAAATAAAATACTTTTAAAATATTGATTCATAATTATACTAATTCTGCATGTATTGGAATTATTTTTATTAGTGTTATTTTACACATTTTTTTCTGTATTATTCAGTTTAACATTGTATTAGAGAGTCTAATTTAAGACTATGGAATCTGGAGATGATTCTGACATTGTCTTGTGCAAATTTTTTTTAATAACAATATTAACTTTTTTTTATTAGGTCATATTATACTTTTTACACATTTTATTGAATAGCTTTTCCTATTTTTAATAATGATATTATTGTTTAATAATCGTCTCTTGATTGTAATAACTTCACTTGTAACTTCTTGACTAGGAAAATGTTATATATATATATATTATATATAAATAATATATATAAATGTTATATATATATATATTAAGAAAATAAATTATTTAAAGCAGTAATAAAAAAAGCATGTTTTTATTAAGCATTGGAGATTTAGACTGTTACCACTAGAGAGCCAACATATATAGAAGTGTGTGCTTTGGATAGAGGGTTTTCCTGTGAATTTTGCACTGCAGGTCACAAAGTGAACCTATGGACAATTACAGGTCAGGCAGGTTTTATTATTAGTTTAAATAAGCCATAACACATATGTTATAATTTTTAATAGATAAATGTGAATAAATATTAATTTATTATTAAAATAAACCCCATTATATAAACTTATTTATGGGTGCAGGGATCTTTTGGTAAAATATTTTTTGTTATTTAATATCAATACAGCAATTAGTTAAAGTATTAAAAGTGCCTAGAAAATAACTTTATATATTAAAGAAACCATTGAAGAAAACAATTATTTGATTTTTTTTTGTTTTACTTATTATAATCTATTATTAAATAAAAGAAAGTGCAAGACGTGGTATAATGGCTTTTAAGAATTTCTCAAATAAACAATGTGTGAAAATTTCTTCTTTTTAAGTAAATCCTTAAAATTCCTTGATAACTGGTTATATACTATGGCTAAGTTAAACTCAAATAACAAGCACATTAAAAATATATTAATGAACAAATATTTGAAATTGAGAAGCTAAATTTGTTAAGAAATAGCATGATTTAAACATGACAGATTACGAAATTATTTTGAACTAATTAAATGCTGGCTAAAGTCAACTTAGTAAAAACTGATTTTTACTTCACATCGTGGTCACTAAATTTTGGAGAGATTTATGTAAATAAAAACATAAAAATGTAAATAATTTTAATTTTTTAATATTCTACTCTGTCTTTTATTAAACAAAATTAAATAAAATTTGTTTTGTTGTAATTATTTCATGGAGGAATGGATAGGATTTTCACGTGATAAAAACATTTACATATTAAAAAAATAAATAAATTATCTTATTTATTTATTATAAATATGATTTTGTGGGTTATTGAATCAGTATTTGAAAAAACAAAACACATATAATGCAAAAAATATATATTTTATTTTTTTCAATGGTTTTAACTTCGTCAGGATTACCTCACAATTGTGTTTCTACAGTTATGTTACTTTGCATATAATATTCTTGTACATTAAAAGTTTTGAAATAAAAGAAAATGTAATTTCATTTAGAATGTAATAAAACATTTTTGATTTTTCACCAAAGTCATAAATCATGTAGACACAAGGCCTTCATAAATGGGGGTTCATGTGCCATTGCAATGCACTCAAGTCAGTTTTGTTCAGGAGATGAAGGGTACTGAAATACCCATGCAACGTTCCTGTTTATTTATGAATGTATTGAAAAGGGACAAATGACGTATATATGATTTTTTTAAAAATTAGTACATATGTAGTAATTCTGCAAAAAATATATCAATAAACATAAATTTACTTTTGCGGGTTTAATATAACTAAAGAGATTCTATTGATTGCACCCAAATGATTTTGACTATGTACTTGTAGTATAAGAATGACTATTTAATTATAATTTCTAAAAAAATAAGATTGTTTAGTAAAATTAAACATTGAAAGATGAAGATAATTATGCAAGCACAAATGATTTAATTATTTTTATTAGATTAAAAATATCTACAATAATGTGTTGGAAATAAATATAAGGATATTACTAATAATGTTTATAAATAGATAGATATATTATTATTTATATGTCCATGGCTATGAATACCAATCTCGTAAGCACATGAGGAACTGAAAAGTTTTTAATCAACATTTGGTTAATTAATTAAAGACTAGATATTAATTTCAATAATAAACTTCCAAGTATGAGTTATATAATGTAATTCTTTCGAATATCAAGTAATCTAAAATATAGACAAAATGTAAATCCACTTTTATCCTAATGTAAAGCTCTTGAAAATCTATCCTCCAATTATATAATATATAATTAGCGCTACATAATTATATATATTGTTGAATCTGCTGTTATTAATTATTGAATCTAAAGCAAAATAAATGTTGAGATTTTATTTTCAAATTATTCACTAAAATGTTATTTTATTGATTTTCTTTCGGCAAATTAAGATATTATTCTCGGATATACGGTATATGCGGGAATATAATTGCTAAAAAAAACTGTGATTTCATTCGTAAATAAACTCTCACGCAGTACAGTTATTATATTTTTAATGTTTGTTTCGGTTTTTTTTTAATTGTATTACAATGTTTCATTCTTAATGTTGAATAGAAAATGAACATAATTTAATTTTTATTAGACTTTTTCGCGATAAAGTGAAATAGTCAAAATTAACTTCTCAATAAATATATCTGATGCACTTTATTAATAAAAGATTAATTTTAAACACGCAATAAGACTCAAATGTTTTATAAATCATTTAACTTGGTAGCTATAGTGATAGAATGTGACAAATTTGGTATTTACAATAAACTTTTAAGTGTTAGGGTTTTATTTTCTTCTGCAAAAATTGTATTGGAAATTAAAACGATGTTTAATATTTATTTACAGAAAGGTAAGATGTTTTTCGATTATCTATATGCTTAATTATAATTACTTTTCGTTTGCAGATAAAATAACAAATTAAATGTTTCATATATATTTCCCCTCTAAAACCGTTGTTAATAGAAATTCAAAATTGTTTAACGACATGCAATCTCCAGAAAAAAATGTTATAAAATTAAAACTGAATCGTTGAAACTATGCATTTAATACAATAGCTATTCTTCATTTTATGAACACACGCACAGGCAATCATATATATAAATTGCTATAATTTGTGTTAACTGAAAGTGTATTAAGTGATTTGCTTGAGTGTGACTATGTAAGCTCAAATGCGCTGAATTGCTCAAAAAAAAAACAAAAAAAACAACATAATATATATATATTTAAGTTTGAAACAAACCGGAAATAAAACTTAATTAGTATAAAAATATTGCGATATTTAAAAAGTATGTATGTATATTTACTAAGAATGTGAAAAAAAAAAAAAGAAATGTGTATTTTTATTGGCATGTAATAATAATAATATTTTTTAAAACATTAAAACGATGGATTCAGTGAAAAAATTCAATTGTTTCTCTACTATGATTTCCTCTAGCAATATGCCAGCATCGCTTCATATTAATCTGATAACTATTTCAATAGTGTTACTGACGTACTTGTTTGTCTATCATTGAAGTATTTTATTTTTCATCTCACCTTGTTATGTCTAATCTTTCCACACTTTATTGAGTTGTCTTAGTATTATATTTTTGTTCTGTTTGTTAAATATACAAGTCTCAATTTATAAGTAAGATATGGTAATTCATCAATAAAAATCTTATTTTTTTGAACATGTGATAATTTTTTTGTAATTTTTTTTATATTAAAACAATAACAACTGAATTATGCACTTCCATAATCCATAACCTTTTCTCTAACTGCTTATATTCATAAGGTATTATCTTACAGCATGATTTGAATTAGATCTGTTTTTGAAATGTTTTACAGATTAATTCAAAATAAAACAAATTACGTTATCTCCATTCAAACACAATTTTGAATTGACATAATCTTAGTTTTATTTTAATTAAGGTTAATCCTAAAAAAAATGTTTAAGGAACACTTTTATTAGCAAATCTATCTATTTTCAAAATTACAACATCCTTGAAAATTGATTTAATCATCCTTGCAGATTAATATTAATAAAAAATAATAATAGCATTTTTAAACTTTTAAAATAAACTGATTTCAATTTTTCACATTACATTTAAGAAAACTATATATATATATATATATATTATTTATCTATTGTAACAGCACCTTTTTTATAATTACACTCAACATTCCCTAAATATATCATGAGGTTTAATGTGAATATGGTATATAACAGAAATTTATTGTACAAATAACAACAACAAACGAAATAAAACTTAAATAATATAAAAATATTGTGATATGTAAAAAGTATCTATTTATATATACTGAGAATGTAAATAATAATAATAATAATAATAATAATAATAATAATAATAATAATAATAATAATAATAATAATAATAATAATAATAATAATAATAATAATATGCTGCATCTTCACCATTGACAGTAACACCAGAAGACATCCAGTTACATTCATCAATAAGCTCCAACAAATCAAGGAAGACCCAGGACAATAATACTGCACACCCAAATATTTTTGCTGCCACCTGGTCACTGCTAAAACAACCAACCTCTATAATAGGTCATAATCCAATAATCCTCTCATTATATAGCATTCAATGAGACCATCCAATACTCTCCATAAAACTCATCTTCATTAACTGTCTTCAACTCCATCCACCATTGGTCTAAGAATTTGTTCCCCATCTATTATATTCTGCTGGCTGTCACCACACAGAATTTTACTTTGAATTAACTTCATTCTTTATACAGCACCCATGACTTGATTTTATGCTACATAAATTACAATTGCCACCCTAGTATACTTCAGAATTAACAATCAAAAGAACAATAATCAAGAATAATTTAGTGACTGTAAATGACTTTTAATATGACACACAATTTGTACCTGTAACCCTAACAATCAATGTTATGTAATGCCATATAACCTAAAGGTTTAATAAAGATTATTGTTGAAACATAATAATAATAATGATGATGATGATGATAATGATGGTGATGATAATAATAATAAACGTATGTATTTACATTGTCCTATTTCATTTTTTTCATGGCTTCATTTTGACTAGCTACTCTTTTGTTTTGTTTTTATGATAGTTTAAAATCCACAATTTATTTCCACTTTAGGCTAATGAGCAATAAGCTTGTAAGATATTACTATGAAATAACACAATATAATATCACTTTAATGTAAACATGTTAATATTATTTATTGTATACTAGATATTTATAATTCTATGTCTTGATGATACTTTAGTATATTTTTAAATCAAATTTAAATTATCAAATATTTATTGATTTTCTAAGAAGAATTAATTTTACTTTTACTTTGGACCAAGATTAAAACTGTTTCACTTTGTGAAAAACATTGGCAAAATAATTAAGCATAAGTTGTGTTTATCTGAAAGATACATTCATTATTAGAATGCACCAAAATGTATAAAAAAAAAACACAAATAAAACACATTACAAATTTATCTTTTAAAAAAATATTTATATAATAAAATACATGATGTTTTATTTATTTTCAAATAAACTAGAAAATATTAATATAAAAATATAAAGAGGTTTTTTTTTTTTTTTACAAACAATAAAAATAAGGATATTGCTAAACTTGAGCGATATTATCTTTAATTTTATTTAATCAGAATATTCAATAGTGAACTTTGTTAAATATTTGTAAGTCACCATAAAAAAACATAAAAATATTTTGGTAAGCAGATTGGTTTGGGTGCATGGCAACCTGACATATTCTCCAAAATGTATATTATAATCAAACTGATGTCTAGACAAACACAACACACAGCTAGTTATGCCATTGAACCTATGCATCAAAGATAAAGAATTATAATTAAGAAAAAAAGTATATTTGTGTCTCCCCAATTAACCACATCCTTCCAAAAGATTAAGAGAAAGTCATGTAAAATTATAGTAGCAATGAAAGTATTCAAATGACGTTTTTTTTTACTAGAGTTTTACTAAATTTAATAAACTTAAATATAAAAAAAAAACATAACACAATTGCTTTTGAACTGAAACTTTTTTATATAAATACTGTAGCTTCTCTAGTTTCTAATTTTCATAACATCTCAGACAATTTTTGTCATAATATAATAAAATCTCCAAAATGGAAACATAATTTTGTATTTTGTTGTCAATATTCCGATTTAAATTGTGCATAGGGTAACTTAATTTTTAGCTGGAAATATATTTGTTTATATTTTCAGGACATTTTTTTATGACAATACTCATGTTTACTGTTTGATGTTAGCTAGTAACAATATTGACAAAAACTCATTTTCAAAGATGGAAAAAACTATTTTGCAAATTTATGTATAACTTAATAAAAATATCTACCAAGGCAATCAAAGATATACACAGAACATTGACTAGAGTCAAGTCCTTCCAATTATTGTAGGGAAATCAAAGATTTTTTTAGATTATTCAGACATTTTTTTCTATTTAAGCTAAGTAATATTTTAATTTGCATTTGTTTTAACAAATGTGGTAATTTACTTTAGTTTCAAACAAACAATTAGAGATAGTTTTCTTTTATTTACACTTTATTTACAGAGTTAATGATGAACTAACTTTAAACTACAGTCAATAACGTCCAACTATTTTCAAATTACTAAACGATTTCCCTCTCAAAACAGCATAATAACTAATCATAATATATGATAAAATAAAAGTACAATATATATATATATATATAAAGTTTTATACAATAAAATAAAAGTACAATATATATATATATATATATAAAGTTTTAACAAGAATCAATAAAGTCTTTTTTTTGAAAAATTAAAAAAGAAAATATATTTATCATCCTAATATTAGATTCTAGATTAAAGCAAAAATATTTCTTAACATTAGTTAAAATTATAAATTTTATTAAACGCACATTATTATTTAAGTAATATTTACTAAGGCTGTAACCTTTAGGAATAAGCATCTGAAAGATTCGAAGGTAGGGACCTCTACAGGTATTAGCCACAAGCTTTCGCTAGGAAGAAAAGAGGGAAACCTTCTTTACTTCAACCTACTTTTATATATGAATAGGTGAAGCTGAAGTGGTTAGATCTAAGAGTGTGAAGCTATTCAATACTTCACTAATTAAGTCCACAATTCTTATTATACATTATTATACAATTCTTATTATACATTATTCTTATTATACAATTCTTATTATACATTATTCTTATTACAACATTATTTAAATAAATCTTATTTTACAAAACATTTTTTTCCAAAATTTTATATATAACTTTTATTTATAATTAAATTACGTTGTCAATATTTTTCATTCTAACAAAATTATAAAAGTAAATTTATTTAACTCAAAAATTATTTATTTAAAATAAAAGTTAATTAAATCATTTAAAATTGAAAATTAAAATTTGCCTAATACAATGTTTAATAAAATATTACTAAATATTATTTATATAAAGTTTCAGACTTTCACATGCTTGCTCACACACACACACAGTTATAATTTATTGTATTTATGCATTTGTGTATATAATGCTTGATTCTATACATTTATAAAGTTTCAATACAGCTAAACAAATAAGTTTTTTGGGTCTTGTCTTTTCTAACTGATTTTTAAATATTTTACCTACTGGGTTATGTCTACTATATGTCAATCTTAATGAATTACATGAAGTTAGTCCTTCAATGTATATATTAATCTTACATTTCTATAAAAATTAACCAAACTTCTCTTTAATTTTACTAGCAAGCTTTAATTTCTATGTTCTGTGTTCTTTATCAAATTGTAATTATGAACTGAATAATTTATTTTTATGTCAAATTGAATCTGACTGATCTATTCAACTATCATCTTGTTAGGATTATGACTTTAAGCCTTTGTTATTTTTGCACATCAACACATTTTTGTGAACTTTTAATATTTTTATTCATTGTCATAGACAATTGTTACTAGTTTAATTTGATAGTCAATTTTTAAATATTTATCCCAATTTAAAAAGGAATTTTTTATTTTTTATTTTATATAAACAACATAATTATTTAAAATGATGAGATCCACATAAAATATTTCATCAAAAAAAATTCCACAGATATCAACCATAGCATGACATCTTTATATAACAATTAGCATAACACTTTTCCTGTATTTTGTTAAAAAATCTATTTTCATATCTTACTGAGAAATCTCAATCTATAGCAAACATTTTATTTCATATGGAGATGTAGTACAAGAGTCATACTTAATTGGGATTTCCAAAATATAGGAGATGATGTTCTGTGATTACATAAATGCTATTGGTAAAGACAAAAATATATTGCACACTTGTCATAAATAACATGACAGTGCCTAAACCTATAAGTTATGTCTTTATACATTATAAAAAAATATGTATTACTATTTTTTAAAAATAAATTTGATTATTTTTATATGTTTTTAATTTGTTTAAATAAACTGCATATAAATATTCTTTGAAAGATTTGTTTTTACTCAACTCAGATAATATTTATTATTGACCACTGTTACAAATTACATCACTATAAATTTCAATGGTATTTATTGTAAAAAAAAGTTGTATAACATTAAAAGTCTTTATGTGATTTTACTTTAACATTAAAATTAATGTTTGCATCTAAAGTTTTGTTTTTAAAAAAAAAAAAACCAAAAAACAAACTTTTGTACTCCCTAGAAAAATAAAGATTTGAAAGGTTCTGGAATGATTGCTTGTGTAATTTAGAATACTGCTACATTCTATAACAATTTCCCTTTGATAAATGTAAAAAAAAATATGTAAATAATACTTAAACAATACTTGCTGCTGTATTAAAATCATTCACCACTAATACAAATTTGAAAAGAGCAAAGTTTTTCCAAGTTTGTATACCAAAGAAATTGGGATGTACACACAAATAATGAATTTTGATTTTTTAAATAATAAGCTATGTTTTAATAACAGTTAAAATTGTAAGTAATTCATTGAAAAAATTATGTGGAGAAATTTCTAAACAAATGTTACATGTCAATAAATCAATGTTTTAAGAACAGAGTTAGTCACTTAATAAAAAGGGTAAAAAGATTCTAAAATTGCATTTCAGGTTATTGAAGTTAACTGACATTATAAAGGACAAAAATATTGACACATGTAAAATATTATTATGTTTGCACTATCCATGAAAATATACTTTTCCACAAACCATTAGATGTACAATAATTGCAAATATATATATATATATATATATATATATTTAAATATATTAAAATTATATATATATATATATATATATATTGTAACCGATGGAATTGTTGAATGCTGTATTCCATTTAAATTGAAGAAAGAAGGCTCCAAACGTTGGTGCCATTTTGTAACTGGTTGAATTGATGAATGCTGGGTGATGGTTAGGATGATCAATCTGATCTGATAAAAAAAATCTAAAATCTAATTTAAATTAATCTAGTCTAGCTCAATCGGGTCGCCATTATGTAATAAACCATCACTAAGCACAAATAATCTCTCTTAAAGTCCAATTTGTTTAAGCGATATGTGAAACAAAAGAATAATGAGATTATCTGCTCCAGACATCAACAAATCCACCACATTACAAAGTACACTGCACTGAGCAACGAAACCATCTACTATTGCCCTAGACAATAATATACGATTAGGCTAACTACTTGATTAGCAATCTAGTGAAAATCAAATCCAATTGATAACTAAAGCAGATTTCAATATATATTTTATTAACCTATTATTATTGTAGTAATTTAAATCTACTTCATTATTTAATGATGCTGCATTTTATCTTAACGGATAAGCTTCTAAATACCTATAATTGTATTTTACAAAACATTTTTACATATAGACACTATTTAAATATCAAAACAAAATAATACTTGACTCAAATATATATCTAGTTTAATAAACGCTAAATAGAAAGTATAAACATTCGTGTCAATAAGCGATACACAATTCTTCTACTCCAATATTTAATTAATAATTTTCTATTGAAATCAACTAGTTTTTATATCATTTTATAAACACTTTGAAAACCTATGCACTCCTTTAAAAGTTAAACAAATTAATCTGCGTCTAGTTTAATAAGAAGCTATAAAGTAATATATAAATAATTTATTCATATCTTCCAATAAAGTGATACTTAATTATTGCTTCGTTTATATGTTAAAATAGAATACTTCACTAGAATTTATTATTAACACTCTATTAGCTCATTTCTAACTCTACAATGCCCAACCACATTACATAAAAGATATATTAAGTTTCTATTGGATGTTTATTCACCTATGAGTATTAGTATTATTTATTTGAATCTTTAAACAATTGAATATAAAATTGGTTGACAATGATTAAAACACATGATTATAATTGATATTTATACAAATCAAAACAATATTCAATTAAACCGGTCAATGAAGTTTGTTCTCTTCATTTTATAGAAGTTTAAAAAAAATATCTAAGACGAGTTATTCTGAACCAACGATAAAGCACGATCTATTTAGATTTTTATGACGGAATCAGACAAACATGAAATGATTGACTTTGTAATATTAACTAAGATAAATGATAATATATATATATAATATTCGAATGCAAATATAAATATAAAATTCATATGGGAATAAAATAAAATACTAATAAGCAAAACATACCATATCTTATATTAAACAATTCAAAACAAAACAACACTCTCCATATAGTAGTGCCATCTTGTGCTAACAAGAGCAATCAATGGATGCCAGAAGGCTTTTGCATAAAATCCCTATCTAATGCCTACTCATCCAATATCCCCAGACTAGTTTCTGGCTTGTGGCCTTCATCAGTGAGGAGCCTTGGATCTGAGAGCACTGCACCTAGATCTTAGGATCTAATGCAACCCTCCAGCACCCACCTTTTAACTCTATTTAACTACAAAACTATGAGAATGAAATTGAAAACACTATTAATATTTTCAATCCAAGCTCAATAGCTTATATAGTCATATGGGTCTGAACTCAATTCAGCACCCATACATTTTGGTGTCTTTGGCTCTTTAACAACCATAGCCACCATTATCCTATTAGGCAGGATTGGTGTTAAACCACTAAACATCACATGATCACTATGAGATAGTGATCATGTGATGTTTAGTGGTTTAACATATCTTATATTCTAGCTCACTTAACAAGCTGGGTTTGAACCTTGCTATTTAAATAGCTACGTCATCTTATGCAATCCAAATAAAACAAAATAATTAAGCGTAGTCTTGGTATTTAAATTAACTCAATTTATTGGATTATATAAAAGAAAATTGGCAAGATTAATTATAAAATACATTGGAAATTACTTTATATTTCAAATTGATTGACTAAATAAAAATGATAAAATTACTATGTGTATCTCTAAATGTGTTGCGACAACAATAACGACATAAAAAAAAATGAATGAATGAATGGAGAGACTTTTGGATATTTTACTGAAAAATTTATATATAACAGATATCAAAGATATTAAATAGGATGGGATTGAGGTTTATTTGTTTATCAAAATAATAACTGATAAATGAATATGAAATCATATGATATATTTGAATCTCTCCGATCATTTTCATTTAATAAATTATATTACTCTTAAAGATAATTTAAATAAAATACACAACCTTTTTAAATACATGTAAAAAAAAATTATTATGCGCACATTTTTATATAAAAAAAAGTATCATACCATATATATATATATGAGTCTGTCCGTTCGCTATTTATTTGTCCATTGACTGACTTCAGTTTTTCTGATGCAAAGAGAAATTTTATTTTTCAAAAATAATAATTCGAACTTTATAATGCTTCACTAACAGTGCTTTTTTTTTCCAGAAAGGAGAGTGCAATTTAATTAGCCCCTTTTTTTATGATGTGAATTAATCCAGTTGATCCTGTGTTCCTTTGCTCATGACACGGTCTATCCAAATGTCTATCCAAATCTAACGGTGGTTATACATCAAACTTTAAACCAGAAATATCTTTGTTTTTAAAACTAAAATAGCCGATCTTTATATAAAGCATTTTTTTTCTTATAGGTTTCCTTTTTTTTTTTTTTTTTTACATTTTGTTATCGTTCCCTTGGAAATCCTTCGCAACTGCCTTTCTTTTAAAAGATTGAAGGGGCAGATAATTTAAGCTTATTTTTTCATGTTTTATGGTTTAACACAAAAAAATTGAAAAACTTTTATTTGTAAAAACACAGAAAATAGGTCCGTCTGTGTCGATTACAAAAAGACGATAGCTTCTCTTATAGTCTGTTGGCTGCTATTTATGTGTTCTCTTTCTGGCATTCTGGTATCATAACAACCACTGAATATTACTGGAATAAACCTCAATGCCAAATGATAAAACAGAACGAATTTTCCCACCTGGCATTCAAGTACGATGGAAGTTTGGAGAAAATGGATACATGGAAATTAAATCCAAATTCGATTAGATTTTTCTTATTATTTGTAAACCAAAATACAAAATTAATATAACAACCTTTATTCACTTTATAAACACAAATAATTTACATATATATATATATATATATATTTAATAATAATATTTTGTTAAATTAATTTATAAACAAATATACATAACACAAAAACATTGAATTATATGTAATAATGTTACTATGGTGACTGCATTAATATACATGAAATATGTAAAAATATTGATCCTATTTAAGTAAACTCATATTGTACTGAATTGTTTCAAAATTTATTTATTTGCCTATATGTTTTTCCTGAGTTTGATTATAGTGAATTTATTATTTTAAAGCTAGAATCAACAGTAAACAATTCTATTTAAAAGCTTTAGGTTGCCATGGTGATCAATTTAAATCTGTATTTCCAAGATCTTCCATTTTCTATCTATCAAGCAAAAGAAAAATCAAATAAGATCAACAAACTTCTTTATTATTTTTTTTTAAATACCTGGATCATTAATTTGAATATTCACAATATTATATTTTTTATTATATATATATATATATATATATATATATATATATATATATATATATATATATATATATATATATATATAAAGTCATTTATCATCATATCATTACTGTAATATGCATAGAATCTGGAAATCTTACACTCTTCTATATATTTAATTATTTTTATTAAGTTTCATTAAATATTTGTCATAAATATATTTTGTAAAAATGTATTACTAGTAAACAATTTCAAACTATCCATTTAAATATAACCCTTTTATTCTTGCACATTTTATATTTTCTTTATTCTACAGTAATAATAAATTTTCATTATTTATATTTACAATATGTATAGATTCATATTACCTTTTCCCATGATAATTTTTGATGGTACCTGGTTCTAGGTCAGATACTACTCCAATGATTTTAACTTCTACCTCTATATTAGCAGCCCTTATTTTAATATCAGGAATATTTATTGTAGGTTTTTATTCAATCCGGGCTGATTTCTCAAAGAGAGATGATTTTTTTTATTTAAAGATGACCTAGATTATAATTTTCCAATTGCTCTTTTCCTTCATAAAGATAATATGACTTTGGCACATTCTCCCAGTTGGATGATGCAGATGACACAGATGATTTTGGTTTATCATCTCTGGGTACAGCTACATCATAAAATGATACTAAACCTTGATCAGAAGTTGACATATCAGAGAGATTATCAGCATTCTCATCTTACATTGTATCATACATCAAATAATTTTATAATATTTTGTGAGGTGATGTTATTTGACTCTCAGTTACATATGTTTCTTCTGTATTTTCATGTGCTAATTTTTCCATCAATTTGTTATTATATTTAGCAGTTTCAGCATGGAAATTTGCTTCATCAGCTGCAAAAAACTGGTAGTTGCCTTCATAGAAAGAGATAATCTAACATGCCATTTGAGCATAAACTGGCAGGGCAAAAGAGATTTTTACATCAAAACAAAAAAATTGTGTAAATATGAAGCTGATAGAAAACTTCATGTTGAAAAATATGTCAAAGATTTTACAGATATAAGCTACACACATTTGACATTAATAAAAATAGTAAAAAAAATTATATGAACATTAACAAGGCCACTACCAACTATATTACAACCAAGCCATGGATTAGTTTTCCATATATTCCTAGCATATCAACAAAGTTCTGGAATATTTGCTTGGACAATGCTCGAACAGCATTCAGAACACCACGCTCTCTTAAAAATCTTTTGAAAAATGCAAAAGACAGAACATACTCCTCAAATAGTTTATAAAATTTCATGCTTATCTCCAGCATATAGAGCAACATCTGAATTTATTCAAAGGTAAGGAGTGTCACATCCCTTTTTCAAAAAAATGGAACATCTGACTTTATAATTCACATTTCTGATTTCAATCATTTGCATATTTTATAAACTATATATTCAGCCTTCTTCCATCATTGTTAATTAATTAATATTGCACTATGATTTTGATGAGAAGTCACTGAAAGTTAACTTAGTGCTATTAAGTTAGAACATAAATATTTGGTTTAAAAATACTTTGTCATAGTGGCTTGACTCAGCTCAAGTTTTTGGAGCATTATAACTGATTGGAAGTATGTGCTAAGAATTTCCTTGTTTGTGTTGCTTTTTTGAAAACAGAAGGTATGATTTTGCCATAAGATAGGCTTGTCAAAAAATGATTTAAATTTTTTTTTCTGGCTATTCTTTTTCACAAAATATCTTATTTGTTTAAAGTCACAAGTTAAATTTCTATATAAATAATATGATAACTCTATCACAGAAATTTAATTTAAAAAAAGCAATATAAATATTATATATTCTGAAAAAAACTTTAAAAATATTTACTGCAACATTAATGCATTTTTTGGTATCAAGCATTTCAATATGTCAATTTTGTATTAAGTCACCTCAATGTTTTCTCTAAACATATAGTAGTAGTATTGTCTTTAAATTTTCATGTTAATTATCAATGATCACATTAGCAACCCTTGAAGAAGAAAACAAATGTAAAAAAAAACCCTAAAACATGTGTTTCATACTAATCTTTATATTACAATTAATAGATAAATGTATTTAGAATGATATAAATTAAGTTTACTTTTTTTAAAAAAGTTCAAAATTTTAATTATATAATGTACAAGTCAAATATATGATACTAGAAGTGCAACAAAAATGCTCTATCTATATAGTTAAATAGTTAAATGATAAGAAGATAACATTTCTGAAAAGTAACAGAAATAGTTGTTTTATTTTTAATTTAAAAACCATTAGCTTCTGTCTATCAATTTACTATGCAAGCAGAAATGGATATTTTGGTATGAGGTGATAGTAATTCATTTTTCTTGTTGAGCTTGTGAAATGTTCACCTTTTTGGTATATATATATATATATATATATATATATATATATATATATATATATATATATATATAAAGTTACTATTATACTTCAACATGTAAGCATTCAGTCAGTAATTCAATCAAGAACTAAATACCAATGATAACAATTGAATTAGATAGATTTTCTTTTAATTTTTTTCAAAAAAACGTTTTGGTGAATTTTTGAAGTTCCTCTTTATCATCAATTTACTTAGATTGACAAAAGCTTGATATAAGAAGGAAAATCATATGCTGAAAATTAATTAGTCTATTCCTGGACTTATATTATCCTATTTTCATTACCCATCATACATTTTTATCAATGTCTACATTTTTTATAATTTTAAATAATTCTCTAACTAATAAGGAGTATTTCAAATCAAATAAAACAGTGTTATTATTGCATGTCAGACGTAAAATATCACAATATTATAAGAGCTCTTGATTAACAAAGAATACATGTACTTTGGAAGACATTAAATGTGGCTCATATAGGTTAGTAACACATTGTGATATGGAAACTGTAAAAGCTGTCATAGCATAATACTTGAGGTAGAGACTATAATGCATATTGAATTTCTGCCTATTTTTTCATGTTAACTTTCCTCTGTCCATAATGTCTCCATAGATAAAGATACAGAGCGAAACATAAAGAAAATTATCTAGCACTAATTTGTCTTTTACTGATTAAGCAAATGCAATTGGTAATAGTCCATGTGCAATGTAGATTTTTCTCAATACTTGTTGAATTGAGATTGTACTGTTTAATTTTAAATTTGTTTTAATCTATCCTTTCTTTTCTGTATAAAACTAGTATCTTAAAGGTCTTCATACACACATCTGTGATATTGTAAGTGTAATAGATCTGACTTTCATTTAGAACTATTCGTATATTTGGTAAGTTCTTCGGATTCTGGAAATGTAACTTATTTGCAACTCATTTCCTATGCTATCTCATCCAAATGTTTGTTTTTGATATTTATAAATTATGGAAGTGTGGTATATACATAAATACCATTATTTTCAGCATGGCATTTATTAATGCTCCAATGTATTAGAATGCTGATAGTGAAGATCGCAAACAGTTCATAAATAATATTATGACAAAGAAATCCAGTTGACTATCCTATTTATTAAATTATAAATTTTAACTCAGGAAGGGTTTGTAAACAAAGAGAACAATTCATGTATCAAATTTTTTAATATGAACATATATTGCAGGCTGGGTATTTATATATAATAAAGAAATGTAGTTAAATTTTTAATAGTTATTACTCTTATGTGTTGAGTTTAGAACTCCACCCAACAATTTATTACATACAAGAAACGTTTGGCATATTTTTAAATGGTAAACTATTGTGGCGAGTAGTTAAATCAATAAGATATGTAAATAAAAAATTGGCATTTTAACGATTCCTGCTTTTGCATCAAGCATTCATGAAAATGGGCATAATTTTTATTATAAATTTGATGCGAAATGACAAAATACCATTTTTATTTTCTATCAAATTTTTGTATTTAAAAATTGCAATAATAAAATTTTTAAAGCGTGATTTGACTTCTCTTATTCTCGCTTAATTTTTCGCTTTATAATAGGGAGGGGTGGGATATATCGTATTATTTGATAAATATTTTCAGTATCACACCTGATTTAAACTAAATATTTTCATTGTACAGAGTATGTCAATTATCACTTTTTCAATTATCAAATTATAAATATATATTGTAATGGGAATATTTGTACATTCACACAACAAAATCCAGAGTTACGTTTAATTTGACATCATTACTTTCTTCGTAATAAAAATGATATACGATTTTTTAAAAAATCCAGAGTTTTTGCAAATTATTACAAAGCTGATCTAGATGAGGGGTTGAGACCCTCGAATCAGATCACACCTCAGTTCCTTCACTAACATTCCGTGAATTACTATTCTATGGATGACAGATATGAGATTACATTCGACCTCACGAGCCGGCAGTAGTAAAGGGTGAAGTATAAATCTCAGGGAATAATGAATAAATTAGTAATTAAGTAACTAAACACACACACACACATATATATATAGCTGGCTACATAATGCACATATTAATAACTAACAATAAATTAAAATATATTTAAATAAGATTTAGGATGGTTGCGATTAACACACTAAACATTATTATAATTTTTTTAAGATATTTAATTATTAAATTATAAGTTAATTAATACAATGGAAGTGCATTGGGATTTATATTTGCAGATGTCTTACAATGATGAATGAGTTATATTCAAGGTTTCTTCTTTAGAATGCACTTTAAATCATTTAATTTTAAGTTTATTACAATTAGTATTATTATCTATAGTTTATATTCATGCCTGAATTATGCTATGTCATTCTTACCAGGTTTGCTAAGAGTTAAGTTTACAAGAATGATAATAGTAAATATAACTTATTTATTAAAATTACATAATGAGTAATAAAAGGCTCCCTATGCAGATTGTTTATAAATAAACTAGATCTGGTGTTCAGATCAATGCTGAACTGAATAATAGTATGGAGGGATAAACTGGTGGTTTGCAGTGTAGCTTCAGAGACTATGGCACTACATAAACTAAATAAGGGTTGTGGCCTGAACATGTAATTACTTATGGGATTCAGTACCAAGTACTCAGTTCCTGCAGAGCATATGACTTGCTATTACAAAATATAAAGAACATATAGTTTGGAAGATCAGACCAGCTTAAAATATAGTTCTGGACCCTCATATTCCAGTTCTAAAAAGAGCTGTCTGAACTAATACTAATGGGATGACTTTACACTAGAAGCTCATTTTAATAATTTATATATAGCAAGGCGTTATAAGGACACATTCATAATGCTTTCGAAAATATCAAATATTAAATTAAACTTATGTGCTTAATCTATAGTTTCGATCTGTGAAACCACTATATGCCAGTTTGTGGATTAGCATATGTAAATCATGCTAAAAAGGATTGATTAAAGTGATCTAGTTTACAAATTAAACTCGAATAGTTTATATCATAAACTAAAGAGGAGTAAATCATATTTGGGACTTATTTAATTATTTATAATATGCTTTATAATATCATTCTTGTTATTACTTAACTAGACACAATCTATTAAAATGCAAACCTTAATTATGATAAGCTAAAACATAATAGCTTAACTAAATTACACACACACACACACATATATATATATATATTATAATGGGATGACCTATTTGATAGCCTTAGTTGAGGCACCAAATATAACGGAATGGCATTTAATCATCCCAGTTGATATACCAAATATAATAGAATCGATTATATTTAATGCTTGGAAATCATTAACTTAATGTTTCATAGTTAGGTTCGCCAAATATAACAAAATGGGTTATATTTAAAATCTAAGTTGTATATATGGGGATGATTAAATTCCCTAGAAAGAGGATATGCATTTCACTACAATCAGACTTTGGGTCTTCAGGTAGAATGCTAGAAATGAATCAATGAAATACTAAGTCCATGATTATATCTATCTTTTTTATGCTAGCTCAATAATATTTAATAAGTTTAAATATAATTTAGACTAGTTCATCCATCTTTCATCCCTCTTTCAGTCACCATTATGCCACGATATTCAAGCTCATGGAGAATTTGCAATCAACTCTCTTCAGGGAAAATCCAAAACAAGTTATTATTTATATGCCTTTATATAAGCATTAATTACAATTGATATTCATATGATATTTATAATACTAGCATATATATAATTTAATTCAATAATGATTAGACAAAGAGATCAAGTTAATAAATCAATATTTAATAAATAATAAAAAAATATAATATAATAGATAATAAAATATTAATAAACAAATACGGATGAATTTTATCATTTTAAAAATATTAATAAATAATATTTTTATTTTAATACCCTATGATAAAACTCAATACTATAATAAATTTTCAAAAATTAAAGAAAATAGTTTAAATTAACAGATATATAAAAACAATATCTGGGTTCAAAAATTAATAATTTATGTAACTTATTAATTTATTTACCATTCTTATTTATATGTTTCATAATTACCAATATATAAGTACTACTTGCAATTGTATAACTTATATATTATATGTATTATTGATAAATAAAGTACATTAAACTTTTACAATATTACGTAGTAAATACAATATAATCTTGTTTAAGATATCTATCAAATAATAACTATTCTTTATATCCCTCATCTAATTTGATGAATTATGTTGAGCTTTCAATTAATTATATTTAATAATAAATATAATTTTCCTATTAAGATATAATGATGCGATGCCAAATTTGAAATAAAGATAATAATAATAATAAACATATTAAAATAATATAAGCATTATTATAATATATATAAATAAATAATAAAGAAAACTTATTTATAATAGAGTTGAGAGTAGATATTGAAGTCTATAGTTCATCATCCTAATGAAGATCTTTTACGAAGTATATTATTAATCCATTGGTATAATGATGATTTTATTTATCCTTAAACGATAAACTGTTAATAATATCCAATGATTTGATTAATGTGAAATAAAATAAATATTCTTCGAATGTAGATGTTCTTAATCTTCATTTTTCTATTATCATTAGATGTTCTATATATCCAATATTTCAAAATATTTTAAAATAGCATGCAAGGTTGGTTTTGAAACCTTTACGATACAAAGCTGTTTTACTCAAAACACATTGTTTTATCCTATATATATATATAATTATCTTAAATTTATATATATCCGAAGAATCACGGAAGTATTAAAACAGCGTAGTTTCCAAAAAACTTAAACAGACGTTCTTTTCTTTTATATTGCTATTCCTTTAAGACTTAATAGAAAATTAAAATATTTTCCTTGCAGACTTTTAATCCACAGATTATTTTAATTTGGAAAAGTTAATATTTAAATTCCAATCGTTGAACGGTAGTTTTGATAAAAGAAAAAGTTATTTAAAGATAAATGATTTTCTTTTCTTCTCCTTAAAAACAAAAGAACGAATCAATCTGCTTGTGTGTTATTACAAGTTCATGCTTAACTCAACTATCAATTGTTCCATTGACATTAAGATTTAATAATAAAATAAAAAAAATATATAAGTATTTATTCTTAACTTCAAATCTGGCATTTTACTCAAAAGCTTAAGGTATGTATTCTTTAAAACTCAAATATATATATATATATATATATATATATATATATATATATATATATATATATAGTCAAATAAAAAATTATATTTATAAATAATTTCCTAAGAGATAAAACATGTTAGACCAATAATAACAACTGTAAGTTACTATTATATTTCCCCTTCCCTTGGGAAATTTAAAATTTTAATTTAAGTTAAAATTTTAAACACTTACAACTATTTTAGTATATTCTTATAGTTTAATTGCATTTATAGTTGGATTTTATGAAGGGTTGAATTTTTTTTTTTTACTGTTATATCTTCCTAATACTTGGGCTATCCTATTCTTTTGATAATGATCAAAATAAAGTTAAGGACTTTGATGGTTAATATTTTTTTTTATATAAAAAAAAATAAAAAAATAAAAAAATAATGTGTTTCCTTCTTGGACAACACAAATATATTTACTAGCTTTATTCCTGCTTCTTTAAGACTTATGGATTTGAAAAGGACTAAATAAATACTAGAGTATCCATTTATTAATATGAATTGACTCTATTGTTTTTACTTATTTTAAGGCATTAAAGAATACCCTCACCAAAGCTAATGTTTTTAACTATACTTCTCTTTACATTGATCACTATTTTTTTTTATACAACCGTATGGTTTACACTGCCCAATTCTTATCTTGATCTTCACCTTCTTTCTTTATAAAACATTATAAGCAGCCAAAATAAGGTTTTAAAATTCATGAATTGTACATACCACGAATATCTCCTTCTTGGTTAATCCAAAATGCATTTGGACCTGCCTTTTTAACGATAGTATAATGTCCTTCATATGTATTATAGAATTTATGGTATTTATTCTCCAATGGTTTCCTGGGATGGAAAGTCTTTATCAAAACTTTATCTCCAACTTTAAATTCATAAATACATTTTTTTTTATTCTGACTTCTATTATTTGCCATTTTAACAAGTTGTTTATGAGCTTGTAAAATATCATTTTCTCCATTTATTTTGGGTTCATTAATAATAGGTTTATATTTTTTAAATAATATAGGTATAATTTGATGAAAGTGTAGTCGGATGGGTGAGAATCCAGTAGATTCATTTAAACTCCAATTGATATAGTCTACTACATGTTTTGTCTGCTTTACCCAACCCTTGTGCTCCTCTTCTAAATAGGTCCTAAACAAACGTCCAAGCTCCCGCATAATACGTTCACATGGATTTGATTGTGGATTCCTAATAGAGATTAGCACATGTTTTATTTTTGATATATCTACCCATTTCTTCCATTCCTTAGATAGAAAAGATGTACCATGATCAGTTAGTATGGTTTTCGGCTTTCCTATCATTGGAAATTGGAGAGTACTCAATACTTTGATTGTATGTTTAGCATTGGCTTGGGGTATCGGGTAAGCAGCAACATATTTGGAAAAGAGACCATAAGTGACTAATAAATATTTTTGTTTGTTGAATGGAGGCAAAGGCCCATAATAGTCAATTGCTAAGATCTCATTTGGTCTTTCTGGAATGATAGAATTAATTGAATTAATATAATTTTGGTTTACTGACTTAGCTCTTAAGCAAATTAGACAATCCTGGAGTGATTTCAAGATGTCTTTATACATTTTTGGCCAGTAAAACCAATTCTTAAGGGTATTTTCTGTCTTATGAGCACCATAATGCCCGTATAGACAGTGTACGTATTTTATGAGTGGGTCACGTAAAGACTTTGGTATTATTTACCTCCACTCATCAACGTTATCATTCACTTATATAGTAAGACCTGTTGTTCTAATTTAAAATGGTTAAGATCTTTAGGTGCATCCAAAACTTCCTCTCCTAATAAAACTTTTATAATTGGGTTTAATTCTGGGTCATTAAATTGTATCTCTGGTAAGTTTTCCAACTCGTTCTCTACATTACTATCAGCCATCACATTGACATTTGTAATGTAGGCATTGTCTACCATCAAATGATTTTGTTCTGACCTACATGGATTTCAACTAAGCACATCAGCAATGATATTCTCGGATCTTTTGCAATAATGCACAGTGTAATTAAATTCCTGTAGTAGTAAACTCTATCTAACTAGATGACTATTAGTCAGATAACTGAGATTCAGGAATTCAAGGCTTTTGTGATCAGTGATCACTATCACCTCTGATCCAAGTAGCATTTGTCGAAATTTTTGGAAAGCCCAAACTATTGCTAGTGCTTCCTTCTCTGTAACCATGTAATTTATTTCTGGACCTTTCAAGAGCCGGCTAATAAAGAAGAGGAAACCTGGTTGGCCATCCTCTTGGATTTGGGACAGTGTTACCCCTAATCCAAAACCACTACTATCTGTTTGAATAATGAATGGTTTATTAAAATCAGGAAAAGCTAACATAGTTAACTTTAAAAACCCTGTTTTAATATTCTCAAATGCACGGTCTTGTTCTTCAGTCCATTTCCAACGTTCATCTTTTCTAATCAATTTTAGCAACGGTTCCATGTGGTCTGAGAATTTCTGATAGAAATGGTTGTAAAAATTACATAGGCCGAAAATGATCTAATTTGTTTTCGAGTAGATGGTTTAGGAAAGTTTTGAATGTCAGAGATCTTCTCTGGATGAGGTCTTATCCCATTGCAACCAACAATATGACCTAAAAAAACAACTTGGTTGGAAACTAAAGTACTCTTCTTGAAGTTAATTTTTATACCTTTCAGAAAACACTCTTTAAAAAATATAGATAAATGTTGAAGGTGTTCTTCAACTGTGGTGGATGCAATAATTACATCATCCACATAAATAATTATGATTGTTTTACCTCAGGAGATAAAGTCTTATCCAAACACCTGAAAAGACCTGCACCACTATTTATAAATCCAAATGGCATCCTATTAAATTGGTATGTAAAACCCTCATAACGAAAAGCAGTATATTGGCGATCTTGGATGAAGTTCAATCTGCTAATAGCTGGAGGTTAAATCAAAAGTGGAAAATACCTTCTTGTTTCCAAATTTCATGAATAATTCATGTATGGGTGGTGGTATATTTCTGTCTGGGACAGTAATTTTATTTAGTTGTCTAGCATCTAAACAAAATCTCATTGACCCATCTTTCTTCTTCACAGTTACTACTGGATTACAGTAAGGTGAAGAGCATTTGGAAATGATTTCCCAATCCAGAATTTTTTTAATTTGCTTAGATATATCTTCCCGATATTGGTATGGAATAGGATACGATTTAGATTTAAATGGTTGATCATGAATTAATCTAATTCTCTGTTGGAATCCCTTTATCACACCTGGTATGTCTGAGGAAATAGAATTAAATTCTCTTATGACAAATTGTAATTTTAATATATCATCACTTCCAAGCAAGTTGGATTCTGCGAGTTTACTCTCTAAAAGTGTTTCTGGAATGCTAGATGTTATACAGTCAACTTCAATTTGATCATATCTTGGAAGCAATGTCATCTCCAAGACTTCATCATTAATTTTAACTGTTTTATTACAGAAATCAATTACACAAGTGTTCAAATGTAGGAAGTCTGCCCCTAAAATAACATTGTGAATCAAACCATTCAAAATTAAAAATACATGATAGAGAGTTGTTTGGCCAATTTTAATCTCAATCCAAATTTGTTTTTGGATTAATTTAGCTTTTCTGCTGTTACCATGGTAACCTGCATAGATTTTAGTGGTAATATTTTGATGTTAGGATTTATTACTAAAATCTCTTGATAAAATTTCTCTGATATCACTGAAATTTGGCTACCAGAATCTAATAATGCTTTAACCAGCAAGCTCTCAAACAAAACTTCTATCATAGGGCAACTTTGTAAAACAAAATTTGGTGTTTTATCTTCCCATGAACACATCATGTTAGTGATTTCTCGTGTAAAAGATTGATTCAAGTTCCTCATTGGGTATTTGGTTTCTTGAGGTGAGGAACATTTCCTTAAGTACCCTTTTAGTTTGTTTTATGTGAAACTATAGATATATCTTTACTACATCCCAGTCTTGGGGAATTTCTTGGATTATTAGAAGTTATTTTTACTTCATTTAAATTATCACAATTTATTTTGGGAGAGGGGTCATAAGGTATATTCCTTTGAGATGTTTTTCCCTTCCAATAACTGGTATCTCTATTATTTTTCCTTCTATTATAAAATATTGTATTGATTGAAGCTTCCTCTTTTTTTTAATCAGGTAATCTAATTGATAAATTAGTTTATTCATATCAATACTATTTAAAAGTTCTACTATTTGTTCTATTTTTGTTATATTGGTACATAGTAATGATTGTTCTATTTTAAGTGGTAAATTTCTTTTTATTATTCTAATCATTTCGCCTTCACTTAAATAATAAGTATTAAGTGTTCTTAATTTTGTTATTTGACGGCGAAAGAATTTGTCTGCTTATACTTATCTTGGAATATTTGGTACAATAAAGCCTCTTGTCTATCTCTATTCCAAAAATTTTTAATTAATAACTCTTGATATTCCATATAAGTAGATGGAGTTTGTGGTAAAGACTCCCATCACATTAATGCATCTCCTTGTAAGTGACTATATGCAATGATCACTTTTTCTCCTTCTGATAAATTACGGTTAACAGAAAAATAAAGATTAAGGCTTCTAATATGTTCTATAGGAGATTCATTATGAGATCCCTTGAATATTTTTAACCTAACAAATTGGTTAATTGTACTACTTGGTATTGAATGGTTGTATACCTTTTGTTTTTCTAAAACATTCAACTGAGAAGTTGATGTTTGATTTTCATGATTAATCCTACAAGTATTTAAGTTTAACCCTTCTAATTCAAAATTACTAGGATAATTTTCAACTTCAGGCATTATATGATACTGAAAATTTGATCTATCACCAGAGTCAATTACTTGTTGTGGATCTTTTTGTATGACCTCCAAATGTTTTTCACCATGATTTTGTTCTTGATTACAACTATAAGTATTTACATTATTTTCAACCTGATGCATTTCTATAGTTGGTGTTCTTTTACATATTTGTGTTTCAATAACTAAAAATCTACTATCAGTGGATTCTTTTATTTCATTTACTCTATTCCAAGTTTCAGTAGTATCTTCCCTTAATTTTTCCAATACATTTTTATCTATATTGGTATTAATTTCTATTGAATTCATTTTATTTTCCAAAGTTTTAAGTTGATGATCAATAGTCTCTAATACATTATTCTGGGATTCTACCTCATTATTTTGTTTAATAGATAGTTGATCTATTATTGCATGCATTTGTTGTCTATCTTCTTGGATTTCATTCCGTATTTTATTTTGTTCTTCCTTTACTTCTTCCCTAAAAATTCCTTGATTTTTATACATTTCATCACATTTAACATTTAATCTATCTATGATGTCACTTTGGAACTCACTAAACCACTGTTGACATTTTGAATTATTTTCATCAATTTCATTCTTTAGATCATTTAATGCTTGTTTAATTTCTATGTTATCTTTTTTAACATTATCCACATTTAAATTTAATTGTTGAATTTTTGTAGATAGTTTATTTTCAATTCCTGTTATTTCAACCTTCAAATCACTTTTTAAACTATTAATATTATCATCCATTTTTTGATTCAAATCACTTTTTAAACTATTAATATTATCAAGTAATTTTTGATTATTACTGTCCATTTTAGTCATAAACATTTGTAACATTTGCTGAATTGTATCAACATTAAATGATTGACTAATTCCAATTGTAAATGATTGATTTAAATCTTCATCAACTACATTTGGTGTTTGAGATAACACTTGATCTAAACTCTGTGTTTGTTGAGGGTATTCAACTATGGTTGTAGAACCACCAGGTGCTTGTACTAATGATGATTGTTCTATAATATTACTATCATCACTTTGTTCACTTTGCAAATCATCTTGCATTTGACTACAGCATTCAATATCCTTGTTTGAAAACATTTTCCCACTTCGAAGCATAACAAATTTTAACTTAATTCAAATATTACACAAGTTTATATATTTTTATATTCAAAATATTATATCGTAAAGTTCTTTACCACCCCATGCTATTTATATATACTTATGATGTTCTAATGATCTATGTGTGTATTTTTAAACATCTATGTCTATAGAAAAATTTTATCCCACTCAACTCTTCTTTAAAACATAATTTAATAATTAGTTATTTAAATATAGATCTCTCTAAATCATACTATATATATTATCATTTTTTTATTTATATTAATCTTGTAATTATAAACACCATATGAATCTTCATAACAACATACTTGTTACTAAGAATAATCAATTAAAGTATCCATGACTTTTTCACTATATGTAATAATATAGAATCATTGATTCAAAGCCCCAGTTAATATACTAAATATGTAATAGTATATAATTTATACCTGTGATGAACTTAAATGTTCAATGCCTAAAATGTTGCGTGCCAAATATAATTGGCAGTCTACAGGGTATGAGATTTAATTAATCTTAGCCAAATATAATGGGAAGTCTACAGGGTATGAGATTTAATTAATCGAAGCCAAATATAATGGGGTGTCTACAGGGTATGAGATTTAAATGTTCAAAGCCCCACACATTTGGGTCACCAAATATAATGGGATGACCTATTTCATAGCCTTAGTTGAGGCACCAAATATAACAGAATGGCATTTAATCATCCCAGTTGATATACCAAATATAATAGAATCGATTATATTTAATGCTTGGAAATCATTAACTTAATGTTTCATAGTTAGGTTCACCAAATATAACAAAATGGGTTATATTTAAAATCTAAGTTGTATATATGGGGATGATTAAATTCCCTAGAAAGAGGATATGCATTTCACTACAATCAGACTTTGGGTCTTGAGGTAGAATGCTAGAAATGAATCAATAAAATACTAAGTCCATGATTATATCTATCTTTTTTATGCTAGCTCAATAATCTTTAATAAGTTTAAATATAATTTAGACTAGTTCATCCATCTTTCATCCCTCTTTCAGTCACCATTATGCCACGATATTCAAGCTCATGGAGAATTTGCAATCAACTCTCTTCAGGGAAAATCCAAAACAAGTTATTATTTATATGCCTTTATATAAGCATTAATTTACAATTGATATTCATATAATATTTATAATACTAGCATATATATAATTTAATTCAATAATGATTAGACAAAGAGATCAAGTTAATAAATCAATATTTAATAAATAATAAAAAATATAATATAATAGATAATAAAATATTAATAAACAAATACGGATGAATTTTATCATTTTAAAAATATTAATAAATAATATTTTTATTTTAATACCCTATGATAAAACTCAATACTATAATAAATTTTCAAAAATTAAAGAAAATAGTTTAAATTAACAGATATATAAAAACAATATCTGGGTTCAAAAATTAATAATTTATGTAACTTATTAATTTATTTACCATTCTTATTTATATGTTTCATAATTACCAATATATAAGTACTACTTGCAATTGTATAACTTATATATTATATGTATTTTTGATAAATAAAGTACATTAAACTTTTACAATATTACGTAGTAAATCCATTTACTTCTGTTTCTAATCACGACTCAATCCTTTTTTCTTTTCAAAAATATATACAGTACATATAGCCATATAATTCTATAATTAAAAATCACTTCTTTTCTTGTCAAAAACTTTATTTGATGTATATATATATATCCACTTATTTCCAACGTTTCGACTATCTTTACTCTATAGTCATTTTCAAGGATCTAGAAAAAACATTACATTATAAACAAACTTCACATAATAAAAACAAAAATAATCAAAAACAATATAAAGCATATAAACCCTTTAAAATTTAAAAATAAATAAAATACAATACATTAAAATCAATTAAATTAAAAACACAAAACATACACCACACTTACTTGACTCCCTTCTCAAAAAACTTTCCCTTTTTACATTTTTTATCCAAAAAACCGTTTAAGAATAAATTCCAAAACGCCAACTAAATTCAAACCCAAACCCCGGTATGACCAACCGATGATGACTTTATAACAGCATGGGGTTATCCCTTTACTAGCTCAACTCAGAACACAGACTAAATTACTTACAGTTAATTATATATAGATCTATTATACTCTGGATATTGGTACGGTCATTAATGTAATGTATATATTTAAGTTGCCAATACAGACAGTAGGTGACTAAATAGACTTCGAGAGTAATGAGGTGGAAGACACAAAATTAGATTAAATAAATTGTTTAATAATAAATAGAAAGCATTAACAAATATTATTCAAAAGTACGGTAAGACTTCCATAAATATTCTATTATAATTGGCTACTAGTCTTTAGTAATCATTTTACCTGGTAAACAAACTCATGCCAATATCGGTGTAGTTAAATGATTGACGGGTGGCTAAGGGAATCAGAGTATTTGGGGCATTGAAAATATTTATCTACTATTTTTATTAAGTTATTTTATTCGAATAGATTCAAGCCGTTGCGTATACGAATAGTTGGAGGTGGCTTCGCATAAATATGATATCTAAGATTGATGTACTAGTGGTTGCCTAGATTAAAGAGCCCTACAGTAATCACTTGCGGTGCATCAACGGAATACCGGGCGGCTTGTACTTTGACAAGGCTTAATGCCCCCAAGTAGATCCGGGACACTACAACCAGCCGTGATCATTTTGAAACCCGGTGATCCAAGAGATTACCTGGAAAATAATTGCTTTCTTTCCCATATGGTAGTACGGCGAGACGCCAACTTCGGCGAAGGAAAGGCATTGCCACAGTCATCGAGGACGAGTGCTTGAAGTGGATTTGAAACGGAATTACACAAAACCTAGATAATCTATTCGTCTATTTCTACGCAACAGGCTGATATAACTATTCCAATAAAACATGGCGGAATCAAACTGACCGCGAAAGCAACGATTAATTAAGTTTACTCTGAAACCCCTAACCCCTCAGGTTGTTCAGGCGGTAGCGATAGTAACAAATTATACACTGAGAATTATTTCTCATTTCATGTAGGCAACAAGATGATAAAACTTTAAAACCATTTTACATATTTAATATTGAAAGATAGGTTACAATAGTATGACAAAAATAAAGGAGAATAATAAAGTGATTATTATCTGCCAACTCAATATATGAAATAATCTTTAATTCAAAAAAAACGAACTTACTTTTAAAATAACTATAATCAATATTATAAACTAGCTTTAAACAGAGTTGGGAAATATTTCTATTGGCATCGTTTGTTTATAGAATAAGTTACAAAAAACATATAAATGTATTCATTTGAATTATTATTATTAGGTACAATATTTATAAATTATCTTCTAAAGACTAGAGCGGAGGAAAAGAGAAAAGAAAATTTACTGACAGGTTTTAAAAAGTAGCATTATAAAAGAAACAAAACTTACATGTGATTAATTTGATTGACAGATTAACTATAACATTAAGCTCGGGAGAAAGTTAAAAGTTCATGTAACACAGTTACCCTTCTTTCTTCATCCGGCTTGGCTTCTCACGATGGTATTTCTGACGAACGTAGGCGCGCATTTGAAATTTACTTGAAAGGCATAGTCAATTTGGAGATTGGAAGCTGGAAATTGTAACAATTGGTTTTTTGGATAAAAAATGTAAAAAGGGAAAGTTTTTTGAGAAGGGAGTCAAGTAAGTGTGGTGTATGTTTTGTGTTTTTAATTTAATTGATTTTAATGTATTGTATTTTATTTATTTTTAAATTTTAAGGGGTTTATATGCTTTATATTGTTTTTGATTATTTTTGTTTTTATTATGTGAAGTTTGTTTATAATGTAATGTTTTTTCTAGATCCTTGAAAATGACTATAGAGTAAAGATAGTCGGAAATAAGTGGATATATATATATATATATACATCAAATAAAGTTTTTGACAAGAAAAGAAGTGATTTTTAATTATAGAATTATATGGCTATTATGTAGTAAATACAATATAATCTTGTTTAAGATATCTGTCAAATAATAACTATTCTTTATATCCCTCATCTAATTTGATGAATTATGTCAAGCTTTCAATTAATTATATTTAATAATAAATATAATTTTCCTATTAAGATATAATGATGCGATGCCAAATTTGAAATAAAGATAATAATAATAATAAACATATTAAATTAATATAAGCATTATTATAATATATATAAATAAATAATAAAGAAAACTTATTTATAATAGAGTTGAGAGTAGATATTGAAGTCTATAGTTCATCATCCTAATGAAGATCTTTTACGAAGTATATTATTAATCCATTGGTATAATGATGATTTTATTTATCCTTAAACGATAAACTGTTAATAATATCCAATGATTTGATTAATGTGAAATAAATAAATATTCTTCGAATGTAGATGTTCTTAATCTTCATTTTTCTATTATCATTAGATGTTCTATATATCCAATATTTCAAAATATTTTAAAATAGCATGCAAGGTTGGTTTTGAAACCTTTACGATACAAAGCTGTTTTACTCAAAACACATTGTTTTATCTTATATATATATATATAATTATCTTAAATTTATATATATCTGAAGAATCACGGAAGTATTAAAACAGCGTAGTTTCCAAAAAACTTAAACAGACGTTCTTTTCTTTTATATTGCTATTCCTTTAAGACTTAATAGAAAATTAAAATATTTTCCTTGCAGACTTTTAATCCACAGATTATTTTAATTTGGAAAAGTTAATATTTAAATTCCAATCGTTGAACGGTAGTATTGATAAAAGAAAAAGTTATTTAAAGAGAAATGATTTTCTTTTCTCCTCCTTAAAAACAAAAGAACGAATCAATCTGCTCGTGTGTTATTACAAGTTCATGCTTAACTCAACTATCAATTGTTCTGTTGACATTAAGATTTAATAATAAAATAAAAAAAAATATATAAGTATTTATTCTTAACTTTAAATCTGGCATTTTATTCAAAAGCTTAAGGTATGTATTATTTAAAACTCAAATATATATATAAATAATATATATATATATATATATATATATATATATATATATATATATATATATATATATACATAATAAAATAGTCAAATAAAAAATTATATTTATAAATAATTTCCTAAGAGATAAAACATGTTAGACCAATATTAACAACTGTAAGTTACTATTATAATATATATATATATATATATATATATATATATATATATATATATATATATATATATATATATATATATACAATAGGTATCAAAATAGAGATTTATGTTTGCCAAAAAGCAGCATAAATCCTTTACAAAAGAGCTTCTACTCATCTCTCTAAATTTACTAATATTATTAATCTCCATTTTTAATCAGGGCATATCATAAATATCAATGCAATAAACAAATAATATAAAATAAGATATGCATGATTGCAGATTATAAAATAGATATATATAATAACTGGTTACAGATATTAAGATTAGAAGAATTATTAAATTATGATTCTTTTAAATAGGCAAGATTCTTACAATTATTATTATTAACTTAAATTTACATTAAATCATCACAGAGTTTAGTTTAATTTATATAAAAAACAGTTTAAAGTCATAAATTATGAATATTGAATTATATAGCTAGCTTTAGAAACTTATTAGAATAATTTTAACTTTAGATTTATTTTAAAGATCTTTGTGCGAAGAAATCTTATTGATATTCTGCTAGCTAAGGCATCCTTTTTAGTATTTAGCACTGGTGTTCTATGTTGGGCTGCTTGTTTTCGATGTCTTTTTGGCAGGCTGTTGGTCTTGAACTTTTCCATTATCATAGAATGGTCTTCCTTGATGGCAAAAATTACCCATTCTATCAACTCACTTCCATTATTAAAATAGGTGTATACCCCCCCCCACAGCAAACATTTCAAATTTAAGCGAGTGAACTTTAATGCTTAATTTTGGAGGTTTTTATATTAACTCTTTGACTCCCCCTGCAAAAGCCATGAACTTGTTTACAAATTTTAGTTTTAATTTTAAGTTTTAACATAGTTTTGTTAACTTTAGACAAGACAAAAGTGAGGCCTCTCATAAAATAGTGCAGCTTAACTGCCTTTCTTTTGTTTAAAATTTATTTTAAAGTTATATTAAAAATCTGTTCTTGGTTCCCACACAAATTAAATGTGGTGTGTGTAACAGAATAATTTCCAAGAAACAGGCAAGCTCTGTAAACATTCCATTATGTATGTAATTCTGTCACCTTGAGAATTGAAATTTATATGTGAATACAAATAAATCTGTACTCTGATTTTATAATATTTAAAGATAAAATAATTCAAATAGCATTGCAATGCTTATGAAATCTATTACATTGCAGCTTTATCCACACACACACGCATATATATATATATATATATATATATATATGCGTGTGTGTGTGGATATATATATATATATATATATATATATATATAAAGTTACCATTAACACTAACTGAGATAATCATACAAATATCTAAACCATTATACAATTATGAATATCCAATACCACCCTCTGTTTAAAAGTCTAATATCTCAATAATAGCAAACTTTAAAATGATACTACTTTGAAGTTGTATGCTAAAGGATGTTAAATATTGAAATACAAGTCAAGCATTGGTGGTCGAGAGGTTAACGATGGCTGCTTTTCAAGTAGTTGTCCCAGGTTAGCAGGTTTGCTTCCCAGCTGATGCTATGACACATGAGAAAAACAGAGCATGAAATTTTAAATAAGCAAAGGATCTTAAATTTTGTTAATAAACTAACATGTTTACAAACTTATCAAAGACAAACTAAACATTAGATTTTAATCTTTAAATAACCCTCCCAAACTATAAATGAAAATAAAGTTACCATTAACACCAACTGAGATAATCACCCAAATATCTAAATCATTTTACAATTACAAATATCCAGTAACACTCTCTATTTAAAAGTTTATATCTCAATAATAGCAAACTTCAAAATGATACCACTTTGAAGTTATATGGTAAATGATGTTAAATATTGAAATATAAACCAACTCAAACACAGAGCATGAAATTTTAAATAGCAAACATTCTTAAATTTTGCTAATAACCTAACATGTTTATTTTAATTTAAAGTACCATTATTTTCAAGATGATATTTATCATTGATTGAAACACCAATAGTTAAGACTATGTTTTTCTTCTGCACAAGGCTACTGTGTACTGATATTTAAAATTTCACAACTTATTAATATTTCAATTTTATTTTTATACCAATTTATATTTGTATTAAAGTTTTATTGGTTTCCTTCTATATCAATTGTTTAAAGTTTATCTTGAATTTCTTAGTTAATCTTTTACATTACTGTTTTTATCTATTTACTTCTCTCTTAGGAAACACTTTTTCAGTATTTAGTGCTGTTTTATTATAATATTAGTTATGCATAATTGTCTGCAGTAATAAATTTAGCATAATTTAATATTTGCATGGCAAATTAGTTGACATGCTTTTGTTACTGCATTTATTTTTTTGATATGTTGTAAACTTATCACATATATTTCTGATAAAATGATATATATATATATATATATCTCTAGTTCGGTATCAAATATTTTGGAAATGAATTTATCCTGTTAATAATTCATGACTTCTCTTGCTGCTTAATTATTCTCATAATTTATAATTTTAAATCTTTTTAAAAAATAATACTCAAAAATGGAAGATTACACTTTTGAAATGTATATTGTATGCAATGTAGATCATTAAATTTAAATATATGAGAAAAGAAATACAATACAAAATTTATAAAATGAATCAGAGTCAAATTTGCTCATATTATCAAATAATCTTTTTTAAATTAAAGCAACTATCTAAGAAACTTTTCAGTGACTTCCCTTCATTTCTTATGTCATGATAAATGTATATGTTTACTATCTAATTTTTATAAAATATTCAAAAAATATCCATAATGTATATATATATATATATGCATCTTTTTTATATATCGATGTGGAATAAAAATATATATATATATATATATATAATTAGTTTCCAACCAGTAACCACCTAAACATTCACAGTAAATATAGCAACCAATATTTCTAACTGCTGTCAAGGCAACCTTCACACCTTTTAATAGCAAGAATGGAAATCCATTCTTACTAATGGTCCATTGAATATATATGGACACTTAAAGATTGCAACTTGACTACAGAGTATGAAATATTGTTACACTGAAGTTTAAATAAACCTCTTTAAACATGAAATAAACATGTCACTATAATGCAGACTAATAAATAGTCATCTAAAACATTACTTAATGCAATACTTTTAAATTGCCCATGTATTATTTAGAAATAATAAACGAAATAGTGCCTAAAGCTAATCTGGGATAATGATGTAATTAGTTTCCAACCAGTAACCACCTAAACATTCACAGTAAATATAGCAACCAATATTTCTAACTGCTGTCAAGGCAACCTTCACACCTTTTAATAGCAAGAATGGAAATCCATTCTTACTAATGGTCCATTGAATATATATGGACACTTAAAGATTGCAACTTGACTACAGAGTATGAAATATTGTTACACTGAAGTTTAAATAAACCTCTTTAAACATGAAATAAACATTAGTGACATGTTTATTTCATGTTTAAAGAGGTTTATTTAAACTTCAGTGTAACAATATTTCATACTCTGTAGTCAAGTTGCAATCTTTAAGTGTCCATATATATTCAATGGACCATTAGTAAGAATGGATTTCCATTCTTGCTATTAAAAGGTGTGAAGGTTGCCTTGACAGCAGTTAGAAATATTGGTTGCTATATTTACTGTGAATGTTTAGGTGGTTACTGGTTGGAAACTAATTACATCATTATCCCAGATTAGCTTTAGGCACTATTTCGTTTATTATTTCTAAATAATATATATATATGCATCTTTTTTATATATCGATGTGGAATAAAAAAATAATTTATCTTAAAGTTATTTTTTCTGATTTATAATATAATTCAACATTTATAAAATCACTGCAATACATGAAATCAGATTTTATATTTAATAATACTAATTTTTTTATGACATAATTTATATTTTTCAAAATTCATTATAAAGTGTATTACTTGTTATTTAAATACATTAAGTTCATATTGGATTTAAGCAATATATTTGAAATCTTTGCTATTACATATAAAATCTTAATGTAAGTTTATTAAGTAAGCTATTTTATGAGACCTATATTTTTATTCATCCTACATTTCCTGCTCTCAAAATATATTTTATGTAAAAGATGTTAAGTAATATGAATAACTTCAAAATAGAACACGATTAACATTATTAAAGAGAGAAAATTTAAAATTGTAATTGTAATGTGAAAAACAAATATTCAAATGGTTTTTATTCTTTTATCAACATTCTATTGAATCATAATAAGCTTGGACATAACGATAAATCATTTATATTTCTTTCTTGAGATATAAAACTTTTATAAATAAACACTGTAATTTCCTGTTATTTCTAATTCTGGTGAATTCTCAAGAAATTTTTAAAATGGTATGATAAATAATTATCTCAAAAACAGAAGCTTGTTTTGAATATTGTCAATAATATTTCTATTTGAATTATTTTTAGTTTTCAGTTTGAAATGTATCTTATACACAATAATTTTAAGTTTGTTATTGTTAAATTCTAGAAAGATTTTTTTAAACAGTATAAACATTGTTTTGTATTTTCTCAGATGAGAATAGTTACTTTACAAATACATTTACAACTTAATATCACAATATTTCCCAAGGCAGTCAAAGCTCTACTCAAGACATCAATTAGAGGTAGATGCTTCCAGACATCATGGGGGAAATGTAAGATTTAATTTTCAGACATTATTTCTATTGTTTTATCTAGTATTTAGGTTTACAAATATGGTGTTTCAATACTGTTCAAACAAATATATAAAGTTCATTTTCTTTTTTTTTATGAATTATTCATACTAACTCTCAATATCTGTCTTATGAACTAATTTTTAATTAGAGTGACTAACTAAGAACAGGTAGCTATAATTAATTTACACTTATCAATAAGTTCTCTCATTAAATAATTGTTGTTGTTCAGACTTATAATAAATTGTCCAGTAAAATGTCTGAAAGGGCTGGTTAATTAATCATAATGTATAATAAAAGTAAAGAAAAAAAAACTACATTTTTTTACTATTTTTAAATCCTTAATAAGAATTAATTAAATCTTTATTTTTACAAAGCAAGAGACATCATTATTATAATAATATTAAAATATATAGTAAGACAAAAATATTTAATAAATTTTAATTGCTAAATCCTCTTTTACAAAACACATTTCTTATCTTTTATTCCAAACTTTAACTAAATTATAAAACAATATTATTTAATTTGAAAATTATTTATTTAAAAGAAGTTCTGTAATTAAACTCATTGGCATAAATGCAATGATGTTATTCATTTGATACCAATGAACATTTTAAATTTTTCAAAAAAACTGTGTATTGGTTGTTACCAAATATAGAAATATATTATTTGTAATAAGTACTTCTATTATGACTGAAATATTTCAATCACATAAATATACTAATAAATTAAATTATGGTAGATTATTATTTTTCATTCAACCAATATTTTATGATGATTACAGTAGCCAGTATCTTACTTTTATCTGAGAAATTAGGAATACAAACATTTGCTCACTTTGAAATAGTTATTATTTGATGCTTCATGTTCTTCTCTACATGCATTCTGTCTAAAGTTTGATAATTTTGATGTTAAATTATAATTTATTATAATTTTTTTTCAATTAATTATGAGCATTTTATGATGAATCAAGAAAACTCTGGGTAAATGACACAACTAGAGAAATTGTAAAATATGTTCATGACATGTTAATTACAAAACTATTTACAAAACATATGCCATTGTAAAGTCCACCTGAACTTAAATGTTATTTGTTTTGTTTCTTAACAATAAAGTGACTAGGCAATGTGTAGTAATTCTCATTGAATATGTCTACTATCTAAAACAGCAAAGCTATTTTTATGAATTTTGTTGAACATGTTATTTTTAGTTATAGATAAGTCACAGTAAAATACTCAATACCATATTAGAAATTCAAAAGTTACTATAAACATGGTTTCCATTACCAGACAAATATAAGAAATGTAACAGAAGAAAAAAAAGATTTAAATATTGCATTTATGAATTTCTAATTGTCCACTAAAGTTTATTAGTAAGAAAGGATTCTAAATAATAAATTGGTGGGTATTACTTTATGTGGAAAATATGACAGATTTGAAATAAAAACTGCTGTTAAACAAGGATTTACTCCAATGTTGTTTAAATTTTTATGCCTATAGTATTGGAATGATTTATAGACAGTTTAATGAATTAGAAATCAAGATGCATATAGAAATGATAGAAGCATATTTAATTTGAATTAAGAACAAAAACATGAAGATTATCTTCTTGGATTTTATATTTACAATATCTGGTAAATTGTGCTATTTTTTCTAGTTCATAAAATGGTTTGCCAAATGCACTTAATGTTTTAAATGACACATGTTAAGACAAAGTCTTAGCAAGTAATATTTGAAAAATCCAAGTGCTGTAATAAACAGTAATTGAAGAAACAATTCAATAACTTTTACTGTTAATTGTTATCAAATTCAGAAGGTAAGTCAATTTAAATATCTTGGCAGTTCTTAAGTAGAAAACTAGACTTAGATATTTAACTATAGCATAGACCCCTTTGTGCTGCTGATGCTATTAAAAATGTTAAAGATAGACTATTTTATCACAGTGAAAAAACTACTACAATAAAATTACTTCTTTATAGAGCTGTTATTTTACCTAATTTATTGTGTGGAAATTAGACTTGGAAATCTTGTTGACTAACAGAAATACATTTCGTAAAATTTTAAAAATGCAATGAGATCAGAAGTGCAATTAATATGTTCATCTTGTTAAATATAATAATACTTATAGTGTTCATTATATATATATATATATATATATATATATATATATATATATATATACTATAATATATATAACACTATATATATATATATATATATATATATATATATATAGTGTTCATTATTGTAAAATCATATTTTCATTGAATTGAACATGTGAATAATTTCTGGTGAATTTGGTCATGGGTTTTTTTTTTTGGGACAAGGCAGATCCATTTACATTACAAAGTATATCTCAAATTCATTTTTGAGAAGTGTAGTGATGGATATTTCTATTGGTAGAATATGACAGAGAATAAAATAACTTGAATAATTAGAATTAGATATGATCTTGAAATATTTCATAAAAATAAAATATCTACAGAAGTTTAAATAAGGAGCTCCAAAAATATCAAATAAATACAATAACAGACCAGCTTGTTTTATATGTGAACAAATTTGTGATTCACATTTTAGTTTTTAATTTGTATAGTATGGCAAAACTCATCTCCAGTTTTTATTATTATTATTATTATTATTATTATTATAATTTGGTTTATTTGATGTAAATCACTTATATCAATATAGAGTTATTTTTGATATTTTTTGTGCTAAACCTTTTCTGAATTCTAGAGTTTATGTTCTAAATACTCGTCTTTCTAATAAATTTCAATTACCTTTACCAAAATTTTTTAAGGAATCTAGTAGAAGACAATATGTTTATTCTGGGTCAAAGTTGTTTAATAAATTTGTATATGAATGTTCAATTGATCTGAATAATATTTCTTATATATCATTCAAAAAATATTTGTGTCAATGGTTGTGTAGTATGTATTAATTTTGGCATTTATTTTATTTATTTAATTAATTTTATTTATTTCCTAAACTGTTCTTTTGAGTTTTTGATTGTATTTTTATTTAATTTATTTTTACATGTAAATTCCACACACAAGATTTTTCTTGTTTGGAGTTTTTAAATATTTTGTGATGTACTTTGTTTTATTTCATAGAATAAATTGAATTGATATTATTATTATTATTATTATTATTATTATTATTATTATTATTATTATTATTATTATTATTATTATTATTATTATTATTATTATTATTATTATTATTATTAATATTAATATTATTATTATTATTATTATTATTATTATTATTATTATTATTATTATTATTATTATTATTATTATTATTATTATTATTATTATAATATCATTTTTGCCTCTTGGCGTTAGAATGGTGTATTCGTTGGCGATTGGACTTCTACTGTCAATTTTTAATATATTTAGTACTTTTGTTTTCTAGTGAACTTCAAAGACATAAACATACTCTTAGATTAATTAAATTGTAGTTGTTTATATTATTTAAAATACATGTTTAGAGTTCCACCCATCAAAGTTGTATAATTAACATTTTAAAGTAGCAAGTGAACCACTGTAAATAATTATCCTCAGTGAAATGCTATCTATAAATAAGAAATGCTCATTTTACCTACTTTTGCTTTTTATTTAGCATTTATAAATATAGACATCGGTTCTATTATAAATTTTTTAGAAAATATATAAAAAAAAACTTTGTTTGTTGTTTTGTGTTATATTCTTGGATTTACACTTTTCGTAATATCTTTTCAATAATAAAAATTTTAAAGAAGTGTGCGATTTCAGATTTATTTTTTCAATTAAAAAGTTGCGAAGTGGTTAAATCTAATGCACCAATTGAGTGACATTTTCAATATCATCATTGCATAGGAAGGTTAGTATAAAATTATCCATAGTTTAACCTATTATTATATTTTAAAATGTGCTTATCAAAACCATTTTCTTAATATATATATATGTATGTATATTACTGCCAAAAAAAAATGTAATTTCTAATCAACGTTTTAAATTGTTTACCTATTTTATTTCTGTTGTAAATTATTTCCTTTAAATGTTTGTGACATGTATTTAAAAAGATGAAAATAATTTTCTAATTTTCTAAAAAGAATTGATTTTCTATCCAATGATAAAAAAAAATAAAGAAAATGAATACGTTATTTCAATACAATAGATTCATTATTTTAATGAAACTCTAAATGGATTCTTTAGACGGAAGAAAAATAAATTCATAATTTAGATTCTTTAATAATATATACAAAAAAATGGCAAAGCAAAATAAATTAAATTATAAAGCAATATTGTGTATTGATGATATGAAAACAGAATTTTATTTTGTATAGATAATTAAAACTTATATTGTACTATAAATTGATTTTTTGTAAAGCTAAAGCATATTAATTTTTTAACAGCTGCTGTCTATTTTTTTTTCTCAGCGCCATATCTTTAAGAAAAAGTAATTGGCCGCTGCAAGATAGTAGCTACATAATTTAGAAGTGAGCTTTTATTTATTTAATTCTATTTTTTTAAATTTGTGAAAAAGAGTTTTTTTCACGCTATACCCTTGCAAAAACTATGTTTTACTCCTATTTTCAAAATCATATCACAATTTTTAAAAATACTTTAAAATTTTGAGTCCAATCCGAGTTATTTGTCCAGCTATGGAAATCTGGTTTTAGAGAAAATAATTAATCTTTCAGTTTATACCATAATTACAGACAGCTTAGATATTCTTGGTATAAATTTGATATATATATATATATATATATATATATATATATATATATATATATATATATATATATATATATATCAAAAGAAATTGTGTTAATATATTCTGTATTATGTTAAAAATAATTATTAAATGGTTTATTGTTTGGAAGTTCATAAAAACCAAGTATCAGATATGACATATCTGGGGTATCATGATTTTGAGTTCCAAAATGCATCACTAATTTACTACTGCAGTAAATAATAAAGGATTTTATCTTGCTTAATTAGATCTTAATAGCAATAATTTTTTTTTAGTTAAAATAAAAAATATTTTTATAAAAGTTAGTAATCAATAAATTCCAGACAGTATTTTTTTTTTGATAAAGATATTATTTTAATACTATCTTCTAGTTAAATTAATATTGTTTAAAATTTACAAACTAGCAAATTTTTGAATCCAAATTAAATTGCCTTCATATATCTTATAAGTATAAAAACAATGTATACATTAGTCTGTCTGAATATATCTTTTTAGGTATTGATTTGTACATATTTTTCTTTTCTTTATCCATATTTTATCTACCATTCTGTATAGATTACCAGTAACCATAGTAACTGCTTATAAACAAGTACTGCTAGCCTTACTGCTAAAAAAAGAACAACAGTTATATAACAAAATATTTCATAAAACACAATTATCTCTACATGCACTGTGTGCTAAATCTTTAATCTGCTTAATTGGTATATTATATAATATATTTTAAATCTATTGCAACAAACTTTTTTCTGGAAGGATTACAAAACCTTGCTTAATTATATATTTTTAAAAATTCTAGTTTATATCTTTTCAGTGAAAGTAATAACTATTGCATCTTCTTAGAATGACTTTTAGATAACCTGCATAATGTAAAAAATATCTACTTCTATATAAATTATGCTCCATTTTTGCTATAAAGTAATTCATTAAGGCAATGTTATAATTTATCTCTTCTCATTCCTTTATGCATTGATTTGTATATATCTATATAATATTAATTCTAATATTTTCACGGATAAATGATGATTTCATATTATTATTATTTTCAGGATATTCCATGTAGTAAATAGCTAAATAGTTAACATTTCAGTACAATAACAATTACCTTCCTCAGAGCATTCTCTTTCTCAAATCATAGGAATTTGTGTGAGATTTAAAATCATTTTTATCTTTTTGCATCTCCTCATACTTAAATTCTATTGGTTGAAAAGTTTTAAAATTTATTTTGTCTTCCAATAGCTTCTTCCAAATGTTGTTAATCTTCTTTAATTCACACCTTTCATTTATGCTCTTGGGTCTTTTAAAAATCTCTATAGCTTCTCTTAGCAATCTCAGATCATATTGTTCAATTTTTACTAAAATTTTCTCTGACTGCCAAAATGTGTTCTTCCTTTCTAATATTTATTCTATGATTAGTCTATCCAATATATGTATGTGAACAGACCCTACATGGAATTTCATATACACCATGACACTCCAAAGAAATTTTATCTTTAGGAAGTGAAAATAATTCATTATTTTTTTTAATAGTAGTGTAAACTGTGTGAATATTATTTATTTTTTAAAATGTTACCAATTTTATCAGTTACTCCTTTTATATATGGCAAAATTGTCTTAATTTATGATATATCAAAATCTTTTTTCGTTTTATATGTATAAGCCCTATTAATTATGCTGTAATTAAAACCATTATCAAAAAACATTTTTTTAGTAGCACAAATATCCTGGAGAAAATGGCTATCATCAGAAAGTCTCTTAGTTCTATCCAACAATGTCTTTGCCACTGAAAATAGTTGTGCAGAATGATGATAAGAAGAAAAATTTACATATCTCCCAGTGTGTGTTTTATATATATATATATATATATATATATATATATATATACATATATGGGATATATATATATATACCATGAGATGAAGAACCATCTTCCCTTCTTTTAATTAAAACATCTAAAGAAGGCAATTGGCTATTATTTTCTATTTCCATAGTAAATCTGATATTGGTGTGTAAAGAGTTTAAAAAATTTAAAAAGTCATCAAGAGCATGCTTACCATGAGGCCAAATAACAAAGGCATCATCAACATACCTCAGCCATATAGATGGTTTTTTGACTACTGAAGTCAAAATTTTATTTTCCAAATCCTCCATAAAAATAGAAGCTAATGCTGGAGAAATTGGTAAACCCATAGCTAGTCCTGATGTTTGCTTATAGATCTGCCCATCAAAAACAAAAAAATGTATTCGATAAGCAGTGTTCAATCAAAACCAGGTAATTGAATATTTTTTAAAACTTGAATAGCTTCAAGTACTCTAGTAAAAAGTGAAATCATATCAAATCTTACCAAAATATCAATCTTAGTCAATTTAATATTCTAGATAAGTTCAAGAAAATGATTGGCATCTTTAACATATGATGACATTTCTGTTAAATGTGGCTCAATGGAATATCTGTTTTATGAATTTTTGATAAACCATATAATTTTGGATAAAAAGATTTTACCCTGAAAGTAAGCTAGATCTTTGTTTCTAAATCTAGATCAATAAAATAAATTAATGCTTTCATTTTCTTTTCAAGGTAAGTCATAGGGTCTCTATAAATTTTCTTATAAATATTATCAGTTAATGAAATATATATTTTCTTATAATAATCAACCCTATTAAAATTACTATAGCATTACCCTTATCTGCCAGAAGGATAGTAATAAATTTGTCATTTTTTTAATGCAAACAAAGCTCTTCTTTCATTAATTGATAAATTGTTTTTAGATGGTTTTGCTTTATTTAAAATATATATTTCTCCTCTCACTATATCTGCTTCCCCACAAGGTATTTTTGATAAATTACTTTCCACTCTGCAGATAATATCCTCATAAGGTAATTTTGTAGGTGTAATCACAAAATTAAAACCTTTATTCAATTCTTTACAGCATGTATACTTTCTCATTCAGACAAAGACAAAGTTAGCATTTCCTGTTTTTTTAAGCTGTTTGTTAAATTTATTTGTTTCCTTCGAAATTTAAAATCATTTTCTTTAGTCACTCTAAAATCAATGATCTTATCACAAATTAGCCATAATGTTGGATGAAAAGTATTACTTAATGAAAGGTGTAGTTTAACAATTTTTTATCTAAAAAATCTAACGTTTTTCTTATATTTCTAATAAAAGCAGTTAAAATATCAAAATATGCCTTATTTAAAACTGCATCAATTTTTTTTATATGCATATATGGAAGAGAAGTTTATAACAGCTAGGGTAAAGTCCATTTATTTTACAATTGACTAAAAATTGAAGATCACAAATGGTTTTAATTTTCTTCACACACAATCTTTCAAAATACCTCCATTCTGTAAACAAATCTTTCCTGTAAAAATTAATAATGTTAAATCTAATATTTTCACTGATAAATGATGATTTCATATTATTGTTATTTTCAGGATATTCCATGTAGTAAAATAGCTAAATAGTTGACGTTTCAGTACAATAACAAGTACCTTCCTCAGAGTGATCTCTTTCTCAAATCATAGAAATGTGTGTAAGATTCAAAATCATTTTTATTTTTTTGTTTCTCCCCATACTTAAATTTTATTGATTGAGATGTTTTAAAATTTATTTTGTCTTTCAATAGCTTCTTTCAAATGTTGTTAATCTTCTTTAATTCACACCTTTCATTTATATTCTTGGGCCTTTTAAAAATCTCTATAGCTTCTCTTAGCAATCTCTGGTCATATTGTTCAATTTTTGCTAGAATATTTGTTTTATCAAAATTGATATCATGATTAGTTAATTTTATGAGAATAAATAGCTGATGAATTGGATTTTTCTCTGACTGCCAAAATGTATTATTCCTTTCTAATATTTATTCTATGATTAGTTTGTCCAATATATGTATGTGAACAGACCCTACATGGAATTTCATATACACCATGACACTCCAAAAAAAAATTATATTTAGGAAGTGGAAATATTTCATTATTTTTTTTAAAAAAAATAGTGTAAACTGTGTGAATATTATATATGGCAAAATTGTCTTAATTTCTGATGTATCAAAATCTTTTTTTCTTTTTATATGTATAAGCCCTATTAATAATGCTGTAATTAAAACTATTATCAAAAAGTATTTTTTTAATAGTGAAATATCCTGGAGAAAATGGCTATCATCAGAAAGTCTCTTAGTTCTATCCAACAATGTATTTGCCACTGAAAATAATTGTGCAGAATGATAATGAGAAGAAAAATGTAGATACATCCCAGTGTGTGTTGGCTTTTTATATATACAATGAGATAAAGAACCACCTTCCCTTCTTTCAATTAAAATATCTAAAAAAATATTATTTGCATATCTTTAATAATTTTTATAATGCAAATAAAATTTATTTCTTGATATTTTTTTTATATTTTCAACTGATAATAAATATTTATCAGAGTTACAATATTCACATATATATGAAAAAACAATTAGTACACATTCATTTTTAAACAAGTATAACACATTATAGATTTTAGAGAATGTAATAATTATATATCTTATACATTTTTAACAATAATCTTATTTTTAATCTGATTTATTTTGTACTTGATTGTATTATTAAAAAATGAATAAGGAATATGTATAAATAACATTATAAGGATAGCGGTTCCATATTCGGTGCCCTATCATAAGAAAATATGTTTTACAATTATAGTTTTAATTTTAAGATGACTAATTACTATAATCTGATCTTATCCAATTTTCTATATATTATAAGTAAAATATCAAAATTTTAAATCTATGTCATATTTCCTATATACGATAACAAAAAAATATTTGTTTGCTAAATTAAAAAAATTAAAGGCTTTTCAACAGCTTTTAATTTAAAAACTGCTAATATATATAAAAATCAATCCATAATTTTAAAGTACTAACTAAACAAACCAGCAGTTGCTGATCATATATATATATATATATATATATATATATATATATATATATATATATATATATATATATATATATATATATATATATATATATATATATCTGGCTGATAATGCACTTTAAATATTTTTTGATCATCATAAAGTAAAATTTTTGTTTATGCGTTCACTTATATAGAAAATAATAAAACTGATCTGTTGTTTATTTCTAAAATACCAGTAATTTTGATATATATGTATACACACATGTAAAAGTATGTGGGTGGATGAGAAATGTGACTTTGTTAAGTACAACGTATTTACTATATCCAAAATATAAGTGCAAGCATAATTAAAAAATGTATTTTCAAGCTTAAATAAATTATAATATTAAAGGAAGCAATTGTCCAGTTCTAATAAAAAAAGAAAAAAAAAGTAATAAAATATTTAAGTTAATATTAAAATTATAATTTTAATAAAGACAAAATCTGTTCTTAAAAAAAGTATATCTTTAATTATAAATATTTGATTGCGGTAAAATATTTTTTTACATACAATGTTAATAAAATTGCACTAAAATTAGTATTTCTTGAAAATTATGTAAATACTTTCATAACTTTTAAATGTTGGTAAAAAGTCAAAAACAAGTATTTTAAATAATCCTGGAAGTTGAGAAATAATGATTTAATATTTAGATAATGGATTCATTATTGGAAAGTTCAGAATAAATTCACTTTATGTCAATTTAATAATAAATATGCTTATATATAGCAATACAATTCTGTCACTTTACTCAAGCTTTTGCAATCGGAGCAGAAGTGGAGTATATGCGTGTGTATATATCTGTGTGTAAACTGAACAAAGGCAGCTTGACAAATTTGAATTATTATAACATAAAATATTCAAAAATGTCTTACATTTGTATGTTGTTTATTTTAAATTGATACTGTTTTTTTTTTGTTGTTGTTTGAAAATGAAGTATTCATTAATTCAAAATTTTCAATAAGCTCTTTTTTCTTCCTTTTTTCATTTTTTTATCCGATTAAAAAAGTAACAAGAATGTAAATTATCACAGTACATAAAAAAGATATAAATAAATGGATAACATTTTATAATTCTGTTATAAATGACTTTTCTTGTACATATAAAATCAATAGCTCACAGATGGGGAAATTGTCTTTTTTTATATTCTTTTTATTTGTTTGCTTACTTTCATTTTCCAATGATTTTTTTTTCTTTTCTCTGAAAAAATGTCTATGTATTAATAATAAAGAAAATAAAATAATGTCAGTAAACTTTTTAAAAATTGTACGTTATTGTAAATATGTATCTATCTATCTATCTATCTATCTATCTATCTATCTATCTATCTATCTATCTATCTATCTATCTATCTATCTATCTATCTATCTATCTATCTATCTATCTATCTATCTATCTATCTATTTATGTATCTACTATGTATCTAATATATATATATATATATATATATATATATATATATATATATATATATATATATATATATATATCTGTTTGTCTACCTGACTATCTACATATCTACATATGGACCTGTTTTGAGGAAATATTAAAAAAAATTTGCAGCTATAATAGTCAGGTGAATTACAAATTTAAAGTTCCAAGAATTTTATTTAAATGGCTTATATTGTGATTTGTATTAAATTAATGAAATAATTAAATTTACATGTTTGTTTAACAATTACCATAATTATTTAATTATATGCAAGTTAATACAAGATTGACAATTAAGAATATTGTGATGACAACAAAAATTACAATAATGCAGATTTATTTGGAAATTGTCACACATTGATCAATTTTACAATAGCAACATAGTTATAGAAAGTACTTTTGGAGATATTATATGATGTTACACAAGTGTATATTACCTAATATGATTTTTGTACTGGTAGAATGTTAGATTCTGGTGCATAAGGTCCTCATTCTAGTTTTGGTACTTGAAATGTTTGGATATTTCATGAATTTCTAATCAATACAGCCATTTTATTACTACTAAAATATAATCAGTGCTTGGTTGTTAATCATTGCAAGTTGACCATTATCCAGCTTATTCCATATTTTGAAAAGTTTTAATAGAGACCCATAAGGTAAATCTATTTTTATATCATTAAATATTGACTGCACCAATGATATTGTATAGTTCATTATACTAAGACAATAACAATATAAAATATTAAAATAAGTAATTATAGTAAAAAAATATTCCCCAAAATAGCATGTTAATTGAGTCAAATGTGTGAAATTTGATATTGTTGAAAAGTTTTATTTTAAAGAGTATCTGACAAAAGCAGTAGTAAATTCCAATTATATGTTTAGAATTAAAGTAAGTAGCAGTCAAATGTGTGAATCAATATTTTGTGGATAAATGATAAAATCTATAGTTTTCACTCACATTGTAGACTTTTATATAAATTTGAAAAATATTTAAATATTTTTGTAGAAGACACTGATATTTATGAGAAAACAAAACTTTTCTAAAACTGCAAGAACAAGTTTTTATTGTATATGATATCATAATTGATAGTGAAACCATCAAAACATCACATGGTTACCATTTTGTATGCTTACACATGCTGTTGAAAAGAATACCAAACTCTCCATACAGAAATGCCACCAAATGCAAGCCTTGGCAATCAATGGATACAGGAATATTTTTGTATAAAATCATTATCTAATGTTTACTCATTTTATGCATACACCTTTCTGCATCTTTTGATTGCAAAGGCTTGCACTTGGTGGCACTACTGTATGCAGAGTTTGGTACTCTCAATATCAGAGAAGTTTTAGCAATCTTCAAAGTCTGTTAATATTTTATGATATATATTTTCTAATTAATATTTAATGGCATGCTTTACAAATTATGAAAACAATGTATTATTATCTTTCTTAATAGTTTTTGCCTCTCTCTTGTTTTACTCTAACATGTTTCTTAAATCACACCAATTGATGATCAATTTTTAAAATCAATATAATTTTAAAATACACATTTTCTGTTAGATAAAATTAATATAATTATAATGTATCATTATTTGGATACTCTCTTGTCTACTTAAGAAATAAAATCATAGAATTTAGTGTTTTACAAAATGCAAACTCTGTATCTATTCTCTTCTGTCTTCATAATTAAATTTATCCATAGTGCTATCATTTTTCAATAATTTTTCTAATTTGACATTATTGTCTTCTATACTAATTTGAAAATACAGTAAATAGGTTTTTTTGTTAGTTTGCATTAAATTAAATATCTATTGTTCCAGCTTTTCTAATATCCCATTAACCTTGCTCTTCCATTATTTATCCGCAATGAATATAAATCTATTTGCTTTTTCAGTAGTTGTGACTTTTTAATAATATACATTTCCAATTTTCACATCAAACTTCTCATCATCTTTTTTTCTAATTTTACAAAGTGTAATAATGTTGTCTTTGCTATTAGTTTTTCAGTTTATGCAATCTGCCTTTAATTGAAAGTGGTTACATTTGTGGGTCACTAAATGGCAGTTTGGATTTGCATTTTTATGCTTTTACTTACCAATTTCTTTCTTTTATGCCTTTTGAGAATGAGGCTATAATTAACTTCGTCCACCATAACTGTAAATATTAAATCAACGATTATAAATTTCTTCACAAATTTATTTTGTCTTCAGAAAGTTATCTGATGTTTCATATTAAAATTATCATGTAACTGAAAACATTTTTTTCTTTTTTTGGATTTAAACTCAGAGTTGAAATCTAGAAATCTCACTATACTGTACTCTTAATAATTTCAGTAATGACTTTTATTATATGTATAATTACATAATAGTAACAGCTGAAATAACAAGAACATATGGGTGGACATTAAAAATATCTTCTACTCCGTTTTTTTTTAAATCAAAGAAAAAGAAAAGGGTATTTTTTCACACAACAGCAAACTCACCTTTTGAGAAAATTGTACTTGTATTACACCAGTATAAAATCAGGAGTTCAAATCTCTGGTTCATATGATATCAATAATTTACACCAATATAAAGATTAGTCTCTTGAAATCAGGTGTTCAAATCTTTTGTTCATATGATATCAGGAATTTAATCTTCAAAATAAGTGTATAATGGCTGAGTAATGAGCTAAGATTGTGTACTTAATTATTGTTTATGTTCTTATATATAAATATAAAAATATGAAAGATTTAACCCTGCATTAATTTCATTGGTCACATATATTTCTAGCGTTAAAGTGTAATTATATATGTATGTGATTATTTATGTGGTAACGTAATATAAATATTTATATATATTTGTATTTTTTTCTTCATAAATAACTCATATTATATTAATATTTTAAATATACACATAAGACCATAATTCTTATTATTTAAGAAACAAAAAGTTAATTAGCATTTATTTTTTTAAAGATTTTAGAGATTATAATAATGTATTACTTAATTTTATTAAAAGGATGAAGCTTAATCCTCATAAAAGTTTTCAATTGAAGATATTTTTTATTTCATAAAAATAATAATTTTTGATATGATAAAACTCTTTGAAAATATGGATGTAGATGTAAGATTATATATATGGAATATAAAATAATAATAAACTGTTTTATCGTATCCTAAATTAAACCAAGAAATCAACAGATCATCATTAGAAGTAATAGCACAGTATTACCCAAAAATAATCATCAGTCATTCCTTCTGACTGGTTTCAATGGAGACATACAATAAAACATAAGGTGAATGAATAATCATCAAAAAAATACCAATCATGTGACATTACATTAAAAAAAAAAATCATCGGATACTTCCTGCTGCGTGCGCTTAAGGTTATATTAAAAACTGCTGTATTATTATATCAATGATAAAAAAATGTCAATGCTCCAAATTATTTGTAACCATGAATGTACTAGCTCTAAATGAACGAATAATCATGATCAAAGTGATCTTGACTACCTTCTTGTCATCTAAATATTTGTATGTAGAATTATATAAACACTCCTGGTGTCTGTAAACATGAGAAAATATCCAGTACTTTTATTTATTTTAGTATCAAATATCTTTATTGGAATATCTTAAAATAATGATTAATAGATTTTCGATTAATTAAAAGTAAAGATAATAAAAAATAAAGTGAAAGTCTGGATAATATTTCAATAATACAAAAAAATGTCCATTTTAGATTTCTATAGAATATCACATATTGTTCCAATAGATTGAAAAACAGAATTAAAAATTACTGAAATATATAAATAAATGGTTACAAAACACGCGCATACACACACACACAATATATATATATATATATATATATATATATATATATATATATATATATAAGTTTGTGAATGTGCATCTATGGTAATAGAAAAATTCCTTTCACTAATAAGCCAGTAAATGTTATTCTATTTTAATATATAAATTAATAGTGAATGACCTTAAATAAACATATAAATTATTACACATTATAATATATACATAATATTACAATTTCTAATAATTAACTTAATAACTCTACAAGCCAACATTATTATATTTTAATTATATATAAGTATAAAATGATTATATTTGTAATGCATATACATAATGTAAAGTAATACTTTAATTATTAATTCTTGTTTTTTGTTAACAATCAAATTATTTTTACAATTTAATTATAAAAAATATGAATGTATTAATTCAATCAAAAATATGCATTTTCATCTCTTAAAATTAAAACAAATTAGGTGTTTTTTCTAACTCTATGAATGATGTAAAAAAGTAAATATACATATACAGAGTTTTTATTTTCTAGAGGATTTTAAATTTGTTTTTCACTGGTCAGTCATTTATATATATATATATATATGATATATATATATATATATATAATAGTCATTAATGAATATATATATATATATATATATATATATATATATATATATATTCATTAATGACTAATTTATTCAATTCATTCAATAGTTGTTTACTTCTAAAACAAGTATGTATAATTCAGGTTAATTAATTTTTTTTTTTTTGGGGGCCGTAAACAGAAATAGATTTTCGTTAATTTCAGAGTTAATATTTAAAATAATATGTCATTATCTACACATATATTTTACTCAATAGACGATTTGTCCATCTACAATTTATATGTAACATCAAAATTTCAATAGCAGCATACAAAGTGCTATAAATTCAGATTTGGTTTACATGTGTCTATCATAATTCAACTTGCGCCATGGGGATCTATCAGTATTAGAGTGATTCTCATACATATTGTCAGTAAAACATACCTTTGTTAATAGCTAAGATAACTCCTGGAGATTCTCAACTCAGAACAGCTTCTATAATTTATGAATTTCAACTGCAACATGTGGTGTGTCCAAAGCTACTAACATTGAGACTAACAGCAACAATTCTTTTTTTTTTTAATGTTAACTATTTCACAATAACAATCAGATAAATTTAACCCACTATTTGTAATATATACTATAGAATGTATAAACAGGAGGATTAATTTAAGTCCTTTTCTTTCTTAATTAATAAAATCAAGTCTATAGCCAAATAACAGTTGTTTTTATTTGCATTCTTCAAAGCCAAAAATAGATTTTTCCCCTTTATTCTTGAAATAAAAATAGATTAGAATTAAATATCATAATCATATGCACATTTATTAAAGTAACCACCCTTTTTTTATACGAAAATGGTATTTTTTCATTGTTATATGAAAACATTCGATTTTTTCTTTTGGTCAAAATCAGATAAAATTAAAATAAAATATTTGTTTTATATAGAAATTTTTTTATATTTAATTTAAAATAATTCAGAAACAACAAAAATATTTTAGCTATTCCAGATTATAATAAATAATTATAAATGTAAATTTTGTCTGTGTTTATCTTTAAATATATTACATTCAAAGTATATTGTGTGCCATGAAACCAATCAGTCTCAATATATATATATATATATATATATATATATATATATATACTATATATATATATATATATATATATATATATATATATATATATATATACCAATAAGAAATTCATTCATCTTATTACAGAATTGTCATGTTGTATCAGTATCACTTAAAATAATTGTATTTAACGTCATTATATACTCTAAATAGATTAGAGTAATAATCTTGACTTGGAAATCGTTACGTTGTAATAGATTATATCCATATAAAGATATATATGAAAGATAGTGATCTGGACCAACTGATGAGTGCTGGTTCAGCTCGAAATGCATCTTGGGGGTCATTTGTCTTTTATTATATCTTTATTTATATGAATTTGAAAAGAATGGGGAAGTGTGGAGGTGTTCATTATATCTATAAAGATATTACATAGGGGACAGAGATAGGTGAATAACTCTGTGTGTGTAAATTAAAAAAAAAGACATATTAATTTTTAAGTAAGGTTTAAAGTTTATATCTGTGCTAGAGATAATATCTAGTTTCGAAAATGATTAGTAATAATCATTAGTGTATTTATCTGAAATGGATGGCGTCAAAGTTGTGAGTTGAGGGAGTTTGACAATGGTAAATGAAAATGAAACAATTTACTCTAGATAAATAATTTGCATATAAAAAAGATATATATGAGAAATAGTGTCCTAGCCCAACTGATGAGTGCTGAACCAGCATGAAATGCATCTTGGGGATCATTTGCCTTTTATTATATCTTTATTTATATGAATTTGAAAAGAATAGGGAAGTGTCGAGATGTTTATTCTATCTATAAAAATGATTGTATTTTGAGGTTTTAAAACTAGTCGATTTTACAAACATTTGTGTACAATCAGAGTTTTGAAATCTATAGTACATAAGAAAAAAATTAAAGAATATTAAAAAAAAATTAATAGCTGTAATCATATGGTGTATTCATAAAAAACCATCTATGTTGTTGCATTTTTTAAGTTTTCATTTTATTACCAAATATGAAAAAAACAAATAATTAAAGCTATTTGAATTATGTGGATTATTAAAGATAATGTGATTGCTTTCATAAATAAATCTGCATTAGATTGACTGAAATGAAAAAATAATAATAAAATAAATTTTAATAACGTTCAAGGCTAAAACCTTAGACAGAAGTACCTTTAAAATGCTTATGTGATAGCCAATCAGATGTAATAATGACTGCAAGTGGAACTCTCAATTCAAGAAACACAAACCAAAACACAAGAAAAGTTTCAATAAAAAATAAATAAAAAGCAATAAAAATGATTTGCAACTTAAATACTATTAATAGTATGAATATTAATAAAGATAGACACTTAATAAATGAAGTACATCATGTGTAAATACATTTTTAAAAATATGTATAAAAAATTGAAAAATTAATAAATATGATGTCAAGTTTTTGGGTAAATCTGAAATATATACATACATTTCATGGAAAATTAAATACTGCTTTTATAGAATAACAATATATAGATTGCACTTAGCATACTAAAGTCGAGTCGATATCTATAAAAATTAACAAAATAATTTACAATATAAAATTACATAGATATTATTGATGTCATTGAGGAATTTAAAAAAATAAAATTAATCAGTTAAAAATGTATCTAGAGAGATTGTTTATATAAATTAAATCACAAACTGGGCATTAAAAGCTTTTAAAAGATTCGTTCCTATAAATGATGAAGAAAAAAACTATTGAATAAATATTTTGAAATAACTATTCATTTCAATAACGATTTATTAATAATATATAGTGATTAAATCTTGATGGAAAATAATTGTACACTAACATGATTACATTAATGTTCTGTTTGGGATTTGGCTAGAATTTATTATGTGAACATGACTGCTGTACCTTATGTGGTTGGGTAAATTGAAGAAAGTTTGTATAGTGTGTGAGATACTCCAAACTTGTTTATGTGGTTAGAGGGTTTTATATGAGTGTAAGTTTAAAATTGCCTAATCTAAAAGGCTGAGTTGGTTGGAGTTGAGAAACATGAAGAAGGTAGCGAGATTAATGACCAGATGTCATCAAAGGTTTTACTGGAGACAAGGATCTGATCATGTTTCTTGACTTTTTTGAGCATTTGATAACACAATAGTATGTCTTGTGGAGGTGGTAATTCCATGAGTGTTTTGCCTCTTACAATCCATATGGCATAAAGGACAAAGTGGAAAGTCTTATTATTGAAAATGTTCCATTACGAGTCACCAATGTTTGAAAAATTGTCTATTTATATGTCCATTTATCCATCTATCTATCTATCTATCTATCTATCTATCTATCTATCTATCTATCTATCTATCTATCTATCTATCTATCTATTTATCTATCTATCTATCTATCTTTCTATTTATCTATCTATCTTTATAAATATATCTTTAAATTTATTTATCTTGCTGCGATATTTTGTATAACTTTCATCATTTATATTATTTGTTAAGATTTTATTTTTTAAACTCAACATTTACTTATATTTTCTCAAATACATTCATCAATGAGAGTAATAACATGTGTTGAATTATAATATAGAAATGTTTCTAAATAAACAGTAGTTATAATCTGGACAATAAAATCTGTTAAGGTCTAATTATAAAAAAATGATTAAAAAAATCTATAGATTAAAAGCACTCAAATAACTTATATTTCTTATATCTATCTATCTATCTATCTATCTATCTATCTATCTATCTATCTATCTATCTATCTATCTATCTATCTATCTATCTATCTATCTATCTATCTATCTATCTATCTATCTATCTATCTATCTATCTATCTATCTATCTATCTATCTATCTATCTATCTATCTATCTATCTATCTATCTATCTATCTATCTATCTATCTGTCTGTCTGTCTGTCTGTTTATCTATCTATCTATTTATCTATCTATCTATATAACTATCCATCATTATGTCCATCTATATATCTATCTATTTGTCTGCAAATCTGTCTGTTTGTCTCTACATCTAAATATCTGTTTCTATCTATCTATTTATTTATCAGTCTATTTAGTTATATGTATGCATATTTATCTATTTTGTAGTTACATGATGGATTGTATCAATCAGTTCTTCAAATATATTCAACTATTACTAATAACATATAGAAAAAAATGTTTCAGGTTACACTTTTTTCAAGTGTTTCTGGTCTTTACAGTGATCATACTAACTTGAAAAATAAACTGGGACTTTTTTATATTTATGAATGCTAAATTTAAAAGCTTGCCTAATCAAATAGTCTGTTATGGTAGAGGTAACAGTCAGAATTATATATATATATATATATATATTCATGATTAATTTCTGTATTTATATATTTTTGAGAGTCAAATTTAAAGAATATATTTTAAACATTATGGATTACTACACTAGACACATTTATGTTGGTATTTGACAATATTATGTGTTTTTTTTTAATTATCCTTAGATGGTGGGAAGATATAGATTCATCAATATATGATCTTCTACTATAATGTTTCACAGAAGCAGTTTCAGTTTTTTAAAATGTCAAGTTTTGGGTTTGAATTTATCATTGTTATTATATTTTGTTTTTGCCTTTGTTATCTATTTAAAAATTTTTTATGTTAACTGGCAAATAACTAATCATTATGACAGTTTGTTTTATGTTAAATTTTTCTTTTTTCCAAGTTAACCAATTTCTGAACCAATCTATTTTACTCCAAATTTGTAATGCTATTATGATTGAATATATATATATATGTGTGTGTGTGTGTGTATGATACAAATAAAATGTCCATTAATTAAAAATCTATTGTAGTAACAATAAAAATAATAAATATAACAATAATTAACTACTATATACAATTTTGCCATCTGCAGAAGTGCTTTCGGTTACTTCCTTAACATTCCTCAACTGCCTATATTTTTATTGTTTTATTGTTGATTATATATATATATATATATATATATATATATATATAATCAACAATAAAAATCCTTCCTTATATATATATATATATATATATAAGGAACTTGAACCCAATCTTTCAACCTTCCTACAGCTATACACTTCATCTTATGCAATCAGTACACATGACCACATAATGTAAAAAAGATAAATGGTTTCCAATATATCATTGCACACACATATATAACTGATGACTGCTGGTTTAGCTTGAAATACATAATTGAAAACATTTATTTTTTCACATATATGTGATCATGTGTATCAGTTGGATAAGATGGAGTGCACAGCTGTAGGGAGCTTCAAAGTCTGAGTTCAATTTCTTTCTAATTATATTAAGTTTAGTATAGGTAATACACTTATATTTGAATATTATATATTGTAGCTGAAAATAATATAATATAGAGAACATTGGTAATGAACCAACATTGTCTCTTAAATAATAATATTTCCCTGTTGAACAAGCCAAAAATGTAATAGACTTTTAATAAAATAATAGTTGGAAAGTTGCCTGATCTACAAATGCTTACATATTTGAGCATGTTAGAAATATAATAAAACAGAAAAATACTGGTCATCAACAATAATCAATAATATGTTAAGTGAAAACTGACCACAACAATATGGATAAAATAAAACCACACATTTATTGAATAACTTTCAGATTTGAACAATCATAAATATAATAGAAAATATTATAATTGGGTAGGGTTAGTTGGTTTGCAAGTACCTTACAGATTTGCATGATCAAATGTAATAAATAAAATTATGACCCAAGTAATTTTCTCCAATTATGCATTACATATTTGGACAATCTAAAATTTACTGAATAAATGTTGTACTAAGTAAATAAACTAACAAATTAATTAATGCACAAATGATTCTATGATACATTGTATTTATTTCTACAATGTTCTCATGAATTTATAAGATGCAATGAGTCCAGAGATAAATGGTTTTGCTTGGCAAAGAAAATAAAATTCATTAAATGATTTATTTTCTGATAAGGTACCTTTAAATATCTTAATAATAAAATGAATTGCATAATAAAATGATTTCATATAATAGAATTATTGGTGTGATAGGTCAATGAACAGATACTTAGATTAATAATAAATGTATTTTTTAATGCGAACATTAAGGTAGTTTAACAAATAATATAATTTAATTAATAACTGCAGTCTAATATTATATAATGGATATGTATGATTTATTCCTGCCAGATTGCAAAAAGATTTGATCTATATAATTGAAGTTATTAACACATACAGTCAAATTATAAAGGGTTAACTACATTCAGAAGTATTACATTCACAATCAAACGATGCTTTTACAATGAAAGTTATTTTATAATTTTGAATTAAATTATATGAAATATTAATTGTACTTTTTGAATTTTGATTGCTTTTATAAAAGTACTATGTTAATAATTAATTCCAGTCTAACTTACTTGATTTATTTCTTTTTTTGTATTGAAGTGCTTATCGAATGATAAAAATTTTTATAGACTCCCTTATAATTCAGGTTATCAATTTTAAAAAAAATATTTATCAAAATTTACCAGTATATTTTAGCTATTGTCAGCAAGTAAAAGCCATCTGAGTAAACAATTCTAAGAATTTGTCTATGAGGGTCAGTTACCAATTTAGGCATATATCTAACTTCGATTTAAGCTTCCTTATGTGGCAGTGTTTTTTTTTTGGCATCCCCATGCTAGAAGATACAAATGGAGAAATCTCTAAACATTTTAATTATTAGATGTTATCCAATTATTTCTCCTGTTGATATTGTAATCCATAGTAAATTAATGGGCTTAGGTCCATGGTAGTTTAACATAGCATTTGTGTTAATCATTTTGTTTAATCATAAAGTCATCAAATGAGGGAAAGTTTATGTTTTTTTTCTCTCTTAAGTAATTTTCTACTCACAGTATATAATTTTTTTACTATAAACCCAAAATCTATTGATAAAATATATGCAAAAGTGAAACAATTTTTAAAGAGAAATGTATCAATATTTGTTTCTAAGCTTGTTTTATCACTTGGCATCATACAAAATAAATAATAATACAGTATTTTATTTTTAAAAGCACTATCTCATGAACTTTTTATTATCATTCTTCTAACTTTAATACAACATTGTTATCATCCAATATAACTTAGTGAAATATTACAATTTTTATTTAATTTAGACAGTAATGATTTTTCACCCTAACACATGCTGTGCTGTTTTTTTTATATCTCAAATATGTCTTGCTGAGTACTGAGGAAACTTTCAAAATAAGACACAATATATGGACTTTTAAAAAGTTAAGAGTCACTGTCTTATCTTTCAATCTACTTTCTAATTATGTAGGCCAAATTAAAGCATCTCAATTTAAGAGTGTGAAGATGTTTCTCCGTTTACTTTACTTCCATTAATTTCTTTCTGCATATTAACTCTCATAAAATCATTCAATTTACTATATATTAATACTCAAAAATATTAGAAATTATGTAGTTGGGATGCTTTAGATTGGCATTTATAATTAGAAAGTAGATTTAGAAATAAGACAGCCACTTTTAACTTTTCAAAAGTCTTTATCCTGTATCTTAGGTCTAGAGTTTTCTCAGTATTCAATAAGACATCATTGAAATATTGTAATAAAACATCATAGCACATGTGTTAGGATGAAAATCCTTAGCTTCAAAATTGCTTACTATTTCTGTGTTTGTAAATAAAATCAAATGTTACATAATTTCTAATACTTCTGAGTAATAATACCTGGAAATTTTAAAGATTTTGAGAAAGTTAATATGCAGAAAGAAATGAATGGAAGTAAAATGAGCAGAGAATCATTTTCATGCTCTTAAACTGAGATGCTTTAGATTGATCTATATAATTAGAAAGTAAAGATAAGATGACAACCTTATTTTTTCAAAAGTCTCTATCTTGTTTTTTATTTTGAGAGTTTCCACAATAATCAATAGGTTATTGTTGAAATATTATATACAACAGTACATCATATATGTTAGGATAAAAAATATTGCACATACTATCTCTGCACTTATAAATAAAATTAAATGGTACATTTTAATGTAATAAATGAAATATACATTAACTCTACATTTAATAGACATATATATATATATGTCTATATAAATATATATATATATATATATATATATATATAAATATATATATATATATATATATATATATATATATATATATATATATAAGACCTTTAATTCTTTTCATTACTTTATATATATATATGCACACACTATTTTTCTACATAAAATGCTTTTTAAAAACAGTACATTTTTATTTTGAAAAATTTTATTGTAAATTTATTTTCAGGAGGTATATTGTTAATCCGTTTTTTATAAAAGTTGATGGGTGTTGTGTAAGCATTGTACAAAGAATAACGATTTTTATAAAAAACGGATTAATTAATTAATTAATTAATTAAGGCAATGCAATAAAGGAACAAATTAAGATTAAATAATTCATTGGAGGAGGTATATTGTTGTTATTTGTCTACACTATTTGTAATATGCGTCATTAAAAGGTGAGACAATGAGTTTATCATTGAAGTAGTGAGGTTAAACATTAAAAAATTAAGAGTTATTTATGGTTATGGTTTCAAAATTTTTTCACATAAATGTTATTGCAAACATAATAATAATTGATTTTGTTGAATGAATTATATTCTGAGTTGACAGCATGTTGCTTTTATACATAATGTTAAGAATCATGTTCACTTTTGATAATAAGAATTGTTCTGGTTTGTAATTTGCCATTCTCAGGTAATGTATTTAGAATAGTTGATGCTTTTTTATTGAGAACATTTATGAATAATTTTATGCATCAAAGCTTGATCAAATGTTTTTATTTTCATTTGCATATTCTTGATTAACTCCACAAAGTGTTGCATATTATATGCCAATAAATTAAGAATTTTAAAAAGAAATCTTATCAATTTTTGGCATGGGAAATTTTTCAACATAAAAACAAATAATTATTGGATATGGTTGATATGGATTTTATATAGACTATAGAGATGTGAATTTTTATAAAATATGTTATTATTTTTTTCAGGATCAAGAAAATAGTCATGATGCTTTTCAAGTAATGATATTTTTCTAGAATGTCATCATAGATTCAGTATTCTTGAATTTAAGTTATCACTTAATTTTCCTGCAATTGTTATTATTTATCAGGCCAGCTACTATTAAAGAAAAAGAAAAAATAATATAATTCTGCACACTTTGTTTGCTATAATTATTTGAATATTTATAACATTGAATGTATTTGAAAAAGTGTAAATAATGCTTGAATTTTTAATAAGTCTACTAAAATATAGAAATAATTCACTATGCAGTTAGAAGTAAGTTATAAAATTTACAGTCTCCAGACAAACATTAAGTAGTCATAGCATTATCTCAAACATTAGATATTTTGAAAAATAATTTCTGCAATTGAGTGAAATAAAAAAAATAATTATATTTATTTTGAAAAGGTAAATGTCAAGATATCATTTCTAAAACCAGTCATTTAATATCTATATTATATTCCTAAAGTGTTTAGAAATTATATACTTGCCAAAGAAAGATATTCAAAAAGGAAATAAATAAATAAATCCCCATATATGTTTTCATTTAACAAATTTTACTTTCTTTTAATAATATAGAAATATTTATTAAAAATAGATGTATTGACAAAGAATTCACAAGAGTTTCAGTCCACAAAATAATTATATTCTAAATTACATGAAAAGTAAAAAAAAAAAAAAAAGAAATTTGTTAGCTTAACTGATATAACAAATCTCATACTGGACCAAATATCCCAGTATCTATGTCAGGAAAAATTGTTAGTTCTAAATGTCTAGGAAATTTTGAATATTCAGTTCTGGAAAATAAATTAATCAATGTCATTGCACAATATAATATCTCAATATTAGATATAATAGCAGAAAGTGAGAAAGTTATTCTGAAATTATCTCTAAAAATAAGCAGCTGAATTATGCTGACTAATAAAAAAAATGACTTGAGTCATACCAATTACTTAAATCAAATATTAACTATACTGAACAGAAAGTTATTAAAATACTCAAATTATACCAATTCATTTTTTTTTTGCTGCCAGAACAATTTTATAATTTTAATGGCTACTTTTATTTATGACAACAAAATAAACTACAGGAAAACAATACTTAAGCATAGCAAAACAAGCATATAAACAAAGATATATGCATTTCTCAAAAATCGTCATATATATTTAATTGATTCTGAAATTATTAATTAATGACATATTTCAATAAAATTTCACATTTATGTGGTATATCTAAAATCTATAAAAAACCAAGTAACATGAATTAAAAAAATACCCTGTCAAAATGTGTGTGTTTTTTTTTAAATAATTGTTTTGAAATATAAGACACAATACTTTATCATGATTCTAGCGCTTTAGTTAATGAAAATTAATAAAATTTTGATGTGAAATGTTATTTCATAAATGTAGACAGTTTAAAACTTTGACTTTTATAATGAAAAGGTTAAATGAAAATAATAGCTTATAAATTAGAATTATTTTTTATAATGATAGTTAAGAATGCTCTTACTATTCTGTGGTATGTTATATTTTTAATGCAACACAGAATTCTTCAAAAATGCATTATTCTTTTTTCCTGATTAGCAACATTTACATGGAAAAAAACATGACAAAATACATTTGTTCAGAAACCACTGACTTGAAAAAAGAAATTCCATCATATAACAAGCTTTCATAAAAAAATAATTATTCATTAGCGTTATTACAAAAACCTTAACACACACACACATATATATATTAAAAGTCAAATTTTATACAAACTTTTAAACATGCATAGATTGAAACATTGTTTCAAATATTAGTCTACTCTCTTTTTCAGATAGTGTATCAGTAAACAATATTAGCAATGATATTAAACCAGTGACCTTTAGGTTTAATTCTCATAATAGTATTGATATTATAGCAACACCTGTATAGAATAGAGGCATAATAGCTCTCAAAATGTTATGTTATATATTACCTGTGCATTATTATTAAGAGCTAAATTTATCCGAAAAATGTAAATAAAGAACGATTTTTTGAAGAACATTTAACAATTAAAACAAGATAATAAACATAGTCCAACAAATATATACAAGCAAAATATCAATATAATTATCCAGCAAACAATAAGTATTAGACTGTATCTACACATATTGGATAGTAGACAATTTAAAGAAAACATCCATATAATGTCTAAATTTCCAAAGGTTTAGTGCACTGCAAAAAAAAAAAAATCTTTACAAAATAAACTTGAAATAATGAAAAGCAAAAAGTCAACTTATCAAATACAATAAGAATATGATATGCTACATATTGATGAAAGTAAATGTTTTATTAGAAAATAATTAAAAGTACATAAAATTACAAACCATGCATACCAGTGACTTTATTTTGCATTGGCAAAATACAAGAATCCTAAACTGAGTAAAAAATAAAAAAACTGTTCATATAGTAATTGCAAAAAATCTTATAAATTACTATTCGGTAAAAATCCATAATGTTTAGAACTTCTCAAAAAAAATAAGAAAAAAAATCAAAAAATCAAAATGACTAAAGAATTATATGAAATATCTGACTACATATTGCAAAAATACATAAATTAATTAGGGCATTATTTTAAATTCAACATTAGTTAATCTAAAGATCATTATGGGTTTAGGGCTTATTTACTCTTAAAAGTTAAGCCAGAAGCATATACAAATGTCAAGAGTTATACCACATGAAACATTCTATGTTATTAGGAACATCTGAATGTATTTGAAAAAGTATAAATAAAATTGGATTTTTAAAAAACATAAAAATTAACAATTAGTTAATATAAGTAGTCAACATATAACTACAAGTAGCATGTTATCATTTCAAAATGTTTTAAATTTATAATATATTAATGACCTTGGTAGTGACTAAATTTACTTTATAAAAATTATAAGTAGCAAAAGTAAATAATTAAAATTTGGTGACATATTTACATGATCTGTATGTCCACTTGGTGACATATATACCAATCATAAAACTTAAAAGATAAATCATAAGCTCAGGAACCTTAAATATTATGTTATTTTCCCTAAAAATTATAAAGATGATATATTTATTTTTATGATCAATCTAAATTAGTCACTCATTTACTCATTTATACTGAATGACTAAATAATTAGGATGGCTACAGGTCAACTACACAAAATGATTGCCTGAAGTCAATCATCAAATTTTGGAAGAAAATGGGTTCATATTAATTAATACACCATGATTTCTTGTAAATATCCAAATAAAGCAGCTTTTAAATAGATCATTTCAGAAAAAAATAACTCTGCAGTAAATTTACACAGAGAAATAGTGCATAAAAATAATCCTGATAAAGCAGAAACATTTTTTAAATACTAAATACTATGTGTTAGTTTTTATTTTACTTTAAATACCAGCAACAATTAGCTAGAAACTCATTTCCTGATAAAGTTGGATACATAAGTAAAGATATGTGTCATGGAATTTTAAAAAAATCTTATTCAGGTTCTAGGAAGATGAGTTACTATTACAATCAGGGCTAATCTTACGAATAAAATATAATGACAACTGCTTCAGACTTCAAATTGGAACTGGCATTATAAGAATCATAATATTTTGCAGAAAAATGGTTAAATATAAATTCAAAAATATTTGCTCTTTTCCTACATTTTTTTCTAAGCTCAAAATTCATTTAATTATCCAGTTTGATTTTTCATTCATTATTAAAAGTTTTCTAACTAATCTTTATTTTAAAAAACAATATATTTATCTAATATATTTTAAAATGTGTTTATGAATATTCTTCTCAAATTAATTAAATAATTTATATAATAATTTTTAATGAAAAGATTCTATTTAAAACAATAAATTACAAAAGTGCTATTATGCTATTTGTTGCAACAAAAGCACACCTCTAATAATAATTTAATTTATTATGTGAGATTATTATAATATTATAATTTATTTCTCTTAATTTTCATGTACTTTTTTCCGTTGTTGTTGTTTTACTTTTTTTTTATTATTCTGAGCCTATGTTTTAAAATATATATATTTTATTTAATAGCCATTTTTTAAATCTATTATATCTTTTGCTTTGTTCAGTAAACCTTTTTAATTAATTAAAGTTTTGCCTTTGCGATAATTTTAAAAAGCGCTGTTTTTAAAATTGCCTCAAGCATCAAAATTGATCAATTTGTACTGACTACACTACAAAATCTTTTCCTCTATATAAGTATATGCACATATTAACAAAATGTTAATTTTCACAAGATGAATATATATGTTTAATGAATAAAAATATTTTTTTTATATTCTGCAATTCAGCAAATTTAGAGATAATGCGATTATTTATTTCTTTTTTCGCTCTGCCGTTAATAATTTAATCACACTTCTTATTTTTAGTTTAATATTAATCTCTTCAATAAATATTTGCAGCTGTCGGATAAATCACCGTTATAAAAGTGTGTTCAGCGTATGAATTATTTTATTGATAAGATCTGACACGAGAATCTTACGTTTTTAAAAAACAGAAAAAAAAAAAAACATATATAATATATTTAAATGGTTCTTTTTATAAATTATGTTTTTTTTTATTTTGTTAAATGAGATTTATTGCACTGTTAATCTTTCTACTAGCAGTATAAATACATCTACAAAAATTTCCTAAAGATTAAAAAAAAAAACAATATTGTTTTAACTTTTTTTATAATATAAAAAAAATCCATAGGGGAATAATTAAAAATAAAAATAGGCATAAAACAAAAGAATATCCAATACGAAAAGAATATTTTATTAATAATTTAAAACAGCATTTATATTCTTTATAGTGGCTGCAAAAAGTTTTTTTTTTTTTTTTTTTAAAGTGAAAACTAACCACTAATTTTCCTAATAATAACAGTTTTTAATTGCAGATGTTATTAATTAATAAAAAGTAATAAATAATATTGAATATGAATGACAAAATTATTGACTACGATTATAGTTTAAACTAAAGCCTTAATGTGAAGAAGTTTTGCAATCAAATTTAATACTTCCATTTAAATGTAGTGGTGAAAAAATAAGACAATCATTTGCTAACAAACTATTTTGCTAACAGTCATTTTTGGCCATCTCACCCAAATGTTTATATTCACAATCGCCAAAAACAAATATCATTAATAAACTCTGCATCTACCTTATATATCATATTGTATGCTAGAAGTCAGATATAGTAGCAAGGACTCAGCATATTATCGTCAATTGAAAATACAATTTCATCAATAATGATAATTCACCATTTGCTTATCATTCTGTTAACATTTTATTTTTTCTCAGTATGTAGGTTTACATTTAAAAATTTTGGATCTATTTTACAGTAATACATGAGTGTGATAGAAAGATAGAGATAAATGTAAAGTTAAATGTAATAGTTTATAGAGAAATTTATAATTAAAAAAAAATCAAAATTTTATAATTAATTGTATTATGAAAGATGATCAATCAAAATAAATCTAGGATTATATTATTTTAATCAAAATATCGTAATTAAAGTTCTTGGTATTTTTTCTTGAAATTTAATATAAAATATATTTTTTTGTCAAGCATTGGTGGTTGAGAGGTCAGCACGGCCCTCTTACAAGCAGTTGCCTGGGTTGCGGGTTCGCTTCCCGGCCGATGCTATGACACATGAAAAAAATTATTTAAGTGTTTAATTACTAATTATAAAATTTTAAATTTTATTTATTAGTAGGTTTTAAAATCTCTGTATAAAAACAGATAAAAATCAGAAAGCAATAGAGTAGATATTAAAAAGTAATGACCATTGTAAATGGTAGTTTGTCATGAAAATGTCAGCATGATGCAAAAGTAATGTTAGTTTGAATTATGTGGTTTCCCACAGCTTATATGCTTATATATATATATATATATATATATATTGTACCAGTAAGCTTTATATGCTATATATATATATATATATATATATATATTGTACCAGTAACCTTTAAGGACTGCCTTTATATATGACTAATTAAAGTAGATAATAATGATGATGATTGAATCTAAAACAGATTACTTTTCCAATCATTTCCCCAAATCAACACTAATGATTTGAAATAATTTTGCCACTCAGATAATTTAATTTAAATAAAAAAGACATGCACTTTCAGACTTTACTAGAACACCATTACTGAATTTTCAAACACTATAATCCCTCAATTCATGATAAATAACATTTAGCATTTTCTCAATGGTTATATATATATATATATATAACCATATCACCATATATATATATATATATATATATATATATATATGAAACTGATATGTGCTTTAAAAAGATGAACATTTGCAAGACAAGCTGATAGATAAAATGGCACTGATAATTTGAATTTTGAAAACTAATAATTTCTTTAACTATTACAATACAAACATACATGCAGTTAAAAATAATTATTTTTAGAATACATTCATACACTAACTAAGCATATAAAAGAATGAATGGATAAAAGTATCTTAACAACTAAAACATATGAAACACATTTTAATAAAGTAATCAGTTTATATTGATTTACTAAGGCCTTGTCTGTATATTGCTTCTTTTTTTTAATTTCAAAATAAATATTCATACCATGGTATTTTTTTTAAAAACTTGCAATATTCATCAGTAAGGGATGATAACTTATGTTATTTTTTCAGTTTATTTAAGATAACTATTCTGTTTTAAAAAAATGATAGGAGAATATACATTTTTATAAGCCTTTTCATTGATCAAGGATTATAGCATTAAATTTAAATGCAGGCCATTTTCCAAAAATGTCTACATAATTTTTAGCAAGTTGGCACAATTAGTACTGCATATTCTCTGGCTATATTAACATATAATACTTGTAATCTATAAAACAAATGTTCTGTTTCTTGCAAGAATGATTAATATTTTATAAATTAGAGCAAGATAATTTTCCAAACAGTGGAATATTTTTCAGTTCACCAATAAAGAAACATATTTACTGCTTTTTTTACGAATTAGAGCTACACTATTTTTTTAAACTTTTAATGCCTAGTCCAGAATAATGAAAGAATGTGGCATCTCCTTCTTTTAATTTCTCTTTTAGAATTATTTTACATTTTTAAAAATTAAAATACACAATACATTCGATATTAAAAACTCAGAATAAATTAGAGATTTTTTATATTTTAATTACTAATACTAACCATATTTGTAGATTTATTTTAATCTACAAATTTAATCAAATTATATATATATAAATATAATAAAATTATATATATATATATATATATATATATATATATATATATATATATATATATGCTCCTTTGCTCTAATTTAAGCAATCTTACATGAATTAAACTTATTTTAATAAATGTTATAAGTTTTATTTTTATTTGTTTATTGAATTCAAGTAAGATGTTTTTATATCTTATCCATGCACACACATGCACGGACATTCAAAAAAACAACAGTATAATTTTTAAATTTTTTAAATAAGTTTAACAGTTCAATGCATGCTATACTATATCAATCATGTATGCTGGGTCACCACTATAATACATATTAAACTATAAGTAATTATTATAACCTTGATATAATCAAGTATTAAAAAAGGGTAACATTTAATATTCAAAACTTTTACATTATACTAAGTATGCTTTCAGAAAATTACTTCCAGAATAATCATAATGCTGTTTTGTTTAGCAGTTAAATCTGAAACTTAAGTACAAAGAATCTTCCAATCACTCACTTTGTAAATGGATTTTCAGTTCATTTAAAATATACACTTTGTCAATATTAACATCTTCAGGTTATTTAAACTAATATATATATATATATATATATATATATATATATATATATATATATATATATATATATTCTACCACCAAAAGAATGAAGATTGGCAAAATAATGTCACAGATAATCACTGGTTAGTGAAAAAAATCACACAAATGAAAATAAGGCCATAGATAGCCACTGAAAAATGAAGAAAATCTGAAGTCACACTAATGATATCACCATACAAAATTATTTGGATATATTATTGGATAAGTTAGAATTTTAAAAAAAATATCTTATTTTATTATAGATCTCTTTTATATTTTTATTTCGTTAATAAATATAAAATAAATATTATTAAGAATAGATTTTAAAAAATCTAATTTTAAATTTCTTTCAAAAAAAAAACTTTGACTATTATTCTGGTCAAGTATTTATAATAGCAGATCATATTAAAATTTACAGTAACATTTTGAAAAAAAAGATAAACAATAATAAGTTCTAATGTAAGTAATAAAAAGTTTTGCAAAATCATAAAACCTAATTTTAATAAATTAATATGTCTGTGTAATAACATAAGTAAACTTATAAAAATAATCAAAATCATTGTAATTTTAGTTATTCAAGAAAACAGCAGTTTTCTATGAGTAAAGTCGAAAGATTAGTTAACAATTGCAAATAATCTTTTCACAAAAATTATATGTAATTAAGAAGAAACTAAAAGTAATTAGTTTTAATTTTGTATATACACAATATGCTGTCTTCAGTTTGAATTTAATTTGAAATACAATTACATTATTTACTAATATTTTAAAAGATAGTAAATCTATTTAAAACATGAAATCATTTTAAAATTTATTATGTTGTTTTATTGAGCAAAAAAATAATAACTTATATCTGAGTTTCCAAATTATTTTAATTCTTATATAACATTCCTTCGCATAAAAATTAAGTATATCATATTTTATATTAAAATATCATTGAAATAGTTAGAAATATATCAGAAATGTAAAAATACACTTTCAAATTAAACTAAACATATCTTCCGGACAAAAATAATATGAAAAAATTTGATTGAATGGTCAATATCTAAATACAAAAATGATAACTAAAATATATATATTTATTTTTTTAAAAACAAATAAATGGTTGAATATATAAACAATAGACTGATTGACTGATTATTACTAAAATAACCATTTCACAGCAGCACCAGAGTGTACAAAATAAAACAAGAAGTATTACTTTATTTGGCATATAGAATCAACAATAAAAAGTTAATTAACCAAACTAAAAGATTTTTATCTAAATTCATTAAGCTGATTCAAACCAATTAATAATATTTTTCTATAAGACCTATCTGTAATTTACTCAAGTATATAAAATACATGCTCATTAACATGATATAAAATACTTAACAATTATACTATAAGTCAACTATTGAATTACAAGTAAATAGCATTTTTCAGCCTCAGAATCATAATAAATTATTCATTTTGCCACTTTACTAATATCAGAAAGCAATTTTATTTTACACAAACATTTATCATACTTTTATATCAGAATTTTAATAACATTCCAGTGTTTCAATTGGTATGATATTCAAACATTCATAAACTGCCTATTATTTAAATTGGTAGCATAAAATTAAACAAAGGCAGAATTATATTAATTTGGTTTTAAATATGTTATCAAAAGTTTGATGTGTAATGATAAATTCACAAATGTAAAATATTTATATTAAATGAAAATATACAATTCAGCATGTAATTATGATATATGCACTCAAATCTAACAATACAAGTAAGTGAATATATTGTAAAATGTGCAATAAGGTTTGTAATATATTTACTTAACATTATAAATTCATATGAAACATTGAATATGATTTTGTGGTTTACAACACTTGATGACTCAGTAGTATATGAATGAAACAGATATCAGTAATCAATTTGGGAAAAGTTATTGATATATATATATATATATATATATATATATATATATATATATATATATATATATATATATATATATATATATATATATATATATATATATATATATATATAACAAGTTGGTTATTTATCTAGTGCAGTATTTAATTTGTAAGAATCATTAGGAAATTACCCTTCTACACATGTGCTATATAGATTTATAATACATGAGGATTATCCTTGCTAAACACAAGATAAAGTCTTTTGGAAAGATAAGATAAATCTTGTTTTTACCTAAATATATATAGACAAATCTTAAATATTTAAAAATACTGATATATTTATTATTTTTACACTATAGCTAGAATATGTATGTACTATAATTATTTTAAAACTATGTACTTATAATTAAAAAAAAACTAATAATTACTCACTCCAAAGTTTATGTAGTATTCAATCACCAAAAATGAAAGTCTGAATATTTTAACAAAAAACTTTCAAATGATACACTTTTACTGTACTAAAATCATTTGAAACAAAAGAATAGCATTTACTAGTAAAATTTTTACTGAGATAAGGCAATTTATAAAGACAAGAACAATATAAAAATTATTTATTAAAAAGGATTGAATATCTAGAACTTTGAAAAATTGCATGCAAACAAATTAATAACAATATAAGTAAATATAATTGTGAATTAGCAAGGAAGGAGAATATAATTCTCAAAGGTATAGAACAGCATCTTTGTATTGGTTGGAAACTTATTTCTGCAATAAGAAAAAAAAATTAAACTTTTTCTAAAAAGAGAGATGACGTTATAAAATAGTGGCAAGAACAGAAAAATAATATCACTAACAATTACTATATCTTGTAAATTGTCCGCTACTTTAAATGAAGATGTGAGACATATAATTAAATCTATGAAAAGGGAAAAGTCTCCTGGTGATTATGGAATTATAATCGATATTTTTTTAAAAAAAGCAGATAAAGTTAGATAATTTTTTTAGCAAAGTTATATAACAAATGTTTAAATAATTAAAATGTACTAGACGAATGTAAGAATGCAGTAGTAATTTTGTATTTTAAAACGATAATTAAAATAATATTAAAATTTGCAGATCTATCAATCTTATATTAGTTGTACACAATTCTATACATTTTTTTCTAAAAGATAACGATAACTCATCTACAATGAATTTTTGGATTTTAATCAACCAAAATACAATAAGGAGTTGTTAAAAGTTGTTTTATCACAATGCATCACATACAAGTATTGAGAAAAATTATAGAAAGGTCTAATAAATATGAGTTGCAATTTTATTTTATTTTATTTTGATTCTATAAGCATTTATTTAGTAAAGCACTGGATCATCAATATATAGATCCAGGATATTATCATATTCTGAAACATATTTATTCAAATGTAGCAATCAGGAATATTTATCAAAATGCAAGTCTTCATTAAATTATATATTAAAAAGATTATACTAAGAAAGATGTTTGACATGATGACTCCATATTTCCAAAACGTTCTATACTAAGTTTAATAAAAGCTAAGGGATTAAAAGTAAATGAATATTATTTTAGACATCAACATTTTCAGATAAAGTCATTGTTTTTGCAAATAATTCTTCAGAGCTTTAGGAAATGTTGCAGGAGTTATCAGATGAAAGTACATAAATAGAACTAAACATTTGTTAAAACACCTAAAGGAATGTTTAATAGATTTTCTCAAACAAGGAAATAAAAATTAATAATGATTAATTATAATATATGTAAAACTACAAATATCTTTATCAAATTATTAACAGAGATGGAAATGCAATGGATGAAATTAGTCATAGAATTAAATATGGATAAAATGTTTTTAGTATAAATCCCTTAATATTAAAAAAATATGCCTATGTTGTATGAAAGGTTTGAGCATGATTCATTGTTGTCAATGTGGTTAGTGCTCTCTAACATTTGGCAGGTCTGAGAGATTGACATCCTTACTGGAAATAATTGGATTCATCGACTTAGCTATTCTCTTGACATATAGAAGCCATTGATACTTATTTACTTTTATTGTTATTTCATTGACCAATTCTTTATTCTTTTCAATCTCATCTTGAAACATTATAATCTGGATGTCTATTATTTAAGGGTAAGCTTAGTTGACTCAGTTATCTTCTTGCTTTATCTTTAGGCTTTACTGGGATGGATTATCATAGGGTATGGATTTTTTATTAGTTCTTGTTTCATCATCATCAGAACTATTTTCATCATGACAATTCATACAGTTTTCATTGTTACATGGTGTTTTAATAAGTTAGTCTCAACAGACTTTATACATGTGGTTGTGTTGTCTCTCTAAGATTTAGAAAATAAGTTCAAATATTTCTTGAAATATCCATATTGCAGCAATTTAAATATGTATTTTGTGACCAAACTGATCAGATACATTTGTTCTAACATTCCTATTGAAAAGCAATTGTGTTGGCATTTAGTCTTTGGTTGTGCTTCATTTGCTATATTAGTCCAATAACATTATGACTATTTGAATATTGCATCTGCTATATTTTATTAAGAATCAATTTTTCACTCTGTTCATTACTATAAAGTTAAAATGATAGCTTGAACACATGTTATATATTAATGATAGCACAACATTGTATGAATAAATTTGCTGTGAAAGTTTTGTCATTATTGTTTTAAATATATTGCAAATTGAAAATAGTCTGGATGGATACTAGAGCCTGGAATGATGATATTTAGATTCATCTCTAGCCATTTAGAGTATGCATCATCACTATTAATAACAGCTTGTTCTCCTTGACCACATGATCAATATAAATTCTTATCCAGGAACCCTCAAAATCAGGCTACTGAAGCATTTTTTAATGTAGGCATGTTTTGACATTTTACCACTCTAATATTGAAGGGCCTTAGGTTTGTTACTACTCTCTAAGATAGCACTTGATTTCAGACAACACAACTAATTTATATTGAGAAACAATTATTGCATCCAGTAAGTTATATGAAGCTCTTTCACTTTTTGATTTAGAAAAATCCAAATGTATCAATTTAATTAATTTCTGGAATTTGAGATTAATAGTCAACCACTAGATATTCATTTTACTGTTTCTCTATGTGATTGCCTTTAAATCCACAATATTTAACATATTTACTATATAGATCTAACATTTCCAAGCCTTTTTCAGATAAATATCTTAAAGCATCTACATAAAGTATCATTATTTTTTCAATATACTCAAACTTATATCCTGATAAGAAATTGAACACCACAGCATTCATGAGGAGACATACTGAGGAATGTCATTACCTAAAGAAAATATTCATAATAGTGACCTTTGAATAATCAGTTTGGTAATAAATAAAACATCAGATTAGATACTCATATATTTTTATGCCAGCAATAATGCTAGTGCTTATATATATATATATATATATATATATATATATATATATATATATATATATATATATATATATATATATATATATATATATATATATATATATATATATATATATATATATATATATATATATATATATATGTTTGTAATTTTTCTCAGCTTTAGAAAAGAATTTTGAAGCAAATGCATTGAGGTTTTTTATTCCTATCATTATTTTTTATGAGTCTACACTGCATCAACTTCCACAGGTGATGCATCAAAATTTAGTAATAGCAATTTGTATAGATAAAAGTATGCCAATAGTATTGAATTTGATATCATATCTTTTAATTTTTTAAAACTCTATCATGTTTGGTTTTCCTTTTTCAGAGTGCCTTGTATGACCTTCAGTAGCTTATGTTTTATGGTGTAGGAAGTTCTCATAATAATTTATTTGATTTGAAAGTGACTAAAGCTTTTTTTTTGTTCATAAAAATATTTCCTTATTAATTTTTCTGTCTTCTTGTTTTATGAAGTGATTCCTTTTGTATGAAGGATCAAATTCTTATCTTGAATGTCATTTTTTAGAAATATCTTAATACTCAAAGTATATATAATTTTGGTTAATGTCTGCTGTTATTTGTAGTCTTAATCACAGTAGGAAATCATCAACATATGGAAGTGTCCCAGTAATTTTAATAACAAGCTGATCACCTATTCTGTAGAATAATCTTAAGGTAACTCATAACCCAAAATGTGATTGTCATTTTAAATAAATCTTTGTAGATGATTATTGCTAATGATCTTGGTAAAGAATAATTATTTAGTAATATGCTTTGTTGAGCAAGCATTAATAATCATCACAAATTTTTTATATCACTATTACATTTTACAATGGGTAAAATAGAAGAAGCTTTTTAAGAGATGATTATTCAATCAATATCTTTCTCAATCAATATCTGTCCAGTTCAGCTTCAACTTTAGTGTTCATGGCAAATGGAAAATCGCTACAACAATAACTTATTGATTTTACTTCTTCATTCAAGTGTAAGTGGATAAGCTATTATAAGTGCAGAGCCAATTTATTTTCTAACATATCTACCTAGATGTGTCTAATGTGGCAGCCATTTTTGTATTAATGGATATATATTCAGTTGGGAGTGTATAAAAACATTGGATACAGAAAAAATACAAAGAAAAAAATTCAAGTAAGCTGCTCCTGTGAAAATGGTAAATAATTCTCTAAATTAGCCTATTGTGACTATATATAATTATGTTTGGAAGCCAATAATTAACTTTGCATTTCATAATTAATGGAGAAATCAGTATGAATCTTATGGGTAAGTTCATAAAATGTATATTGTCTGTTACTTATAGCACAACAGCTTAATTGGTTAGAGCATTATCTTAAAATTCAATATTCATGAATCTAAACAACAGGTTCAATTTCATTGGCTAGGCTAGCATCAGCTGAAGAATGGCTAGTAATATCACTTGAAACATTGAGTATATATCAACCTTTGTTCTATATAATGAAAATATTCTGTATTTAATGTTAGATGGTAGAAATAGTTCACTATATACATATAATATTTATATATTACTTCATATTATGCAATGACAGCAATGATATCTACTTGGAAGTTTCTCAGGCTCCTCCAAAGCAAGTTAAAAATCAGGAAGACCTAAAAATATTGAGATAGTTGGGCAGTCTACTTACAGTATAACTTTAATAAGCTTAATATTTTTAATTCCTTTCAAAGATAAAAGCAAAAGTAATTTTCTTGAATTAAATATGTCATTTAATTAAAACAGCAGGATAATAAATTATAATTAAACTGTATTTTAAGCACTGAGAGCTCAACATATTTTGTATAATTATAAATAATTGTCTTTAAAAATTTAATAAGCAATTATTGATTTATAATTGTTATATGTGTGAATAAAAATATGAATGTACAAAAATATTATATGAATCTCAGTGCTTTCCATCAATGATGTAAAAAAAGAAATTAAAAAAAATAACAAAATCATGAGAATAAAAGCTGCTTGCTTTAGAAACAAGTCCTATTTTTAAAACATTGTTTCTTTATTATTTTGATCATATGAACTTATTTATTTCATGATTTAGGTTTCAATTAATTAAAGCAGTAGGTACTTACTTAGTTCTACCTTGAAATTTTAATATTCATTAAAATCATTAGGATTATCTATGATTGCTAAATATTTGATAGTATTTAATTAAGTAAGTAAATTTAACTTTCAAAGATAAGTAGTTGAAGATTTCTAGAGTATTTTTATAACTATACATTCTTTATTAACTTTCAGCTATCACTGATGAGCTCATGCTTTAAAGATGGCCATTTTTTGCCAGTAAACAAATTGACATTAATACAGAAAGCAGAGTTATTATTTACAATTTTATTAAAATGAGTTTAAAATCTGTGAAAGTTAAATATATGTAATTAATTTAATAAAACATACTATCAAATATTTAGGAAACACATATTTGTAAATAATGAAGACTAAAATTTTGTCACCTGGACTAATACTTAAGTAGCAAGCAGCAAATTTGTATAACTGAATGAAAAAAACTTTAAAAGTATTGGCATCTAATGTATATTTTACTATACATTTTGAAAATTTGACTGTAGCAGAAACATTGTATTATTAACAAAAAATCAAAGTCATATACCACAAGACTCCATTTTTAATCTTGTAAATAAAAAATAAAGAGCTCTGTTAATTTGCTCTGACAAGCTTTATTGATAAATGCCAGCTAAACAAAGCATTTAAAATATCTTGAAAACCACCCCTTAGCCTCAGACCAATGGTTTCATGCTTTGTCACTTCTCAGTGAGGCGCTGGTATCTGAAACTATCCTAGCACCTCACTGGGGAATGCCAAAGCATGAAACCATTGGTCTGAGGCTAAGAAGTGGTTTTCAAAATATTTTAAGCACTTTGTTTCTCTGAAATTTATCAATAAAGCTTGTTAGAGCAAATTAGCAGAGCCGTTTATTGTATTATTAATTTGTAACATTATTATATTACCCCATACATAAAGTCTACTATCTGCTTAAGTAAAAACCAGTGTACTTTGTCACCACTAATTAATGTTCCATAAGAAGTAGCAAGATGGTCAGAGAGATTTGTTTAGATGTAATAATAAAAAGTTAAATACAGCAAAAGATTGTTTGTTTCCGAAAACAAATCAATCTGTAAGATCAATGACGTAGTTCTTATACATAAATAACCTACTATAAATGGGGTACAAATATCGGCGAAGGTGAGGGTTAAAGCTCTAATTTAATTAAATGTGTTTTTGAAAAATGTTGAACAAACAAAGTGGGTAGTCTGAAACTTTTAAGCACTAGTGAATAATTGACACAATGGATTATATTAGGGTGGAAAATGTTTGCAAAGATAATAAAATTTGCCTCGTTATTATATATATATTCTCATATGAGATACTTTGTGTTTTACACGATAAGGCTGATGAACATGTTGCCCAATAATAAGAAATATTATTTATCACATGATATTGTTATTATGATACAAACCTACACACACTCTTCCTTATAAATGCATATTAAATGTTAAATCAGCAGTGCAAATGTTTTATTCTTCATATACAAAAGCATATTTATAGGATGTCTTTAAGTTTTGAATTAATGAAACGCAATGTTAAAAAAATAAAAACTTTATTTTTGAATTGCCAAATACATTTGTTTAAATCTTCAATTTAGAATCCTCATGTAAGCACATAGAATTCTTTATAATTGGAATAAAATTATTTACAAAAGATATTTAACAAGTGAATGATTTTTGTTTTTACTTGAGAAATTAAAATTAAAAAGTACAAGTATGATGTAGGGGTTTATTCGATTGAGTAAATCACAATTATTTCCGCTCGGTAGTAATTAACTTTTCTAACGAGTGTTAAGATATATAGTCTTTGTCAATGATTTTAAAAAAAATAGAAAAAGTTAACAATGGTTTCTTTTAAAACATGTTTACGTATAAACAGAAAATCACTTTATCATCTTAATTGCATCTTTTATTTATTTACTTTTAAAAATCGATAATCAATTATAAGTATGTCAATCTAAATACCCCCCCCCCTTATTGTCATCTTAAAGCATTGTCAGTGTTAAGATTGAAAAATACAGATTTTTAAAAGACAAAATTTATTTATGCTTAAATAACTTATATATACACATACATATTGGCATTGCAGAAACTAATAGTGTTTGTATTAGATAAGATTATAGGATTCTAATTCACAATAATCTTACGAGCATAGAAAAATGAAATGATTTCTGGATAGTCAGAATTGATCCTGTCAAAGCACAATTAATATACAAGATCTATGCACCTCGCTATTTTCAAGTAATTGTTCTCATAAATTTTGATTATTTAAACAAAATACAGACAAAATTATTGAAAAGAATGTTTATTAATGATTTTTCTTAGTCAATCATTAGACTAGAGATCAACTACTCAATGAATATGATATCTGTAATATAATTTTCACTGCATTACTGCATTAGTTTTCATCCATTTTTAATACATTGTGGAAGATTGTAATCATAAACATATAACCAAAGACATGCAAAAAAGTGTGATGTCCAAGGTGTACATTTTATGCTGAATTAGCCTTCATCATTTGACATAGATCATTAAGTATCACACATATATTTATCAATTGATGTTTGGCACATCAATTAAACAATAGTAACTGTTTATCTATTTATGCTAAACAATGCTGAAGATATGTACTAGATATTGTAATGTGGGCCAACTGATGAGTGCTGGTTCAGTATGAAATGTTCATCTTGAGGATTATATATTTTTGTTACATGCTTTTGGTCAAATGTTACCCCCTTTTCACAAGTTGATGAAGTCAGATAAAAACCAGTCCCTACCTTACATGAAAGTGATGTAGTGAAAGTTATCTTACTACAACATTATTCATTAAGATAAATGTTTCATGACTTTATATTTTACCACTTTAGTAGATGAAAGATTGTCTTTAAAAAAGTACTGTTTTATTCCTGCAGGGGAGAAAAAAAAAATAATTAAAAGAAAGTCTGTTAAGCAGATCTGGCCTTACTAACAACATAGAATATGATTTCAACATCTAAAGATCACCTCAAATCAATATTTCTTTTTTGGTTATACACTAAAAATTTATAATCAAATTAATATGAACTAAAAATGAAATTCTTATTAGGTTGAAATCATTTTTGTAAATCCAGTGGGGAAGTACCAGGATCTAATATTTCTAATTGCAAATGGAGTCTCATCAAAAAAATGCAAGATAACTTATAGTTGTTATGTACTCATATGATTTTTAAATAAAGTTCAAGAACCATTGATTTTGTAGATGTGAAAAACAAAATATAATCAACATAGTTAATAAGTGTTAAATTTTAAGCTACATTAACAGACTTGAATAATTTAAAGTCTATATTAAATCTATCTCTCATCTGAATATCTACAGTTTTCTATAAAATATCTAGAAAATTTAATAAATAAATAATAATAATAATAATAATAATAATAATAATAGTAGTAGTAGTAGTAGTAGTAGTAGTAATAGTAGAAGTGGTAGTAGTAGTAGTAGTAGTAATGTAATAGTAGTAGTATTAGCAATAGTATAGCAGCAACAGAAGTAGCAGTAGTAATAGTAGTGTAAAGGGTAGCGTACAATGCACACATTCCTAAAAAGATCAAACATATTTATTGAACCCAATTCATTTGGAATTTATAGTAATAGTGGGAAGATTATTATTTGTTATTATTATTACCTGTATCCATATAATACACAATAAATTATTATATTTATAAAATAAAGTACGATCAGTGTTTTACACAGTAATATTGTATATATATAAAACTATTTGATTAAATAAACTGTAATATATATATATATATATTAATTTAAAATTGAATATTAATTAATAATTAAATGAATTTGGGATGACCTGAAGTTAATTAGGTGGGTACATGTGTGTGAAAATAAAACTGATTTTACTATTTTATTATTTTATTTATTTATAATAAATCTAAATGTATTTAAACAATAGGCAGTTAAAGATATCAGTGTTCCAGAAAATCTACACACGTGAAATGTATAAAAACAAATGAAAGTTTACAAATAATCCTTATTGTTATAGCACTTGTAACAAAAGTCAGCGATCAAAAATAAAATTTAGAACACTAAAATGGAGTTTTACTTTTTCTTTTAGTTAAATTATAAACATTTTAAAAATCAAATGTTGTAACTAAAAGTTTACCAACTTCAGAGGGAACAAAGTGAAATAAGAAGTAAGAATAAATGATAAATTCTTAAATAATTAAATCGTGTTTTAAAAGTTGTTGGAGTAAGTTTTAATATTTTAAATTTTTTAAAAAAAAAATAACGAAAATTAATCTGAAAATTGGAAAAGAAAAAAAGATGAAATAATTTTATTAATATATATATATATCATCATCATCAACCATTATCAATCCATTGCAGGATGAAGATCTCTCCAAGTTTAATCCATCTTCTCCGATCTTTAGCTTCTCTTTTCTACAACACCCCTGCACATTTTCTTATTTCATCCATCCATCTCACATGTGGTCTCTTTCTGGGTCTTTTACAATCTCTTGGAATCCAGTTTAAAATTTCAATTGTCCATCTATTATCATTTCTTCTAGCAAAATGTAAAGCCCAACTCCATTTCAAAACTTTAATTTTTTCAATAAGGTCAGTAACACCTGTTTGTTGTCTTACCCATACATTGCATTTTCGATCTCTTCTTGTTACTCCCAACATACATCTCTCCATACTCCTTTGAGTGGTCTGAAGTCTCTGTATTGCTCTTCTATTAAGTGTCCAAGTCTCAGATCCATAAGTAAGAACTGGTAAAACATATTTGTTAAAAAACATTCTTTTCAAACACATAGGCATATTTCCTTTTAGTATCAAGTTATTTCTACCAAAAGCACTCCAACCAAGTTTAATTCTATGATTAATTTCCTCCATTATGTTTCCATCTGTATTAATAATCTGACCAAGGTATTTGTAACTGTTAACTTCTTCTAATTCTTCATAATCAATCTTTATTTTCATATTTTGAGCAAATCGATTAAACATTACTTTAGTCTTTTTAACATTTATCTTTAGTCCTACTTTTCTACTTTCATCTGCTAACTCCTGCAACATTTCCTGCAGCTCTGAAGCATTATTTGCAAAAACAACTACATCATCTGCAAAATCTAAATGACTTAAATACTCTCCATTTACTTTCACTCCTTTAGTTTCCCATTTTAATCCACAAAATACTTCTTGCAGCACTGCTGTAAAAAGTTTTGGAGATATGGAGTCACCTTGTCTTACACCTTTCTCAATGTTGATTTTTCCAGTATCATTATGTAATCTAATTGTTGCTGTTGCATTTTTATAAATATTCTTTAAAATATGACAATATCCTGGATCTATACCTTGATGATCCAATGCTTTAATCACTGAAGAAATGTGTATAGAATCGAATGCCTTTTCATAATCTACAAATCCAAAACATAATGACAACTCATATTCATTTGTCCTTTCTATGACTTCTCTCAATACCTGGATATGATCTATTGTACTAAAACCACTTTTAAATCCAGCTTGTTCTCTTGGTTGGTGGAAATCCAAAGTTCTCTGTAGACGAGTTGTAATTATCTTGGTAAAAATTTTATATAAAACTGATAAAAGGCTGATAGGTCTGTAATTTCTAATATCTTCTTTATCACCTTTTTTAAATATTAATATTATTACTGCATTCTTCCAATCTTCCATACATCTTTATCATTTAGACATTTGGTATATAACTTTGCTAAAATTGTTTCTATTTCTTTACCTCCTTCTTTTAATATATCAATTATAATTCCATCATTTCCTTGAGCCTTTCCTTTCTTCATACATTTAATTGCATGTCTCACTTCTTCATTTAAAATTCTGGGCAATTCGGAAGATGTAATAGATATAGGAGGTACTTGTTCTTTATTACTATATAATTCTTGATAAAAATCTTCTACCAATTTCATGATGTCATCTCTCTTTTTAGTAATAATTCCATCTTTTTTTCTTATTGCAGATATAAATTTCCTACCAATACCAAAATGTTGTTTAACATTCTTGAGACTTTTATTTTCTTCTACAGCTTTCCTTGCTATTTCACAGTTATACTTTCTTATATCATTTTCAACTCTTTTCCGTACCATTTTACAAAATTCGAAATATTCAATTCTTTTCAATACATCAATTTTGTATATCTTCATATTCCTTCTTTTCTTCATAAATTCTTTAGTCTCACTAAAAATTTTATTAGTCAATTGCTGCTTTTTTCTACCAGCTATCTTTGTTGCAGTTTTTAAAAGTGTATCAGTTATTTTCATATTAATGTCATTCAAATCTGAATCATGTTCAAAATCTCCTAACACTTAAAACCTATTTGTAAGTTCTAATTTAAATTCATTAGAATGTTTCTGAAGATTAGGAATATCAACTGTAAATATTGTTTTTGTCATTAATTTTTGTCTCTCTAGTTTTACATTAACACGTAACTTACGCCTTACTAATCGATGATCACTTCCTGTGTTAAATTTATTAAGAACATTACAATCTTGAAATATGTATTTCCTGTTAGTCAAAATATAATCCAATTCTGCTGTACCTTCATTTGGATGCTTCCATGTCCATTTCCTTTTAACATTTTTCTCAAAAAATGAATTCATAATATAAAGTTTTTCTTTTTCTGCAAACTCCACAAGTCTATGTCCTCTCTCATTTCTATTACCATAACCAAAATTACCTACAGCAATTTCATCTTTCATTTGTCTACCAATTCTAGCATTAAAGTCTCCCATAACAATTTTAAAATGTTGTTTACTCTGGTCAAAAGCCTTTTGTACATCCATATAAAAATCTTCTACTACTTCATCACTATGAGAACTTGTTGGGGCATAAACCTGAATTATCTGCATTTGGTATCTGCTATTAAGTTGTATAACTAATCATGCAACTCTGTCTGATACACCATCAATCTCCACAATATTGTTCTTCCACTTTTTATTTATAATGAATCCTACTCCACTTGTATTTCCAATATGTGTGCCTTTATAATAGAGTATATGTCCACTTTTTAAATAAATTGTTTCTTCACTTTTTCTTCTAACTTCACAAAGTCCGATAATGTCCGATTTAATATAAGACAATTCTTCTTCTAATTCTTGCAATCTTCCTTCACACACACACACACACACACACACACATATATATATATATATATATATATATATATATCAAGCACTTCTATATTATCTGATATAAATATATGATTATAATTAATTATTAAATTGTACTTTAAAATGAAAATGGGCTGGAGCAAAACATGCTATTGTGTGTCTGGTATTTCCTGCCAGCTGCATTACACACACACACACACATATGTATATATATATATACTTTATTGTAAACACGCAAGAAGATGCCTTCAGTCCAAAGTAAACAAGGATTGGAATACATTATGGTGAATCAAATGAGGATCAAGATGTTTACCATTAAACAGAACTACAGGAGACACCATTGTACCTATCTATCCTTGCTAAGGAGAATGATTTACTAATTGAAACTGCTTTAAAGAACAACTTGCCTAACTATCAACTACTACTATTGCTATTATGATGATTTTTATGAACTTTGTTCCAATTACAATTTTTAATCAAATAATCAATATTCTAAATTTTTTTTTTTTTTTTTTTTATTCATACTATCTGTTGTATTTTCACACTCTGATTCTGAAGCCTCACTTTTCAGAATTAGCAAAGAAAAAAAGGGGGGATTATAGATTTTGATATTTTTTATATTTTCATTATAAATAAAATTTAGGTAATACCACCTGCTTCACATCAGGTTATTCACGTAAATATTGAGGTAAGATTCTCTAAATTTATATATAGGTTAAATTACAACACATACAGAATATATATTATATGTTTTATTTTGTGATTAACCATGTACGTATATTTTCCAGTGTATTTGACTAATCAACTGGTAGCTGTCTCTATCATATATATAAATTGGGAAACTTGTTAAATAGATTAAAATTTGTAAATATATAATTTAGCTAGCCAGCATCTCAATTATATTAAATAACTAAAGTTGATTTTTCTATATAATTATGCTTTGTAGAGACTGATTGACATAGGTGGATTTCTACCATGGGGTATAAGGGTTGGATCTAGAGGATAATTAATTAGTAAGATGGTAGAGGTTCACTTGTGACATGTGTTCATATGATGATTATTATATTTTTTTTTTTTTATCATTACTACTGTTGTTATACTTGATATTTATTATTGTTAATAAATGTTTGAGCGTTTGTATAATTCTGGTCTCTGGTTTATTGAGTTGTCCTGACATTCCACAGTTTATAAATAATTATACATGCACACACATCTATTTTTCTTATTATATAAAAGCTTGAAAATAAAACAAATGTAATAAATGCAAGCTGTAACCTATATATAGGTGCAGGAGTTGCTGTGTATATCTGTTCATACCTGCTAAAGGAGTCAAAAGCAATATACTCTCTGGGTTTGAATATTAGGGCATAACGGAATTTAAAAGGGGAAAAGTGGAAGAACTAACATAAATTGCATTTGTTATTATTAAATAGGAAAAGTGTATGCAATCATTGGTTAAGTATTTCATCAGGTTCTCATTAGTATTCTATCAGATGACCCGCAGTCTGAACATAGTTGAATGCAACTTTTTTCTCTTCTAAGCTCGGTAGGTCTTTGCAGATTGTTTCATTAGGGGTAATAAATTAGAGTATATTAACTTATCCCCACACCATATTGCTACATCTGCATAATAGTACAGTCTGCAAGTTAGTTGACCATCCATTACATCTGGTGTTTGCAATGTTTGGGATTAGTTGTAATCATTCCGTCCATTATATCTGGTGCCAGCAACATTTGGGGCTCGATAGATAGGTGTATCATCACATAAATACTTTATGTAAGTTGGTCATATGTTGTTATCGAACCAGCTGATTGTTGAATCTGATGGATATCCAGGTGTATCGTTCTGTCCATTATATCTGGAGCATAACGTGGTAGGCATGAAAATATTACAGTTGATAGATGTATCCAAGTATATTTAGTAATGGTTACATCTGACATGCAATGTGTTAGGCATGTAGATATTACAGTTGATAAATGTATCCAAATGTATATCCAGTATTTTAGGTATGAATATACTCTAATTGTAAAGAAAGTCCAGCGATTGGACTGGCGTTTAAATTTTTTTAAAAATAAAAATGTTAAAGCACATTTCATTTGATATTTTTCTATCAACATAAACCCATATGAACTTATGCACATGGCAAACAACTAGCACTTTCATTAAAAAGGGGGTGAGGAAAGAAAAAGGAGGGGAGAAGTGGTGAGGGGGGGGGGGGGGGGAGGGGGGGGGGGGGGGGGGGGGGGGGGGGGGGGGGGGGGGGGGGGGGGGGGGGGGGGGGGGGGGGGAATAATAGTAGTAGGGATAATAGATCACATAAACTTGAATCAATTTTCAATAAGCGATCTAAAGTATTGATTGTAAATTGGAAATATAAAAGATTGGACAATAAACAGAGATCGATGATAAATAGTTAAGTGATTAATAAATGATAATAAAATAATAGAGTTAGGCATGTAAAAGGACATAGGCCAAAAGTAGATCTATTAAAGACAAAAAAACGGTAAAGATAAATGCAATGGTTGGGAGTGGCATGATGCACCATGGCATGTGATTATTTATAGTTTCATAAATAAATATTTTATAAATAGTTTGCAAATAAATAAATATTTAATGATAATGAGAAGTGGTAAGTAATTAAGTAATATGGAATCAAAACATTTGGAGATAGGGAAAGAAAGTAGTGACAGTGAATCTGTGATGATTCAGATACCTGGGAGGTCTATTCTGAAAGTTGAACAATCCCCACAAATGAAGGAAAAAAGTCAAACAGTTTCTCAAATCCAGATGATTTCTCCTAGTGAGATTGTTCAAGTGCCTGAAGTAAGAGTAACTCAGGCTATTCAAGACCCTACAACATTGGCACAATTAATCCAAGTAATCATGGAGATGAAAAGTGATATGAATAGTAAAATGGAGAATATGTCAACTAAGATGGAGAATATGAAAAGTGATTTAAATAGCAATATAGAGAATATGAAAAGTGATATAGATAGTAAGATGGAGAATATGGCAATCAAGGCTCATGAAATGAAAAGTGATATGAATAGCAAAATGGAGAATATGAAAAGTGATATAAATAGTAAGTTGGAAAATATGGCAACCAAGGCTGATATAAATAAAATAAAAGAAGAATTGGAGAAAGATGTGAATGATATAAAAGAACAAATGGAAACAAATATTGATAATGTTGAAGTTAAGCTGTCTGAAGATATGGGACAACTTTCCCTTAAATTAGGAAATGTTCAAAAAGACAATATTGAATTGAAACAAGGAATGTTAGAGATAAAGAATGAAATTGATGAAAAGAATACAAAATGCCAACAGTGAATAGATGATTTTAAATCCAGTATCATGGAACAATTAAATGCAAAATATGATGAGGTATGCAGGAATCAAGAAAATTTTAAGAAAGAAGTGCGTGAAAATCAATGGAGGCACAAAGATGAAGTTCAGATGGAAATACAAATTATCCGTACAGAATTGGAGCAAAATTTTACCAAACAAAATACAGAGATAGAAACTTTAGGACAAAAACTAAAATGCTTAAATTAAATAATTGTTCAGAGGTTTGAAATCACTGAATCCCAACTGAGTAAGGGTACATTAATTGTTGAAACATAACAAACCCAGACTAATTCAAGTACTCAATATACTGAATTTAAATTGAGAGAAAAGCAATTGAATGATACTCTCAATATTGAAGTGATACAAAGATCACAAGGTTTCAAGATTGATTCTGAGTTAAATGATGAAGCCATAGGAGTTGATGACACATCATATTCTGAAGATGTCATGATAGAGCATATGAAAGAAGGTTCAATGATAAATGATGTGGACTCATATTTGAGATCATTGAGGCACATTCATGTTTACCATCGAAACAAGAATGAAATGATTTTCAGACATGACATTTGTGAGCATAATACCAATAACAAGGCTGGATTGTTACAAGTTCAAACAACTTTCTTAAGAGAAAACTGTCACACTAAAAATACCATTGTTGAAGGCATTAAAGAAATTGGTGAATGTGATCATCTTAGCTGTGCGTTATGGAAATTACAGTCTTTCCATAATCAACAAGATGATCAAAACATAGAAAATTATATGATGAGAATAGAGATAACCATGTTACAGTTCATCAAACAGAAAGATTTTCAGTTCCATAAGTTATGTAACACTTATGAAGGACCGTTCACATTTATGAGGCATATAAATGACAGTACTTAAGAGAAAAGTACATAATAAGGGAAGAACTTCAAATGATGCAACTTTGGACACATAAAATGGACTTTTTACCATGGATGAATTCTCAAGAGATGTATATATTTTTTAAGAAAGAAAAAGTATAAATGAATGAATAAATCAAATATATATATAATACAACTTATGATATATATATATATATATATATATATATATATATATATATATATATATATATATATATATATATATATATATATATATATAATACAACTTATGATAGTATAAGGAAATGATAAGGTAAAACAGATAGACCAGATAGTTAATTATATCAACTGGAGTGTGAATGAATCCACTGGATTCACACCCATTGAACTACATTTTAATCAATCAATTCCCATGTATGTTCACTAAATATCAACCTATGACTAGATATAAACAAAATAGTATGGAGGAAAATGTGCAGAAAGCATATCTTTGATTGGTGAGTGAGGCTAATAAAATGAACAAAAATAAGATTGGAACTTTTCATATTTTCAAAGTAGGAAATGAAGTTTTAATAAAAAAACCTTCATGTTAGTAAGTAAATTGAAAATAAATACAGTAAGTTTTACCATCTATATGAAGGACCTTACACAATAGTTAAACAATCAAGTCCTAATGCATTTTGGTTGGATATGGTAGGACAAGTTAGGGGCATATAATATACCCGAATTATGAAACCATACTATGGACAATGTTAGTAATTGTAGAATTGTCATAGTCAACTGATGTGTAGAAAAAAATAAGAGATGAATGCTGATAAGTAAAAAAAAAAATTAGATATTATGAAGTTAGGTTAAAAATTATGATGAGAGTATTCTCTAATGGATGCCAAAGCAAATGTTAGGATACTTTAGAGCCACTTTATTTAAAAGAGTTAAACCACGCTAAGTGGTGGTTGCTTTAATCTTCTGTTAGACCTCAAATGAAATCCAATAAGACTCAATAAAAGCAGGATACAGGATAACAAAAAAAAAAGATGTGATATCTGAAACAGAAACACATTTTTATTAGTGTACTCAAAACATAACCATCATTAGTTTAAAAAAAACCTATGTTTGAACCCCACCTTGAAAAGTATTTCATGAGAGTGAGCAGAGAAAAATAGAAAGCAATTTGTGTAGTTGAGTTTAGAAAATAGTAAAATAAGGTTTCACAACCATTCTTATATTTGTTGAAAAAAAAAACCCATCAAACTTCAAATACAAACCTTGTGTAGGTGTTAAAATTTTCATTACATATTAAAATTTTAACCCTGTAAGAAGAGGGGGTTGTAAAGAGTAGCTTACAATGCAAACATTCTTAAAAAGATCAAGCATATTGAAACAGTAAGATTCGTATTCGAATCTTAAGTTTCACCTTTTTCTGTCGTCTCTTACTGACCGGTCTATCCCACACAAATTTAAACTTTTTGGTATCGAATTGTGTGTGTAACAATATTAAAAATGTATAAATATATGTAGAATTCAACATAAACACGTACACATTTCGATCTCAAATTAAAGGCAATAAATACGGATAAAATAATATAATTTAGAATTCTTTTAGTTAAATAAATTTTGTGTAATATTAATCATTTATTTTGAATTTATAAAGTTTGTATTTATTATTTACTTTAAATTTCGTTAAATAATAATTCTAACAAAATCTGATGCAATAATTAATTAAAGTTGAAATAATTTTATTCCCTTTTGTCTTTGAAAATTTAAAAGCATCGGTCAGTGATAGATAATAAATTAATTATAGAAAAATTCCAAAAGAATGTAATTAACGAATGTAAAAAAAAACAACAAAACAAACAATAGCACAGCAGATTTCTTTCTAATTAAAACCAGCAAAAGCATTGATTATCCCGAGGGCAAGATAAATAAAACCTAAAAATATCTCAACAGAAAAATTAAAAGATCAAGATAAAAAAGGAGGCCATCTTGGACTTGCTGGAGACTTTCACTTGAACTTTAGCTTTGCTCTCGAGTGGAGAGTCTAAAATATCTTAAAAAAATAAATTGATATTGCCAAGGTATGACCGAGTAAGCACAGAGATTATTCTCCATCAGGAGATGGCCCACCGTATGCCGAACTTCACATTGCACATTGTAAAAACACCATAATGATCTGCTACCTGAAATAAACAAGAAAGCCGCTGCTGTTAAAATCAATAAAATTCCAAAGACAAGAAAGAAAACTGCTAATCACGAACAATCTACTATTAAACAAATGGAAGAAAACATCTTATAAAACAGGTACCTGTGTGTGTATTCCAAATTATAGAGTACTCTAGTAATAATAAGCTATAGCTCATCTCCTACTATTTGTCTAACTTCTAAAATGTTAAAATTGTAATTTTGTGAAACTAAAATTTGAGAATTAATGTAATCTGTAAATTACTCGCATAATCTAGCTTACCTCCCTCTATCCTTCTTAGGTGTGTATTTCACAAATCTACACTTTATTTATAATTATCATTGAAATATTACCTTCTCATAATTATCTTAGTTTTAAAGCTAAATCTATAATCGCTTGAACAGTGAATGTGTGTCAAATTGTCATTAATATTTGCTTTATAAATAACTTAAATTTCATATAAATACGACACGCATTCAAAGAATCAGTTATTGTAATGCAGGGTCTACTACTTCATAATAGCTGGCATACTCGCTGTAATAGATCCCCTTTTTGATATTTTTTTTATTATTAAATTTTAATTAATAATTACGGAAATTTCATTTCTTTGAGAGTCACCAATTTTCTTTTAGTCAACATTGATAAGGGGAGGCCGAGTTTGAAATCTAGTTAAATATTACCATAATCTTTTAGATCTAATACATGTGTTACGTTTTGAAGCCACGATGACTCATTCCACGCCGTGAATACTCTGGATTCTATAGGGTTGAATTAACCCCAGTCGTCCTACACAAGTGGACACGATAATGTTCCCGTAGGGCTTGACAACCGTCATGCAGCCAGCTGGAAAATTGCAACACAGACCGCTTGTCCCTGGTTATGGTCATGTGACACCTTACCTCTTCGGGTCGAGGCAGAGACCAACCCGAAACCCTTATAAACTTATTCACGGCATTGCATTTTCAATGCTGCCATTTTATATCGCCCTTCTAAAGCATACCACGTGTTCCTTTATTTAGTTTATCATTCTCTATATCACTCCGCCTCGGCATTATCTTCATCATCTACTCTCAAATAAATGTTTGCCCTTAGTCGTAAAATAAATATCTTTATTAAATAAATGTATGTCCGCCGCTACTGATGCCTCTTGCATTGAAAAGTATAAATTCCCTACAGCACGCATTAGAAATACTCGCTCGAGAACCTTAGGTAGCTAGATTACGCCTTCATATAAAGGAATGCTCTTTATAAATAAATGTATTTTTATATCTAATAATATTGCCAATTAGCTATTGAAACTTTGAATTTAAAATATGATTAATAACATTGATAATGTTTTTTTTTTTATTGGATACGTAAATAAATAATTTTAACTATATGTCTGCAGTTAAGTTTTCATTTATCCGATGCCCACTATATATGTTTCTTTGATTATATATGTTAATTAATATTCATTTGATTGTTGGCCAACTCGGAAACCAAACCATGAATCTCGTGCATCTCCCTGACCACCGTGCCTAAAGAGGTGTTTACTTATGTCGCATCTCAGGCGTTATTCCGTAGATTGTATTGTGGAACTGATAAACTATGTTCGAACTCGGTACCACGGGTGGCTTCGCTACTCGATGGTGCTGCTGTTCTGTGTGGTGGTCGAATTCTGCACTATGTTAACGAGATACACGTGTTTTGACTGTTACATAGTTTAATTTTTTTTTAGCGTTTGGCGCCAATAACGTGAGGCTTCGAGTATAAAACCCATAGATACCCTGAGCAAAAATAACGCAGATAAATTTCTTTAGCATTCGTTGCCGAGTTGGCTAATTGTTTTATATATATAAGAGTTTGTTTTGGATAAAAATAAAAATAATAAAAATAAATCGAGTGAAATAATGTTGGTCGAGTGAGTGAAAGGACAGCAGGCGTAATAACAAATTTAAGGAAAGCAGGGATGTGTGTGTAATGTAAGAAGGAACGAAATACTCGGATCTAATGAAATATCTTTTTATATATATAATAATAATCAGTAGCTAAATGAGGCAGCAGAAGCTTATTATGTTTTTAAAAATAAAATTTAGTTAAAGTACAAATATATATATCATAGACAGCAGTGGCTTATACGTGTTACTAATAGTTCGTTATAATATATGTTAAGTATATTAAAGGCAGCAATATAAAGATGAGGGCAATGAAAGAGTAATATAGGGCCAAGATACCGGTGGGGAATAGTTAAATGCTACTAGTGTAAAATAAACAAATAAATAGTAATAAAATGAATAAGAAAATGGAAACAGAAAATACTGATACAGAGCAGCTAGATTTATCTGAGGCTTTGGAGTCGACACCCGAGCGAAGGGAAGCTCCACAACAATGCAGAGCATCAATGGACTATAATTTCAGGTTCATGGAGGAGGTGCTCAGACGGAGTATGCAGGAGGTGAAGAAAATGTATGAGGAGGAAATGAGAAAAAGAAGCGATGAAGAATCAAAAAGGAGACAGGAAGAAGAAAAAAGAAGAGTCAGGGAATGTCAGGAATTTAAAGACACTATATTGAGAGAGTTAGAAGTAATAAAGGAACATTTTGGAATATCCAAAGTTAGTAAAAAGGTAGAAGAGGTTAAAGACATGCAGAATGAAATGAAGGTAGAGAGATCTGATGAACCTATGATAGAAGAGCAAACAGGTAGTGTCGTGAATGTAAAAAACTATGATGAGCAGAAAGACCTCATTCCAACCGATGAAGGACCACAAAAACCAGAGAAGGAAAGCAGCATCAAAGAAGAGACGAAGATGGACACTGGACACCAAAGCTATTTAGCCAAGATGATTCACATCAAGATCTTTAGAGGGGAGATCGGAGAAAACCCTCAAGCCCACTTAGAGAGCTTACAAAAGTTCTTCCAGTTTCATAAAACAGGGCCAGATGAGCAGATAGCAATAGCTAGCTACCATCTACAAAGATCTGCCAAGGACTGGTGGAATATGGTGAGATGGAAGCCCAAAACAATCGGAAATTACAGAGATGTGTTAAAGAAGTGTTACTGGAGCAACGAGCGTCAAAAAGGTATCTACAATACGCTCTGCCAGGGAAAATATGGGACGATACCCCAAGAGACAATCACACAGTTTTTTCTCCGCCAAGCGAATCGGTTTAAATCCCTTACAACGTTCGCCTTTTCGGATTCACACATCATAGGGACCATCCAGCGTGGCATGCCGCTGGCCATCCAACAGTTGATGGCAGGCAGTCGTATAAAGGACATAGAAGAAATAAGTGAATTTCTCACTACATTAGATTTTAGTCATTGGTACAAAGAACCGCCGGATAGAAGACTAAAATTAGAAAACTCAAGGCCGCAGTTGTCAATGACAAGAGATATATATTATCCACCTGACCCGGGGTTATAACAATATTGGAGCATTTCGGAGGGCCATTGCGTGTATAAAATTTAGTAAAGCGAACTTGATAAATATTGGTTGAATGGAAATTAGATTGGTCAAATAGGGCTTTATATAGAAATTTTGTTATGTATATTTAATTATTATTATTCTTAAAATTTTTTTTATATGTATTATGTTAATTAATATTAGTCTAAGAATTATATATATATATATATATAATCAGTTTAACTAATAGTATTATAATGATTGCTAACCAGACACAGCCAAATTAGGTCATTTTAAAATTCAAGTTTAAATTCTAGATCCGGGTATACAAAGTGTCCGTTACTTCATGTAATCTCTGCTTTCTATATTTATATGCATCTGTCAAAAAAATTAATAATAATAATAATAATTCTTTCGTATTTAAATTATGTAATGTAAATTTTTTTTTTCCTTTCTTGCCTCCATTTTTCTCCCTTAATTGTTCACGGGAAGTACGGGGAAATGAAACAGTAAGATTCGTATTCGAATCTTAAGTTTCACCTTTTTCTGTCATCTCTCACTGACCGGTCTATCCCACCCAAACTTAAACTTTGTGTGTGTAACAATATTAAAAATGTATAAATATATGTAGAATTCAACATAAACACGCACACATTTCGATCTCAAATTAAAGGCAATAAATACGGATAAAATAATATAATTTAGATTTCTTTTAGTTAAATAAATTTTGTGTAATATTAATCATTTATTTTGAATTTATAAAGTTCGTATTTATTACTTAGTTTAAATTTCGTTAAATAATAATTCTAACAAAATCTGATGCAATAATTAATTAAAGTTAAAATAATTTTATTCCCTTTTGTCTTTGAAAATTTAAAAGCATCGGTCAGTGATAGATAATAAATTAATTATAGAAAAATTCCAAAAGAATGTAATTAACGAATATAAAAAAAACAACAAAACAAACAATAGCAAAGCAGATTTCTTTCTAATTAAAACCAGCAAAAGCATTGATTATCCTGAGGGCAAGATAAATAAAACCTAAAAATATCTCAACAGAAAAATTAAAAGATCAAGATAAAAAAAAGAGGCCATCTTGGACATGCTGGAGACTTTCACTTGAACTTTAGCTTTGCTCTCGAGTGGAGAGTCTAAAATATCTTAAAAAAAATAAATTGATATTGCCAAGGTATGACCGAGTAAGCACCGAGATTATTCTCCATCGGGAGATGGCCCACCGTATGCCAAACTTCACATTGCCCATCGTAAAAACACCATAATGATCTGCTACCTGAAATAAACAAGAAAGCCACTGCTGTTAACATCAATAAAATTCCAAAGACAAGAAAGAAAACTGCTAATCACGAACAATCTACTATTAAACAAATGGAAGAAAACATCTTATAAAACAGGTACCTGTGTGTGTATTCCAAATTATAGAGTACTCTAGTAATAATAAGCTATAGCTCATCTCCTACTATTTGTCTAACTTCTAAAATGTTAAAATGGTAATTTTGTGAAACTAAAATTTGAGAATTAATGTAATCTGTAAATTTCTCGCATAATCTAGCTTACCTCCCTCTATCCTTTTTAGGTGTGTATTTCTCAAATCTACACTTTATTTATAATTATCATTGAAATATTACCTTCTCATAATTGTCTTAGTTTTAAAGCTAAATCTATAATCGCTTGAACAGTGAATGCATGTCAAATTGTCATTAATATTTGCTTTATAAATAACTTAAATTTCATATAAATACGACACGCATTCAAAGAATCAGTTATTGTAATGCAGGGTCTACTACTTCGTAATAGCTGGCATACTCGCTGTAATAATTCCCCTTTTTGATATTTTTTTATTATTAAATTTTAATTAATAATTACGGAAATTTCATTTCTTTGAGAGTCACCAATTTTCTTTTAGTCAACGTTGATAAGGGGTGGGCCGAGTTTGAAATCTAGTTAAATATTACCATAATCTTTTAGATCTAATACATGTGTTAGGTTTTGAAGCCACGATGACTCATTCCATGCCGTGAATACTCCGGATTCTATAGGGATGAATTAACCCCAGTCGTCCTACACAAGTGGACATGATAATGTTCCCATAGGGCTTGACGACTGTCATGCAGCCAGCTGGCAAATTGCGACATGGACCTCTTGTCCCTGGTTATGCTCATGTGACACCTTACCTCTTCAGGTCGAGGCAGAGACCAACCCGAAACCCTTATAAACTTATTCACGGCATTGCAATTTCAATGCTGCCATTTTATATTGCCCTTCTAAAGCATACCACGTGTTCCTTTATTTAGTTTATCATTCTCTATATCACTCCGCCTCGGCATTATCTTCATCATCTACTCTCAAATAAATGTTTGCCCTTAGTCGTAAAATAAATATCTTTATTAAATAAATGTATGTCCGCCGCTACTGATGACTCTTGCATTGCAAAGTACAAATTCCCTACAGCACGCATTAGAAATACTCGCTCAAGAACCTTAGGTAGCTATATTACACCTTCATATAAAGGAATGCTCTTTATAATAAATGTATTTTTATATCTAATAATATTGCCAATTAGCTATTGAAACTTTGAATTTAAAATATGATTAATAACATTGATAATGTTTTTTTTATTGGATACGTAAATAAATAATTTTAACTATATGTCTGCAGTTAAGTTTTCATTTATTCGATGCCCACTATATATATTTTATCGATTATATATGTTAATTAATATTCGTTTGATTGTTGGCCAACTCGGAAACCAAACCATGAATCTCGTGCATCTCCCTGACCACCGTGCCTAAAGAGGTGTTTACTTATGTCGCATCTGAGGCATTATTCCATAGATTGTATTGTGGAACCGATAAACTATGTTCGAACTCGGTACCACGGGTGGCTTCGCTACTCGATGGTGCTGCTGTTCTGTGTGGTGGTCGAATTCTGCACTATGTTAACGAGATACACGTGTTTTGACTGTTACAATATTTATTGAACCCAATTTATTTGGAATTTATAGTAATAGTGGGAAGATTATTACTTGTTATTATTATTACCTATATACATAGAATACACAATAAATTATTATATGTATAAAATAAAATACGATCAGTATTCTACAAAGTAATATTGTATATATATATATATAATTATTTGATTAAATAAACTGTAATATATATATAATATATATATATATATATATATATATATATATATATATATATATAACTACAACCATTAAATGTCTGTATTTTTAAATTATATAATAATAATTCAAACAAATATATTTAACACAGTATTCAAAATTAAATAATCTATTCTTTACCAGAAGTACTTTCAATTGTTTCACTGACAATCTTTATCAACTGTTAATACAAACGTACAAAAATGATGGGTAATGCAAGTTTTTATTTTTTGTACGTTTGTATTAACAGTTGATAAAGATTGTCAGTGAAACAATTGAAAGTACTTCTGGTAAAGAATAGATTATTTAATTTTGAATACTGTGTTAAATATATTTGTTTAAATTATTATATATATATATATATATATATAATTTAAAATTGAATATCAATTAATAATTAAATGAATTTGGGATGACCTGAAGTTAATTAGGTGGGCACATGTGTGTTTAATTAAAACTGATTTTGTTATTAGGTGGGCAAATGTGTGTGAAAATAAAACTGACTATTATTTTATTGTGTTTTTTTATTTATAATAAATCTAAATGTATTTAAACAATAGGCAGTTAAAGATATCAGCATTCCTGGAAATCTATGCATGTGATATGTATAAAAACAAAAGACAGTTTACAAATCGTTCTTCTTATTGTTATAGCACTTGTAACAAAAGACAGCGATCAAAAATAAAATTTAGAATGCTAAAATGGAGTTTTACTTTCTCTTTTAGTTAAATTATAAACATTTTTAAAAGTCAAATGTTGTAACTAAAAGTTTATTAACTTCAGAGGGAAGAAAGTGAAATAAGAAGTAAGAATAAATGATAAATTCTTAAATAATTAAATCGTGTTTTAAAAGTTGTTGGAGTAAATTTTAATATTTTAATTTTTTTTAAAAAGAATAATGAGAATTAATCTGAAAATTGGAAAAGAAAAAAGATGAAATAATTTTCTTAATATATATATCAAGTGCTCTATATTATCTGATATAAATATATGATTATAAATAATTATTAAATTGTACTTTAATATGAAAATGGGCTAGAGCAAAACATGCTATTGTGTGTCTGGTATTTCCTGCCTGCTGCATTATATATATATATATATATATATATATATATATGCATGTTTACAGAAAGTATATATATAGAAATATATATATATATATATATATACTTTCTGTAAACACACAAGAAAATGTCTTTAGTCCAAACTAAACATGGATTGGAATGCATTATGGTGAATCAAATGAGGATCAGGATGTTTACCATTAAACACAACTACAGGAGACACCATTGTACCTATCTATCCTTGCTAAGGAGAATGATTTACTAAGTGAAACTGCTTTGAAGAACAACTGCCTAACTATCAACTACTACTATTGCTATTATGATGATTTTTATGAACTTTGTTCCAATAATCAAAGAATCAATATTGTAAATTTTTGTTTATTTATTATTTAATTTTTTATTCATAGTATCTGTTGTATTTTCATACTCTGATGCTGAAGCCTCATTTTTCAGAATTAGCAAAGAAGAAAATGGGGGATTATTCATTTTGATATTTTTTATATTTTCATTATAAATAAAATTTAGGTAATACTACCTGCTTCACATCAGGATATCCACATAAATATTGAGGTAAGATTCTTTAAATTTATATATAGGTTAAAATTCTTTGAATGCATGACTCGTCTAAAAACGAGAAGATTTGACATCACTCTAAATCGGCTACTTTTTATCCCAATTTCTGTAAGATGGTGCCCTCTTCAGATTTATTTTACAAGTAAAAAATCAATAAAAATGACCATATATGTCAAACAAAACCAAAGCACCACCTCCTCACCAAATTTTCTTGAATCTTATTGGCTGTCCCACTTCTGTCAGAAAGGGAAATGGCTGCCAAAAAGTAAAAAGTTACGTTCGTTTTGATTTTTATTACGAAAATTATAAACGAATATTTACAACATTTTAAACAATATTTGAATTGAATTACAAATTATTATTCATAAAATAATATTAAAAATCAAATTATTTTAGAAAAATAATTAAGATATTACCAAGAATTATTTATTTATTGCTACATATTGATCGTAACGTTAAAGTGAAAAAAAAAAAGATTGCTGACGCAATCTTTTTTGGTTGGTTGAATAGTGGTTACTTTTATTTCACCACAATTGAATATTTTTTAAATTATAAATCAAATTTTATTTTTGAAAAGACTTTCATTTGTTTCATAATCTGACAATTCAGTAATATACTTTTTACAAACGAAACTAATGTATTTATATTATTAAAAGTGATATATTTTAACAATAGATTTTGTTAAAGTTGTGAGTTGGCCAATTACAAGTTTTGATTTTTAACTCATTCGGCCAATTAAATAATAATCGTTGAAAGGGTTAATTTACAACACATACAAAATACATATTATATGTTTTATTTTGTGATTAACCATGTACGTATATTTTCCAGTATGTTTGACTAATCAACTGGTAGCTGTCTCTATCATATATATAAATTGGGGAAACTTGTTAAATAGATTAACATTTGTAAATATATAATTTAGCTAGCCAGCATCTCAATTATATTAAATAACTAAAGTTGATTTTTCTATATAATTATGATTTGTAGAGAATGATTAACATAGGTGGATTTTTACCATGGGGTATAAGGGTTGGATCTAGAGGATAATTGAGGTTCACTTGTGACACATGTATATATGGTGATTATTATATTTTTTATATATTTTTTTATCATTACTATTGTTGTTATACTTGATATTTTTTTGTTAATAAATGTTTGACAGTTTGTATTATTCTGGTTTCTGGTTCCTGTCATTCCACAGTTTATAAATAATTATACATGCACACACATCTATTTTTTTTATTATGTAAATGCTTGAAAATAAAACAAATGTAATAAATGCTAGTTGTAACCTATATATAGGTGCAGGAATTGCTGTGTATATTTGTTCATACCTGCTAAAGGAGTTGAAAGCAATATACTCTCTGGGTTTGAATATTAGGGCATAACGAAATTTAAAAGAGGAAAAGTGGATGAACTAACCTAAATTGCATTTATTATTATTAAATAGGGATATAGTGAGTCAATTAAAGTGTATGCACTCACTCATTAAGTATTTCATCAGGTTCTCATTAGTATTCTATCAGATGACCCGCAGTCTGAACATAGTTGGATGCATTTTTTTTTCTCTTTTAAGCTTGGTAGGTCTTTGCAGATTGTTTCATTAGGGAAAATAAATTAGAGTATATTAACTTATCCCCACACCATATTGCTACATCTGCATAATAGTACAGTCTGCAAGTTAGTTGACCATCCATTACATCTGGTGTTTGCAATGTTTGGGATTAGTTGTAATCATTCCGTCCATTATATCTGGCATCATCAACTTTTGGGGCTAGTGGTCATCATTCCATGCATTATAGTAGTAATTTCCTAAAGATGAGTTTTAAAATGATTGTTCAAGATAATTATCAACATATAAAACAATATGATATTATTAATCTTTTATTTGATATTTTAAAATATTGGCCTTTAATTTTTATAGCAAAATCTCCTTTCCAAAATAAATTTAACACTTTGCCTAATTATACTTTTCCCTTGCTTTCTATTTTTAATCATATCTTCATAATTAACTAATATCAAAATTGAAAATGAATAAAAAATCCTTATGCTGCTCTTCCACAAAATAATAATCAAAATAATAATAATAATAATTCTTTACAACAGCTATATGATCAAATAATAATTTTATACCTTAAAAAGCTTTTTTTCAGCACCTGCTTTGCCCTTTTCAAATGTTACTAATCTATTTAACCAATCCATAGCTCAAGGATCTCCACTCAGTTCTTTATTATTCATATTCTACATTAATCCTTTCACAAACAAGATACAATAAAAATACAAGAAATTCAAATTCCACACACTGGATTATATATACTATCTATTGTATACATGGATGACCTTACTGCTTTTCTTACCTCCAAAAAACAACTACCTCCTCTAGAAAAAATACATAATGAATATACCTTCAAATATAAACTCAAGATCAACATTAACAAAACAACAGCTTGGTTTCTTTACACAGGAAAGATACATATGTAAATTTATCATGGCAAACAAACTAATTTCCTTGGATTTTCTTCCTACCTAGGACACTCTGGAATGAGACAAAAGATACAGAAAAAACTGAAAGATGATGCTGAATGCATAACCAATTCTCTTTCCAAAACCTACATTTTGTTATATGTAAAAGTATGTCTTTTCTATCAGCTTGTAACTACAAAAATAACCTATTAGTCACCAATTATAAACTTTACTAAATTTTTCACTTCATTCATTGACTCACTCTGTAATAAGATGTTATAGTGCAGAAAAGTAGTCTCAATCTTATAAAATGACTTAGTCTTTCACCAACCAAAATTGCATTAGGCGTTCACTCTATTTAATTTTTTTATAAACAAAAAAGTATCAATCTCCTGGCCGCACAGATAAGAAGTTTCCCAGCTCTTGAATGCATTCTTTAAATAACAATCACAGACCAACCATCTCTCTTACATGGATATTTGTCTTTGCTCATAAACCAAATCCAAAACATCTATGATCAGAAATCTTTATTTTTGGATGTTGGTAGATACATCTACTGGAGCATTTATAATATGCTGTACCCAGGCCTAACTACCAATCATCAGTCGCCAATGCTAAATATGAATAAAAGTCAGTTGATGCAGAAATTCAAAAAAAGGTCATTGGGACCCATTTTTGTAACTTTAAATCTTAAGGCTAAATCTTCATGCTATACCTACCTCCTATTTCCTCAAATACTACAGCTTTTACACCAAAATTGATGCTTATTGTTTCTTGTGACACAGGGAAAAAGAAATGCAACAGTATCTATTTCACAACTGCACACTTCTGACAAATATCCAAGAAATTATTATTAACAAATATAGACAAAATAACATCACACTTGATAACCTACTAAAAACACTCAGGAAAAGTTCAATACCAGCAACCTATGCTGCAACTTTTTGTTTATATACTTTGTTGTGTATCAGATGTACTTTCTGCCATGGAAAGAACACCAGAAGGCACCCAGATTCATTCTCTAATAATCTCAAATAACTGAAGGCCCAAGATGGCAATATTGCATACCCAGATAGTTTTGATGCTACATGGTCATTATTAAAAACTAGAGATAGACCATAATCTCAAATAACCAAATAACTTTGTTGTAACAAGATCAATTTTTTTGTTATATATCTCATTTTCAAAAATTTTTAACCACCACATCTGTGTATTGAATAGTCCTAATGATATATTTAATTCACTCAAAATGTGTTTTAAACTGATGAACTTAAACCCTCAGATAATGAAATAGAAACATAGGCAAATACACAGTTTACAAGATTACATTTATCAGACAACTGTCTAACCATTTCTTTGAACTTTACAAATAAGATTTATCTATTTGTTTCTAAAGCTATGTAGTTTTCAACCATGTACTTTTACCAATGTAACCCTTTATAAACAATAATGTGATTTGAAACATCATCATCAACATCATAATAATAATAATAATAATAACAACAACAACAACAATAATAATAATAATAGTAGTAGTAGTAGTAGTAGTAGTAGTAGTAGTAGTAGTAGTAGTAGTAGTAGTAGTAATAATAATAATAGTAATAATAATAGTAATAATAATAATAATAATAATAATAATAATAATAATAATAATAATAATAATAATAATAATAATAATAATAATAATAATAATAATAATAATAATAATAATAATAATAATAATAATAATAATAATAATAATAATAATAATAATAATAATAATAATAAAAACAATAATACCGCAGAAAATCCTGATAGTGTCGGTAAGTAATATTAAAGTAGTTGGGTTTCAAACCCCAAAAAATCTAATAATAACGCCACAATTTAAAATCAAACCAATATAGATAATATCACAAAATAAATCTTTTTGAAACTATAATTAATGAAAATCATAAACTAGCTCAAGAATATCATAAAAAAACCTTTACATTACCAAAAATTTCTTTGTTTTTATATTAAAAAAATGGAGACCACAGCTATGCATGATCGAGCATTTGGCGTCAATATGGCTGCTGAAGTGCGTAAAAATTTAGACACCATCAAATCATATGCCGCGGTCACAAAAACTAACATGCAAGCAACAAGTTCAAAGAATTTCACGACTACAATAAATAATAAAATAGTTCTGAGATTTAGAAAAACAAATCCGAATGATATAAAACAGTTAGATTTAAAGATACAGGTAAACCAAGACCCTCCCTTTGCACACTGGACCGATAATATGCTAGAAATAATTAATGAACACTTTAACAACACGATTCCACGGGGACTCTATACATCATTCAAAAGATTTTTTTCACCAAACTCAATAGTAATATCTGCCACAGATGCAAATATATCACTGTATCAGTTTCCACACATGTTATTATATCAAGCAATAACTGAAAACGAACTGTGGGAAACGATCATAAGAATTGCAGATCATCCAAATCCCAGATACCTCGCAATCGAATTTCTTAACAGTAGTCAAAAGAACTGATTTCTAAACCAAATTAAAACATTAGACAATTACACGATTGTTATAGTCGATCAAGATCGACAGAACCAAATTACAGGAATAATAAAAAATACATATTTTGGATACATGAAACAAGACTTTCACAAAAAATGATGGATCCATTTGGCAAGGTTATAGCATTTTAACCAATATACCTCAAAGACACACAAATACCAATATACAGCAATAGCTATGATTTTAAGTTAAAATTACACAAAGACATTGACCCAGAATCTATACCAACACAAATTGCAGATCAGAAAGCTATGCTGAGCCTATATATATGAGGTTTAAAACTACAATGCTATGCCTGTAGCAAGTGTGGTTACCTAGCCACACAGTGCATGGATAGCCAACTCTTACAGGGCCAGACACCAAATAATTAGCACATCCAATCCCAACATGAAGAGAGCAACAATACACAAGATAACACCAGCAACTCAAACAGTCAATATGAAAACAATTACAATACATATGAAGCTACTAAAAACAAACATGCAGAAGAAAACACAAATATACTTGAAACTAAAACAGATAGCTCAAATAAATTAAATGAAAGCACTGATAAAATAGATCAAAATCAAGCACAAATCATACCTGAAGGATCACAAACACCAGGCATATCAATCAGTAACATGTCAGACTCAAATCCAGACATATCAAATGATACATACAACTCCCCAAAAACAAGCATGTCACATATAATTATAAACAAAACATCTACAGATATTCTAGAGTCACTAACCCCATGCCTCTCTCCCATAGAAACAACACCAACAGAAGTCTAAAAAGCTGGTCGGCCAATGAGAAATAAATCAAAAAGAGCCAAAACTGATGAAAACAATACTCTAACAGAAATGATTGAACACTTGGTAGAAAACTTAATACCTATCAGACTGGATAGTAATCAAACCACTAATAACTGCTCACAAAACACTAGAGAATAAGCAAAAGCTTCATTCAAACTTCAACACACTGTGAAACCAACTTGCAGCCAATCACAATAATGAAGCTAAAAATAACAGCATTTAATATCAGAGGGCTCAACTCAGTCAACAAAATACATCAGCTACAACAATGGATAAAGATTACACAACTTCATATACTAGGACTTCTAGAATATATAGTGGCTCACAAATTGACCCCACAATACATCTAAGCAGAGAAGGCTACTGTGCATGCTCTAGAGACACATCATCTCCCTCAGGGGTACTGGACTGCTCATAACACAAAGTTGTCCATTTGACTCATTCAAAATTATATATATAGATGCAAATTTACTAATAGTAACTTTTAGTCATCAAATCATCACACGAAACATTATATTTGTGTATATTCCACCGAGCCTTACAATTGTCTCAAATATTATATTAAACATAAACTCATTACTGGCCTCTAATTCACATCCAACCATACTAATTGGGGAATTCAACATGAAATATCAAGAGTTCATTTTAAAGTGGCTGCATCAAATATCAATTCCACTTATGAGTGAAGAGGGTTTTCTGTCAAATGAAGTAGTTACCTTTTACAATGGACGTCATACATCAAGAATTGATCTGTGCTTTTATTCACCTATTTTACACCATCAAATCAGCCTAAACATCAACCCATCTCCCTTCTCTGATTACTCTGCACAAACCATACTAATTAATCTGACAGGAATTCAAACAACTGCACTTACACATGGTAAAACAATCAGAATTCTACTTCCAACTTCTACCCCAGAATTTATTTTTTCAGAAACATATATAATGCTTCACAAAATCAAAAATATGCAACTTAACCCCATTCAAAGATACTTAGCATTCATAAACATTTTATCATTTAATATACACCACATTACATGCAAATTCCCTCATCCTCAAGACTGCTAGCACTGGCTGATGAAATACATAAACAGATTACAATGATAAACCCAACACACACCAGTCAACAACATATACGCAGACTTACACAAACATACAATAACATCTGTAACCACCTGAAAAACTACTTAGCAATAAAAAATAGTAAAGTCTTCCTCAGCCAACAACACACATGGACAAAAAAATACATTCACTGGGCCTTGGGCTACCCATCCACTGTCAGAGTGTCAATGGCACTCACAGAGCACGGGTATACATACACAGGAAATAATATGTTAAAACCGATCCATCAGCATTCCAAACAAAAGCTGCAAGCGTACCACCTAGACAAATAATATAATCCTAATGTATTTGGAATATCAGAAACAAATATTCCAAATAACATCACAGAATTTGCTACTAAACTGGCAACAGTACCTAATGCATGTCACCCAGGAGCACATAGAATACCCAAATTTGTCCTTGCACATCTCAGTCAGTTCACTAGCCAATATTTATGTGACCTTGCAAATCATTTATCACAGAAGTTGCATGCCATTCAAGGTTTATATCCAATAGCAATAGTCCCCTTCAACAAGAAAAAAGTCCACATATCAACACTATCTAACCTATGACCAATCTCAATGGGCCACTTACAATTAAAATAATTGAAAAATCCTCAAAGACAGCCTAGATCCACATATTCTACCACTAATTTCACACCGCCAGTTTGCAAGGAAGCAATCATCAACTGCACAGGATGCAATGATATTCAAAACAGTTATAAACTCAGTACGGGACAGGAAGAAGTATGCACCAATTGCAGTTCAACTTGATATAGAAGTGGCTTTTGATTCGGTCGACATCAATACATTAATCAATATGCTAGATGATACCACAATTCCATGAACTCATCTGTACCTGCTCACAAACCTACTACCTAGCAGAGAAATACATATCACATACAATGGCAAAAATTCCCCATCATTCATTCCCACACAATCCATATCCCAAGGCTCACCACTAAGCTCACTGCTCTTTACTTTTTACATCAACCCACTCATACTCAAAATTCAGCAGAGTATCAAAGGCATCCAGATACCAGGCACATCACAACATATAGCCTGCATTGCATATATGGATGACATCACAGTATTCCTACCATCAAGAAAACAGATACCAATACTACAGAAAACACTGCAAGACTTTCAAGCAACACACCATCTAAAATTTAATCAAAACAAGACTGCTGCTTGGTCTCTATACACCAGTAAGCCATGCATTCAAATTTTCCAAGGCAAACCATCTCCTTTCCTCAGTTTTCCTTTCTACATGGGAACAAACACAATGAGGCAAAAAATCCAGAACAAATTAAAAGATGAAGCAGAATGGATCACTGCCTCACTATCAAAAGCATATCTCTCAATATATACTAAAGTACAATTGTTCAATCAGCTGGTAATCACCAAGATTATCTATTATTCTCCCATAATTCAATTCTCAAAAGCCTTTACATCAAAAATCTCTTCATATTGCAATAAACTCCTATGGAATAGAAAGACAGCTTAGTCGACCAACAATACACACTGGTTTGGGGATGCATAACATAGATATTTTTCGAATACAAAAGACTGCAAACCTGATAATAACCACCCTCAGACATTTCCCAGAACTCCAGTATCTAATACAAATAATACCCACAGACAAACTTCTACCTTCACATTGCTATCTATCATCAGTTATAAACCAGTTCAGAATCACACATACTCAAATATCACTGTAAACAACAACAAAATATTTATATTGGCAGATAAATGCAATGATATACCCAGGATATACATCAGATATTTCAACACAGATGCTCGGAATAAACAACTGACAGCTGCTTAAAAAATTTTAAAAATGATCCATGGAGCCCAAATTCTTTGATTTCCTCCTGAAACTAAATCTATATGCTTTGCCAACATCATATTTCTTAAGATACAGATGATTGTATACAAAAATAGACCCCTTCTGCACGCTATGCCACCAAACAGAGGAAACTCAACAACATCTGTTTTACAACTGCCCAGCATTAAACAATTTTCGGCATGAAATAACAAATATATACAGAAAACCAAACATCTCCCTGCAAGATATTATCAGTCCATTCTGCAGAACATCCACCCCAACAATCCGAGCAGCAACCTTCGTACTTTATACATTTTGGTGCATGTGATGCACATTTGCTTTTGGCAACAATACAAGGCAGCATCCATCAACTTTTCACAACAAGTTAGCACAATTAAAAACCAGAGACAATAAAATAGCACACCCAGACATTTTCGTGGCTACTTGGTCACTTGTAAAACAATGGTCAAATCTCTAATAGTTCTGCCTTTCCTCAATAATAGACTTAAAAAGAAAACAAGAAAATGGACAGCAAAAAAATCCATGAATCAATAAATGATAACTTAGGATAAACAATCCATCGCTCACCCGGTATATATATGAAAGAACTTGGAAAGAACTTAAACACAATATATACAATCCTCAGAAATATCAGTGTAAATGCATGTATATAAAAATTATTAATGTAACCTGTTTTCTAGATTGAATAAAGTTCCCCCTTTTTGAAACATAATAATAATAATAATAATAATAATAATAATAATAATAATAATAATAATAATAATAATAATAATAATAATAATAATAATAATAATAATAATAATAATAATAATAATAATAATAATAATAATAATAATAATAATAATAATAATAATAATAATAATAATAATAATAATAATAATAATAATAATAATAATAATAATAATAATTCAATTCAATTCATTTATTTAAGTGCTAAGCAACAGCATAAAGCCAATTACAGTTTGCACATACAATAAAAGTGAAAATAAAACATGTAGCATAAAATGAAAATATAAATGTATACATAATAAAGTAAAATTTAAAAGACAAAATTAAACATAACATTTCAGTTTAATAAGATTACAAAATTTCTTATAATCAATGTCACACACATTAAGGTTACTCCCAATCTGATTATATAAAGAGGGTAACCTAAATAAAGGAGAAAATTTAAAAATATTAGAATGACATGTTTGAATCTGATATACACAAGTAGACCTAGTATCATAACTCAAAGACCTAATTGAGATAGTTGAAACTATATCTGATAAAATAACTTGTTTATTAATAATTTTATAAAAATATTTCAAATCCCTATACTTTCATCTTGATGAAAGATTAATCATTTTACCCTCCCAAAAACATATTTGAAAAACTTCTTTGAAATAGACTGCAGCAAGTTACATCCTTGCAAAGAACTAGGGTTCCAAATTATTGAACCATATTCAATAATAGGAAGAACCAATGAAAAAAACAATTTCCATTTAGTATCATTACTGAACTAATAACCATGTCTAAGAATGGCACCCATAACCTTAAAAGCCTTACCAACAATCATTTCAAGATGAGGAGTAAAAGATCCATTACAAGAAAACATAATTCCAAGATCTTTTTGGCATTTAACTGAAATAATTTTATGAGAATTGATATAATAACAAAATTGTAAAACTTCAGATTTTTTGGAATAAGAAACAAAGAAGCATTTATCAAAATTAACTGTCATATTATTTGACTCACACCAAGCACTAAAGTTATCAATATCCTTCTGAAGGAGAACACAATCGTTAAATGACATAATTCTAAAAATCTTACAGTCATCAGCATAGCTTAACAGAAAAGAATATCTCAAGCAATCCTTAAGATCATTAATGTAAACATTAAACAGCATGGGTGCTAAAATACTACCCTGTGGAACACCTAAATTGCATTCAAATTTAAATGAAACTTTATTATTGAATTTAATATATTCTGTACGACTACACAGAAATGATTGAAACCAATATACAAGTTTATTAGAGAAACCTATTTTATGTAATTTATGAAGTAAGACACTGTGATCAACTTTATCAAAGGCTTTTGATAAATCGAAATAAATAACATCTAGTCTTTGACCATCTTCAATAGCATGAGCTATATGATCATAAATTGTCAGAAGATTACTATCAATTGATCTATTAGGAATAAAACCATGTTGACAAGAAGAAATTATCGTACCCACATCTGAAAAATTTTATTATAAATACATCTTTCAAAAATTTGTGCAATGGTATGCAGAACAGAAATTGGTCTATAATTAGAAACACAATCCCGATCACCATTTTTGAAGATTGGAACCATTTTAGCACATTTCAAAACACTAGCAAAAGTACAAGAATTAAGAGATTAAAAATAAAGGCAAGAGGTACTGCAATAAATTCGGCTCACCCCGTATAAATAAAAGAAGTAATATTATCATATCCTAAACTAGAGTGAGTCTTAAGCATCCTAATAGCTACAATAACATCTTCCCTAGAGATATGATCAATTGTACATTTAGCACTAGACAAATTTCCAGGAAAGGTAATTTTAGAATCAATCCCATGTTGTGAAAAATATAACTCTGCAAAATGTTTAGAAAATTCATCTGCATTTAATGCAGAACCATGAGTCATTTGAACTTTTTTCTTACCCAAGCCTGAATTATTAACAAAATTCCAGAATTCTCTAGGATTAGAAGAAATATTAATTTCAATTTTTTTATATACTCTTGTAAATCTCGTTTATAGATATATTTAGACAATCTTCTAAAATTCATAAAGTTATTATAATAAATTATATTCTGTGTCTTAAAATAGAGTCTATGATGGTAAGATTTCCTTTTAATAATCTTAATAAGAGTATATGAAAACCAAGAAGGATAACCTTTGTTAAATGACAATTTATTAGGAATATATACATCAATAAAACCATTAAAAATTTTCAAAAAATAATCCAAACAAGAATTCACATCATTAATTGAGTACATATTATTCCAATCAACTTCAGACATTTTTCTACAAAGATCAACATAATTACCCCTCCCATAATCTCTTTTCACAACATTAGAATGAGTAATTTTCGAATAACACATCTTAATATAAAATTCGATAGGTGGATGATGAACATCAATTGGAAAAGAAACAGAGACAAAGTGAAAATTACTAACTATTGGTAATAATAATAATAATAATAATAATAATAATAATAATAATAATAATACTAATAATAATAATAATAATAATAATAATAATAATAATAATAATAATAATAATAATAATAATAATAATAATAAGAAGAAGAAGAAGAATGATAATAATAATAACAACAACAACAACAATAATAATAATAATAATAATAATAATAATAATAATAATAATAATAATAATAATAATAATAATAATAATAATAATAATAATAATAATAATAATAATAATAATAATAATAATAATAATAATAATAATAATAATAATAATAATAATAATAATAATAATAATAATAATAATAATAATAATAATAATAATAATAAAGCTACTCAGAAATGAGTATGGCCATTTTTACTTCAAAAAAAGATGATAGAGAGAGAGGTGGTGGTGATGGGTAAAACATATTTGATCATTGTCAGTAAAAATTTTTATCGTGGATGATAATAAAACATTTTCAATTAGTGTTATTTAAGCTAATCAATTTCATAATAAATTCTGCCTTTAAAAACTCAACTGACATTTCAGTTAAGAACTATCAGCAACTAAGAAAAAAGATCATGGTATTTCTTCACCCTAACCTCAAAGGTAAAAATCCCAATAAACTCACAAGATGATTGGAAGAATGCAATTGTAAAGGAAAATAATGATAATGTTACATATTACAGACCTATCAATTTTTATATCAGTTTTATGCAACATTTTTACCAAGACAATTACACTTATCTATAGCTAACATTTGGATATAAACAAACCAAAAGAACAAATTGAATTTAAATGTGGCTTTATCATAATGAATAACATCCTAGTGTTGAGAGAAATTGACTTTTCATTGAGTTTTGAATTTATATTTTATAAAAAGGGATTTGATTCATAAGTAATTATTCAATTCAGGTTATTGTCATATTTTAAAGATATTTATCAAAATACAGCATCAATAATTAGGTTACATAATGATATTAAGAAGATTAACTTAGGGGAAAATGTCTGACAGAATTTTTTTAATATCTCAAGATTTTGTGCACAAGTTGTACAAGATGTGCTTGTAGATTAAAGTGGAAAGGTAAAGCAATAAAAATAAATAAAAATTATTTGATGTTATATATGATGTGGTTGAGTCTGAGTTTCAAAAAATATTACAAGCACCAGATTAAAGATCAATGCTAAGAAGACTAAAGTAATGTTCAATGGATTGTTTTAGAAAAAAAAATATAGATTGATAATGGTGAATTAAAAGAAGTTAACTACAAATACTTTAGCCATATTATTAATAGCATTGGAAACATAATTAATGCAATTAATCACAGAATAAAATTTAGATGGAAAACTACTTTTGGTAAAAATAATTTTAGATTAAAATAAAATATTTCTGTGAATTTGAAAAAAAAAAGAATTTTAATATATGTATTTTATAAGTTCTCATATTGGACACATCAAAAAAGTAATACAGAGACTTCTGATCATTTGACAAAGTTGTAGGTAGAATACATTAGAAGTAACAGGAAAGCAAATGGAGTTGAAAATTTTTAAAAACTAAAATGGAACTGGGTTGAATATATTGCAAAAAAATGTATTAATAGGTTTACATATGAAGTTTTAAACTGAATCCCAAAAGATTGTAACAGACCTAAAATGAGACTACATGTGAAATGAATGGATGAAATAAGAATCGTTATTGGTTTGTTGTGGAAAATAGAGACTAATGTTGAGAGAATATGCATTGTACTCATACCTACAGTACATCAATAATTATTAAAATTGATGATAGAATTCAGATTTGTTTATTTTATTTTCATGTTACTAATATTAGCATTTAGATGTAAATTCTAAATAGAAAATAGTAATTTCTTCAATAAAAACTTATCAATAACACAGAGAAAGATAAATGATAAATTGGAATTTGAAGTAAATAGTATTACTCTGTTAAGTATGCTTTATATTTTTTTTTTCAAATGAAAGAGTGCTTAAATATATCATAACATCTATTGAAGCAGAATAGACATTTAAAAATTCTAATATTCTCTCCAACTTTCTTTTGAAAATAAGTATTATATTTTGATAAAATTTGTTGATGGAAAAATCTATATTATGAAAAATGTCTATAACATGAAAAATTAGCAATGGAAATGTTTTTCATTGTTTGACTGAATCTCAGCCTCAGGGTGGCCTTTGAGCATTCCTTTATCAGATTTTCATTTGGATGGATTGCTGAAAAATTGGGGTGTGTAGTGGATTGAAGCCTGTCCATTAAAATATGAAGATTGGCTATCTTAATATATATCTGAGCACTTATTGCATATATGTGCAGAGATGATAATCTGAACCAACTGATGATTGCCAGTTTAGCATGAAATACATATAATGGTGATTATTATCTTTTTGACATATATGTGTTCAAGTGTATCAGTGTTATGAGATAGAGTGGAGAGTGGTGGGTTGTGTGAAAGTCTGTGCTCATATACTCTATATATTACATATAAAACTAGTTGATTATTTCCACAAAAACATTTTGCAAACTACCAAAAAGGGTTTTATATAAGTCTTGGATTTCAAATAACTGTTTCTTGAGATTTACTTAAAAAAATGGCACTGTTTCAGTTGAAGATAAATATTATAGCCTTATCACAATGCCTTAATGTATCCTCTATTTTAGTTGAATATTTATTTTACATAGAGTATAAATATTATCACTCTACCAATTTTGTCATATCTTTTTTGATATTGTTTAGAATTCATGATTTAGATTTATTTATAAAGCATTCAGACTAAATTTACAATGAAAAATAAACTGATGAATGTCTCACCTTTTTTGATGAATTTGTGTTTAAACCACAATTTAACATTTTCAATATGTCAGAAAAATCGCAGATAATAACAGATATTTAAAAAGATGTTTACATCACCTGCACAAATAATTCTAGTTATAAAATTCCTCTTCATAATGCTTTTTTATTTTTTGATGAATTTCATCTGAAAAAAATTAAAATGATGTCTTTTATTAATAAATGGATATGAAATTAATGATATAAACAATGGATTTAAACAACTTGAGGAAAATAAATAAATAAACCAAGTGTGATGAAACTTTTTTACTTTATGTAAAAAAAAATAAAAAATAAAACTATCAATTTTAATAAAACATGGGTTACTGATTTTCAGACAAAAAATGTATGTTTTAAACTAATGTTAATGTTTTAATCATCCTTGAGGCTCAAAAAATCTATAAAATCTTTTATTTGGTTTCAATATAATCATTACATCAGAGTTAGAAGTGATGAATTTGCTAATGTGTTCAAAATAATGAGAACGTTTGTAAAGTAAATTTTTCAAACAATAAAGTCATGTTGAGATTGGAATTTTGTTGTCAAAAATGCTTAAAAAAGCATTAAAAGTTCTAAATGAAACCCGAATGCATCAATAACTAAATAGAATTAAGCTACATTCCATTTGGAAAAGTTTTATAAAGCATATTGGGCAACAATGCCAATAACTTTAAATTATGTTTATCATATTTTATTATTTATTATTTCTGTTTTTCAAATATTACTATTATTGAACAAATATTATCTTCTATTTGAATAACATACATAAAACATATAGATCAAAGCTGTTATATTCAAATCCATCGTCTCTATGTTTAATACCTCCATCTACATCTAATTTTCGTATATTATTAAATAAAATACCTGTGCAATATATTGAAGGAGATTAAACTTAAGTTTTAAACGTTTTAATATGAAAATGAATACTTTTTTTTATTTGTTCAATCATTACAACACATTTTCAAAGATCTCTATTATCCAGATGATGGCTGCAGGGATGCTGTTTAGATTTTATATTAATTTTAAACATAGATAAATATATATAAGAACCAAATATTGTTTACGAATTTTAGGAAAGATAATTTCCGCTTTAATATATATAAATCAGAACATGTCACTCTAAATATATAAAGTAATGTTTTTTATCGTTAATGTATTTAAAAATGTAAATATATTTAAGATTTTTTTATACTATAAAATGTAAATTCCCTCGAAAATTGTATGAAATAAAAAAAAAAAACGGAGAGAATTATTGCAATTTAAAAAATAAAAAATTTCTTCAAACAATTAGGTTTATTGTTCAAGATAATTAACAGCAATGAAATGTGTCTTAAAATAAAATCTTTTTTTTTTGTTTCTTTTATTAAAATAAATTATTTTTATATTTACATTATTTTCAATTTATTAAATTTAATTCTCTATAGCTTAATGGAATTTCCATAATGCTTTAAATTTAATTAATTTGAGAAGTGAAAATTTTAACTTGTGAAATAACGCTGCTGTTAATATAAATTATATGCCCTGAATAAATTAAAAACATTTTAAAATGCAACATTAAACAAATTATAAAAATAAAAGCCAAAGGAACATATATATATATATGTTAATTTTTTAAAAAGTCTACAGATAAAAAATGCACAGCAGGACTGGTTGTTTATTAAACTAGCCAATTCTGAAAAGTTATTATTTAAAAACAAAAACAAAAGTTGAGTTTATTATAACATCTTAAAAAATTTCCTAACTAGGTAAAATCTCACATTGAACATCACAGCATGCATCTATATGTGTTGTTTTCTGCGTAAGAGTCTAAAACTTGGTTATTATTAGTGATAATTTGTCATCGATTGTCCCCCAACAGATTTTTAAAAATATGCGTTAATAATTTCATCAGAAAAAATATTATCTTGATAGGTGTTTTGATTTGTCATATATGAATCAATGCAATTTTTAATTCTAACTTACTTTTAAAATTATATTATTCCTGTAATTATTAAAGTTGTATTTCCATTTGCCTCCCCTGACATGAAGTTTAATATTGTAAGGGTAATTTAAAACCCTATAGAACCAGCCCATATTAGTCCATATCACCAAATCAAGCCATGTGAAACATTTGCTTAACAAACAAATTGTTGAGCTCATAATAGCATTGTCAAACATGGATATGTATGTGATTATATTTGGTTTATTAAAGACTGAGACACTAAATATCATGATAACTTATTTTTAATGAAAAAAATTACAAAAATTAATAAGAATGTAGATTAAACACTTTAAAAAAATCAGTCATATAGATAACTATACTAATACCAAATCAAAAGTCAGTGTATTGTATGCCATGAATGAAGTTGTACAATAATGCAGACTTTAGATCAGACATGCAAAATGAGAACCCAATATCAAGTTAGTCACTAGGCAACCAAGTGTGGAAAATGAAATTAGAATCCCAATACATAATTGTTAACTGAACTACTACATATGTAATATACACAACAATATAAACTATGCCAATGTAGAAGAAAATACAAGGTTGAATATGTCAAAACTGGAAATAAACTAGTCTTATTTTCAAACTGAATTCTATATAAAACAAACTGAGTCTTCATCCTAGTACTTTTTCGAAATAATGCTTTCATGTAAGAAAGTCAATCTCATAATAACAGAATTTTGAATACCAAAGAAAATAGTTGACATTCTAAAAGGACTAATATAATCTTAAATAGTGTAGATTAAAGAGAAAGTAAGATGGACAATTGAATTGAATGTGAATAAATAAATCCATATAATTTAGAGAAACAAATAAATTATTCCAAGTTAATATCATAGAAACATCAAATTTATTCACACATGAGGAAAAAAAAAGAAACCATTGCTAACAACTAAAGAGAATTATAAAGTAATTTCAGACATACATATAGATATTTAATGCCAAACTGCAATTAAGTGAAATTTATACATAATATAGATTATTGTATGATATTTTCTGGCTAAAGTACCAATGTCATAGGGGGTCGAATGCCATTACTAGAGCCATGGAAGTACTGTGATTTTATTTGCCTATTTTTACAAAGCCTAAAGAAATATCTACATTTTTTAAAAATTCCTACAGATAAATCAAAATGGATCAATAGGAAAGCATGGCTGTGTTATTATCCTAAGTGCAATTATCCACAATTCCAGCAAGTGGATAGTGTTTTTCCCAAGGAGATATATCTTGAAAACAATAGACTGTAAATATGAAGGACATTGTGACCAGACTCACTGAACTTTAATCAATATAATTCAATGAAAAATTTAAATTTTGTTATGTATTATTTGTAACAGAAACTGAGTTCAAACCCTGTTACAAAAGATGAGAAAAAGGGTAGGTTTTATATATTTTTTTGTTATTTGTTTATTTTATGATTTATTTATTAAAAAAGTCACACAGCCAAGTGCATAAGTATTTACTGAGGTAATAAAGAATGATGGTGGTTATGGGTTAACAATTTATTTGGCATACCTGTGTTTAAATAAATGTTTTAAAAAAGTAAAAAAAAATAAAAGAGAATTTAAAAACATGTAAAAAAAACTTTCTTTTTGTATAGTTATCATTCCAAGAATTAATAAAGTATTCTCTAATTGTTCACATTGTTGATTTAGAAATAATACACAGTGAGTTAAATGTGAAGATGTTTAAAAGCTTTACACTCTTAAGTCAAAATACTTCAGACTGGCATTTATATATATATCTTTCTTTACTTAAATTTACTTCAGACTGGCTTTTATATATATATATATGGAAATTTAAGTAAAGAAGAAGGTGGAACCAGCTTTTTTTATATAAAATCTATGTCTTGTGCTGTGACTTGAGAGCTACCTATACCGTCATTATTACATCTGATTGGCTGTTATATAAGTATTCTAAATGTGCATGTGAGAAGGTTTCAGTCTTTCACTTTAATTACCAATAATTGATTTTCTGGTTTCAAATAATTAATTCTGTAAAAGTTTCAGAAGACTGCTTATTTACATTTTAAAATTTGATAAGATATTTGTCATATTATCTTGTATTATTTCTACTTGGTATAAAATGAATTAATATTTATCAGTTCAATGAGTTTCATTGTCAGCTTTTACTTCATACCTCCTGATATGTTTTATTGTTGATTCATCTGGCTTTTTAAAGCTGCTGCTTCTTCTTCTTTTTATTATTATCATCATCATCATCATCATCATTATCATTATTATTATTATTATTATTATTATTATTATTATTATTATTATTATTATTATTATTATTATTCACTACTTCACCAAATAATTTACGGTTTTTTTTTTTTTTTTTTTGAGATACACTATTTTTTTAATCTTATTTGTAAAGTTCATTTCAAATATAAATTAAAAAGACGATTTTATATATTTATTCGTATAATCTGAATAAAGATGAAATACAATTAAGCAAAATGTTGAAATGCTTTGAGATGAAATATTTTCTGCAAAAGAAGTTAAAAAAGATTAAAAGATAATTATCGTGGGACATTTGTGCTTCAGGGATTAATTTACATAATTAAAATTTTTTACTGTTTGCACTTGTTCTTTCTTTAGAATTTGTATAGCGGTATTTATTAACTGATGTTTGAAATGAGTGAATAAATAACTTTGTAGGGTTTATTTAGTTCTGTAGTATAATAGGAGTCTTAAAAAATCAAAATTTATTGCTCAAATTTGGGTTGAGTTAAGTAAAAAAAAAATTGTTAATTAAATTAAAGGGTTGTGCTTAGGCTGGAATTTGAGTTCTCGAAAATCACAATCTTCAAATACGATTATTTACTTATTTTATTTAATGAATACAGCCATCCATTAATATATATATATATATATATATATATATATATATATATATATATATATATTATCTTTAGCATTAGTGTATATATATATATATATCTCATCTTGTGTTTTAAACAAAGATTAATATTGTCAAACAAAACATCATTTAAAAATGTCTTAGGTTTAATAAATTTATAAAAAGTGACATGCTGAAGCAATTCACTTAAATACTGAACATTTATCATTATTTCTGACAAACATTTTAAAAATCAAATTTGTATTTTACAAATTATATATAACCCACTCATATAAAATAATGTCATAGCACATCTGTTGACAATCTTTATTACTTGTGTAATGGAATTTTTCTAAAGACATTTAGTGGCAAATTTATATGTTCATAGCTATAAGTATTTATTATAATAGATTTGATGCATTTTATAAAGATAGTAACACAAGCTTAACAACTTCCAAATAAAATGATTATTTAGATTTTTAAGAATACAAATGATAGTAAAAGGCAAACTACTTTTATGAATATAAATATTCTTTATCATGATACTTCTTCCCAGATGGAAGTGGGGGAATACATAGTTATCGTTACAAACACTGACTTACACTGATTTATGTGGTTAATAAATATGAATACTTAATAATATATAATTATTTGCATATTTATGAGTGTATATTTTGTGCATATGTATATAAATATTAGTATAATGATTGGGAATAATAAAAAAATGTTAAGTGGTAATTGTATAAAATAATATAAATAAAGTAAAGCAATCTTATTTCACTTCAGTAGAAGGAATACCACTACATTATTCATTTAATATTGTTTATGTGTTTCATATACCAGGTGATTCATTTGTCATGATAAATTAAATATATAATGAATTTTATGATTATTAATTGTTTTTAATGAAAAGTTCAATGCGTTGTTATTTACAGAACATAACAACACTATAATATATTAACTTTTTTGTAATCATTCAACATTGAGGTTTAATATTAAACTGTTATTTTATATAAAAGTTCAATAAATTGGACTCTATTTGTTATAAATATAAATTTACCAACAAAAAACATTCTAAAAATCATATTTAAACTTTGCAAATATTAATAAAACAAACAAACAAACAGAATATGTAATGAGAACAAAAAACATATTCCTTCTTAAAAGTGCACAGCAAGTGATGGATTCCAAAAATTCAACAATTTTTAACTGAAATTTATTTTTAATATGTAAATAAATAAATGTAAAAGCTTTGATAAATCTATAAAATTATGTGTTAAAATATTAAAATTGCTTTATAATTTTTAGAATATTTCAAAAGATTCTAACACTGTATCAGTGATGACATTGGTGATCAATGTCCTAAAGCATGGGTTTATTATTAGTCATGATTTTATTTATTTGAGTTGCTCCTACTTTTAAAAACAAAATATATACTTATAAAAATGTAATCATACATACTTTTAGTTTTTAAGAATGTTTGAGATTCCTCAATCATTGAATAACAATATTAAGATGTAATTTACAATATCTTTTTGTTTGGTTTTCTATTTATAGCATTCATCTGGATTTGTAGAGAAAATTTTTCTTGATATTTCTTTAATCCATTGCTATAAATAAAATTGTAAACCAACATTTATGTTAATAATTGAAATTATTAAAATTAAATAAACTTATTCTTATTTATTGTGTGTTTAATTAATGTAAATAAAATGTGCATTATTTTTTAATAATTAATTTTATATTTGTTTTATTTATATATGTCTACTTATTAACTTTTTTCACGATTACTTGAATACCATTATTTTTAATGCTACTGTAAAGAATTTACTGTCATGTTATAGCTTAAAAATGCTTCCTTTTCTGGAATTATTTTACAAGTAAAAAATCAATAAATTTGATATTTAAACTTTAACAATGGTAGAGGGCAGGCTTTCCTTGATGCTAATTGGTTGGTTTTCATTTCAACAAAAGAAGAGACCTGTCAATAATTTTTCATCAGTCCAATTTCTTTGTTTTGCATTTCAAAATGAAAACAAATGTTTTAGAGTGTTTCTTTAGTATTTTTTTTACATATTATAAATTATTTTCGTAAAATATACTGAAAACATAATTATTTAAAAAAACAGTAAGATTTTAGTAAAAAACAGGAACATAAATTGAAAAAGAAATCAGTGCTAACAACAATTTTCACAGTTTACATTGCCCCAAGCTCTTCATTTGATTTTCAAATAAAAATTAATGTTTTAGAATATTTTTCTGGCATTTATTTACATATTATAATGTATTTTGGTAAAATATGCAAAAAATAAAAATTATTTTAAGAAAATAGTAAGATTTTAGTAAAAAAAAATTATTTTTTACACTAACATAAATTGAGAGGGAAATCAATGATGTCACCAACACTTTCTGATTTGTTACTAAGGTTTTTTTTAGGTCTTCTGCTATCAAATATTTTTAAAATTACAAATAGAAATTTATTTTTGAAAAAACTTTTGTTCACTTTCAAAATATGACAAATTATTAATCTACTTTTTACAAACAAAACTAAAATGAATATAATATTAAAAGATGAATATATTTTTTACTGCTGATTCTGTTATTGACCAATCAAAAGTTTAGAGTTTTAACTCTCTCGGCCAAACAAAATTTTTGATGTTTAAAAAGTTAAAACAGATTTCAATCACATTTACCTTGAAATTATAAATTATTTAATGATTTGAATATGTTTTGAAATCAATAAAATTTTCCTTTGATTTTTTAATATATTGTTTGAGCCTCCTTTTCACAGTAATTCATTTATATAGATCTAGAAAAAATTTAAACATTAGTTATGCAGCTGATATTTTATTACAAATTAGAACTACCATCACATTTTAAACATTAAAAGAACAAAGTTTTTTGTTATTCCAAATTTTTTTAAAAACTAATATCACAAATAGAGATGAAATCAATTATAAAAAAATCATTCATTGAAACACATGAAGATGGGGCTAAAATATTTTGACTTTACCACCTATTCAAAAATATTGACTGTCAGATATATTTTCAATTAAAAATTCAATATTTATTAGAATAAAAAAAGAAAATTAGTAAAATATTTCTATAAATGGCTATATAAGCACAATCTTAAGTGAATGCAAAACAGTGATTTATGAAAAATCTTTATGATTATTAACCAGTAACTTATAATTGATTTCATACTTTATATTCACTAGGCTTGCTTATAAAATTTGAAAAAGATACTGTTAATTAGAACTTCTAACTTTCAAAAACCATATATAGATATCACTGTAATGGCAAATAAAATTTGTAAAAAAACCTATTAAACAGAACTTTTAACTTCCATGAACCATGCATATATATATATATATATATATATATATGAAAATATATTTTCTTTCTGTATATATATATATATATATATATATATATATGTACAGAAAGAAAATATATTTTCAGTAAATATGAATACTCCAATCAATTATATTTGATCATAATAAAACATGTAATTATGGTTTTAAATTTAATAATAGAGATATAAAAATTATTCAAATTGAAAGGTGTAGTGAAAAATGTAAAATTAAAGAGGCAATGATGATATCTAGGAATAGAGGTGGTTTAATGAATAAACAATCGGCTAATATAAAGACAACAGAATTGTGGGAAATTTGAATAGATTGAATGATGGGTAATGCAAGTTTTTATTTTTTGTACGTTTGTATTAACAGTTGATAAAGATTGTCAGTGAAACAATTGAAAGTACTTCTGGTAAAGAATATATTATTTAATTTTGAATACTGTGTTAAATATATTTGTTTGAATTATTATTATATAATTTAAAAATACAGACATTTAATGGTTGTAGTTTTATATATATATATAATTTACAAATACAGACATTTAATGGTTGTAGTTATATATATATATATATGACTTCTGCCAATTCTGATTAAAGCATTGTCTTCAAAATATTAATTTCCAAACATTAATGCCAAAATTTAATATTATCTAAAGTAAAATTGGACAAAAAATGAAATGTTAAAAATAAACTTGAATATGAGTTATTTATAATATTTGTGTAAATATAAACAGTACAACTTTATAAGCAAAATAGTAGTAGAAAAAATATTAAGGCTTGACTTTGAGAATAATTATTAAAGATAAAAAAAACAGTAAATTTATTATTATGTTTTTAATTTGTTTACAATAATAAACCATCCTAATTTATAATAGGATTCAAAGCAAGAATAATAAGTATAAACAGAAGGTTCTTTTGTACAAACATAGGAGGCATATACATTATGCTTCTCGTGTTTTTGAGCAAATGATTGTCAAAGCTTTAACTCATTCTTTGGCAAATCAAATCACTGGTGCAATAACTCTAAGAAATATAAATTTACAACTGAATTTTACTGCAACAATAATTATATTTTATGGTTTAATTATAAGCATAAACATCCTGCATAATTCCGGGTCCTGTAAAGTGTAATATTATGGATCTAAGATTTTCAGTTTTGTTTCAGTTTGGATACTTCCAGGACTTGAACTTTTTAGAACTCTGAGTACTAAAACCATTGGATCATTTATAAACTTTGAGGTTTTGTTAACAGAACATATATACTCTTTTATTGTTAAACAAGTATAGGAATAATATGAAAATCAGCTATTTTAATTCTGATTTCATTATTTATTTAAAATATATCAAAGAAAGAAAATAGTAATAATTTAATATCAGAGATCTACAAATTATTAATTGATTGCAACATACTTTTTTGATAGTGGAAACAAGTTTGAAAACATTTATTATTTTTCCATTTTGAAATAATTTATTGAAAATATTATGACCCAATAATTAGATTGAGAAATATCATTGATCTATCTGAAAAATTAGAAAGGAAACATTACGTTTATAAAGACTTTTATTTTTTGTATTCTTTAAAGATTATTGTTTAATCATCAATTCTTGAAAATATATAAGAATGATAATTATATTTATTCATAATATGTCTACATACATTCCCTTGTCATATAAAGTAAAAGTTTTTATAAAATTTCTTATTATATATATATATATATATATATATATAATAAATTTTATAAAAACTTTTACTAAATATATATATATATATATATATATATATATATATATATATAGGCATAGGAGATCTTTACTATATTGAATTATATAAATAATTATTTAATTAACCAAATCAAAATATTATGTCTATTTTTCACTCAAGTTATAATTAATAATTAGTTTTTTTTTAAACAGAAATTCATTAATATAAAATTTAGTTACTAACTGTTTATAATTGGTTTCATATTGTAACAGTCTGGGTTTTCCATCAGAAGAAGGGAAGTGCATATAACTACAGTCAGACCTAGGGTCTTTGGGTAGGATGCTAGGAGTAATGTGATGAAGTAACTAACCAATGATCAAATCCACCTACAATAGGCTAGCTCTTAATTTACTCATTAAATCTGAATAAAACTTAGGCCAGTTCATCCATACTTCACCCCTATTTTGGATTCCATTATGCCTCAATATTCAAAACTAGAAAGAAGGTTGCCTTCAACTCTCTTCAGGAGTAAATCTTACTATATGTAGCAACTAAATTTTTATTGGCTTAAGATATATTAAACGCTAGTGTTATGCTTTACAACAGGGGTAGTTAACCTTTTTACACCCAATGCCCACTTTTGTATCTCTAATAGTAGTAAAATTTTCTAACTGCCCATCAGTTCCACAATAATGATGATTTATAAAGTAAAGAAGTAACTTTACTTTATAAAATTTATAAAGCAGAGTTACAGCAAGGTAATGTTTATAATAATAATTACTTCCCAAATATTTTATGTTGGATTTTCGCTAAGTTTGGCAGAATAAATCTTTGTAAAACAACTTAATGTAGTTAAACATATCTTTTATTTATACTTTGTATACATAGAAGCATGAAGTCTGGTAAAATTAAATTTAATTAATTAAATTCCTAATGAGATCCCTGAGCCTGATGCTTCAAAACTAAATACTGGATATCTAGCTCAATTTTTGTAAGGAACAAACAAAGGTTTCCTCCTTCAGAAATATTCAGGCAGTTTCTTTTTTTGGTCATAATATGATTAACAGCACTAAAGCCTGATTCCACAAGATATGAGGTAGGGTAAGGTATCAATAAACTGAATATCACTTTCCACTTATTTGGATATAAGACACATTTTTAATGAAAATGTTTTTAAATAATGCTATGAAGTTTTTTTAAAAAGTCAATTAAATTTAAAAAAAGTAAAGTGCTTTAGTATTGGACAAAACCCCTACTGCCCACCATAAAGACTGGAATGCCCACTAGTGGGCAGTAGGAATCAGGTTGACTACCATTGTTTTACAGTATAATAATGCATGTGTGTGTATATATATACTTAGTTAGGTATATTGGTCAGTGAGGGTATGAACAGGTTTGATAAACTAGAGACCAATTCAATTTAAAACGCATTAACAAATTTTATTAATAACAGATTAAAATTGGAATTCTATTCACATAGCAAAAGATGTGCTTGCATGTGTCCCATATCATTTCAATAACTAATTATTCATTATCCTAGCTCATGCCCCTGTTAGATATATTAAAATACTCCCTATTTGATTAGCTAAGATACAAAAATAAAAATAAAATATTATTTCATTAACAAAACAATCACAAAGCTAACTCTTTATAAAATTATATATCAATATGTCCAATTAGCTCCATGATCCCATTTCTGCTGGAGAGATCTTCCTATGTACGAGTTTTCTGAAGTAGACAGAAAAGCCCTTCACATGAGAATGTTAGTCATTCATGTCAAATAAACTGAATGTAACAATTGTTAGTTAAACATAAACAAATAAACAAACAACATAAACTTGTCTTGTACTAGTGCATGTAAATTAATATGCAAGAGTATCAACATTCTTACCTCATCTTATATTAAGTGATAATGATGATGATGATGATCAAATGTCACATTATTGTAGAGGTGTTTGACCTAAATTTCATTTACAAAAACAAAAAAAAATTTCTAATTTAATAAACCTTATGTTCCCTGTACTACATTACTTCTTATTTCAAGGAGCTCTGAGGTTCATCTTTGGGTTGATTTAGCACTGCATATTGTTAAGATTTCTTATGGCATATGTTTTTGGAATAGTAAATGGATGGATACTATTAGCATGGCAAATAGTAAATACTATTAGCAGTCATTGGTGATCCATATTGAGCAAATAGCAAAAATAAAAATTAGAATCACTCTGAATAAGAAACACAATAAGAATTCAAATAAGAAGCTAAATAACAAGGAGGATAATCCAGTTGAAAACTTGGGGTTATATATGTGAATTGTTATCTTCTGCCTAATCTTTAACTAAAAGTTTTGGCCAGGGTAAATGTCTATCTCCCACTTAATTTTTTCTTAAAAAAACAAAATCCAAACGGGGATCTTATCTATTTTTAAATATTAATTAAATTTAAGTAAATGCAAAAATAAGTCTCAGCTTTTAAAATAGATTACAATCAAAAATAAAAAGAAACTTGATCTCAATCAAAACTTTTTTAAAATTAAAATGCTTTTACAAACAGATTAAAACTTTGCTTGCTTTTAATTATTGTGACAAAAAAACAAGCATCAAAAAATTATTTTAAATGAAATAGTAAAATCACAGAGTTTTAAAATATAAACAAGTATGTGCATTATTGCATGTACTCTTAATACATAAAAAGCATACATAACTTTTAAATACAGTTTTCTTTTAAAAACTTTATAAATATAGATGTAAGTTTTAATTTCATGATGGTTGCATTTGAAACAGATAATGCATCTGATTCAGTATATAATATTTTAATAATAATAAATTTAATGTTGAATTTTAAGACTTTTCTTTGTTTTTTAATGATATCTTAAATCTAAAATTATTTTCTATTTTAAAAATTGAATTCAGATGAAAAATATTTTGTTTTCTAAACTTTATAAATACACAAAATTATAACAAAAACACAAAGAGCCATTGTGTGGAGAACTCCACTTAATTTATTTTTCTATTTTGCAACATTCAAATATTAACTTTTAGAATATTTCTCATTTGAAAGCTTTCACTTGTAAAAAAGAAAAATATAAAGATTATTAATATATGATATAGAATAAAGGTTTAATTATAAAAATAAAATATGGTGAATGTGGATGAAGTCTCACTATATTCTTTTAAATAAGAAGAGAGGTGTTACATCCTTAATAGTGTAAATAAGGATGGGTAAATTTCATAATTTTTAAAATAAATAAATAACCTCAATTTTTGAGTAGGTATTTAACAGCCAAATTTGTTGGTAAATTGAGTTTCTAGAGAGTACAGAAAGAATGAAAAAAACATAAAATCCTCACTACTCCGCAGTTTACAAGCCTGGTAAATAATAAATTTCTCTCCAATGTAATTCTATAAAATGTTGTTGAAGAAAACTTTTGTCTGCAATGATTTATTTAAAAACTATTATATAATCATATTTATAGAAGGTGATATTCTTTCACATTCTCACACCTATAAAATAGCTCTCTGGGTTTAAATCCATATAAAAACTTGGGTTTCAAGTAAAAGAGGATATTTTTACTTCAAAAACAACAAAAAGCTATTATATAGGTTTATGAGAAATATTTGCTTAATCTCAGAAATTGCTAATTACTAGTATTTGATAATTTCTTAATAGCATGAAAAGGTAAAGTTTATGTCAGATTTAATGGATATTATTTCATCATTTCTATTTATTATTATAATAACAATCTATATAATATATATTTCATTCACCATATACAATTCTCTGGAAAAGTTAAAAAATTTTATTTGCAGAGTAGCAAGAAAGTTTCACAGTGTCACATATATACAAAATAGCTTTCTGGGTTTAAATCCATATAATAACATGTTGAAGGAAAAGAGAACCCCTATTATTTCAAAGACTCCCCAACAAAAGAGCTATTATATAGTTTTATGAAAAAAACATGCTTAGCCTTATAAATTGTTAATGAGTAAAAATTGATAAGTTCTTAATAACATCAAAAGTTAAAGTGTATCTCTATTTAATGGATATCATCTCCTCAGTTCTACTCATTATTATAATATTAATTCATATAAAGATTAAATTCAACATAGTGGAGAAGTTAAAAATATTATTTACATAATGTCAAGAAAGATGCTATTCTTTTACATTCTCACATCTATAAAATAGCTTTCTGGGTTTTCAAAAACTCCCAACAAAAAAGCTATTTTATAGATTTATGAGAAAAACTTGCTTAGCTTCAGGAATTATTAATTAGTAGTAATTAATAATTTCTTAGTAACAACAAAAGGTAAAGTTAAACTCTATTTAATAGATATTCTCATTTCTATTCATTATATATATATATATATATATATATATATATATATATATATATATATATATATATATATATATATATATATATATATATATATATATATATATATATATATATATATATATTATTGTAATAATAAAAATTAATAAATATAATAGTAATTATTATATAAGTCTTTCAATCTGCAGACATACTTTTGTTAATGGCAGTTGAGACAGTTTAAGGAATTAACAGAAAGAACTTCTGCAGATTGAAAGACTATATATAATAGTTAATTACCATTATATTTATTACTCTTTATGGTTATGTGTATATATAAACATTAAAAGCACAAAGCTAAACTAGTCAATAAATAATGAAAATTACCTCAAATTATAGCCAAAAAATAAACTTTAAATCAAAACCAATTGTTTCATTGCTACAAGCACATTTCTTCTGTGTAAAAAACTTTAAACTAAACATTACCTACAATTCCACATACCTCTCATACACTCTTAATATTAAAATAACTTTTAAATAAGTTAATTGCTTCAGATTCATAAAATTTTAATAATAAAGATTATTTAATTTTTTTTTATTTTCTTTTTCCCAAAAGAAGACAATCTTAACTTCATCAAAATAAATAGTGTCACTGTATTAATTTTTATAAAGCTAAGGTGGTCTTCTTTGAGAGAAATGAAATATTAAAGAAGAATTAAAAAATATTTATTATTAAAAATTTATAATTCTAAAAAAATTAACTTATTTAAAAGTTCTTTAATATTAAGGGTATACAGAAGTTATGTGGAATTGTGGGTAATATTTAGTTTAAATATGTAATTTTGTAGTTCTTTACACTTGAGAAGCCTGTTTGTAAGAGTGAAACCATTGGTTAGGTTTTAGAGTTTATTTCTTGGCTAATCTGGTTAAGTTGTGAATTTTATGTAATCTTGATTATATACATATATATTGTGCCATTTACATATTTATGGTACATCTATATTGGAAGGTATTAGTATTTAAAAAAACTAAAAAAGATAAATGAAACAATTTAGTTTTTTTTTTAGTTAGTATACTTTATTTATTTTTAAATATGTGCAATGACAGTTATTTGTGTTGATATTATCTGTTTAATTTAATTAAAAATAAAAGTTAGGATTTGAAAGAATGTAGGCACATGCAGATTGCTAATCCAGATAAATGAAAGAAATTATAAATGTAAGAGATTACAATCAGAGAGGAACTTTTTAATGCTGATTAGAGATGATCAAAGTAATTCATTAAAAAAGACTTTGGAACTAAAAACAAAAATAAATATACAAGATTATTAACCTGTATTCTGATAAAACAAAAGAAAAATGTATGCTCAGAATTCTAAAAATTAGTTCATGGTATAAAAACCAAATAACATCAGGCAGTGGGTCATGTCTTGTATGGTGATATCAGTTTCCATGTTTCCAGTATGCATAAAGTATCCTGGACTACTCTATGCTGAACTAAGCTGTCATATGGGAGTGGAACCAGAGTGTTTGTGGATACCTTCTTTCACCATAAAGAGGTCATTAAAAAAAAATCTTCAAATTCAGCAGTAAAGCAGACCAGGAATATTAAAAAATTCTGGCAAGAGAAATCAATTAACTCCAATGAGCTACAGATCCTCCCCCCACAAACATGTATTTCACAAGAATCTACAGTTTACATGAACTTAACAGTAAGCTACTATTATTCATACCCGATTTGTAACTAAATTAAATGTTTCCAAACTAACTTTAACTGTGAAGCTTCTAATACCAAAATAGACATTCGCCCAAAGGAAACTGAAGTGTAATATGAACTGTTTAATTATTTAATATTATCTGGATGAGTATGTGTATTTTTCTTTTCAATTTTATTAATAGTTTATCATTTAAACATTTTAGTTTGTTATAATAAAATATTTATTTTTAATATCAACTTTTCATTGTACATTACTAATTTTAGTTTAGTCGATTTTATTATTAAAAAGATTGTTTTAAGAATGATGCAACTACTTAGACCAACATTTCAATCTACAAACGCTGAAAAAAAAATTTAAATATTATTTGACAAGAAAACGAAATCACTATTTTATTTTAGTTATTTATTGCCAAAAATATAAATGGTGTGATGCGGTGGAATTTAGTGGGTTTCAACCCTGGCGCTTTTTTAAAATAAATATAAAACTAATTCCACAGCAATGAAAATTGCAATAATGAATAAAATATTCGATCGGTTAATTAGGAAATATAGCTATGATTTTGAGATATCTAAACTCGTACACAAAAGCATGATTCTTTTTTTTTTCATTAACTTGATTAACTAGTAATTTATTGTGCTTAATAGAAAGCCTATAAACTCACCATGAACGTTACAATATATATATATATATATAAATGAAATATTATCTGAGTACATTTATATATAACTGTAGCATATGAAAATCTTGATTTTAATATATATATATATTAATATTAATGTGATTATTATGCACAAAACAGAAAAAGAATAATGCTAGGACATTTAAAATCAGATAAAAAGCGACTGAAGAAATAAAAAAAATTGCTATGTTAAACTTCATTTAAAGCTGAATACAAATTTAAAAGTTTAAATATTATACATATAAGCACAGACATTAATTTTTTCGTGTGTGCATGTTTGAATGTGTATGTAAGAAAAATTAAATTTTATAACATCAATTCAATTGTTAGAAATATAATAAATTTTTCAAATGTTTCTTTTTAATAGGCAAGATTTAAGTTTAACTTTTAAAATTATTTCTTTAAATAATTTTTATTTTAATTAAATAAAGTTGCTTTTTATCACTTTAGTTGTAACTTACATTGTAAAATTTTTACAAAAATGCATTTTCATTAGCAAGTTTATTTTTTCTATTAGAAATATTTTCAAACACTGTTAATTTAAAAATTAACTGTAATTATGATTTGGAATCTGGAAGGAAAAATAATCTAATGCAAATTTTCCATATAAGATAATAAAAAATAGCAAAAGAATATAGAGATATTTTGTAATATATTGTTTTGGTTTTTAAAAATTTATTAATTATTGATCAGATGGTTTTGTTTTTTAATTACTGCTAAACTTTGCACAGAAAGAAAATACTTAATGTGTGGGAGATTTTGTGATAAGTTAGTGATTCTTTGCTAATTGATTATGTTCCACAGATTTCTCTCTGGAGTTAGTTAGACTGAAAGAAAATAGCATGCAGGAAAAACGTCTGACTCTGCATTTGATTGAAAGTTAATGAAAGTGCTAAATTGTGGACCAGTCAAATGGAAATTGAAAGATTAGCTGATTAAAACAGAAATGTATCTAAAAATATATTAAAATATTCTTGCATTTCCGTCTTTGATTTTATTCTTCCTACTTTAAATAGTATTTTGTGTCTTTCTTTGTCTGCTTGGTAAATATTATAAAAATGTATTTTCCATCTAAAACGTATTTATTGTGTAAAATAAAAAATGTTTTTCAAATTTCCTTAAGTTATAATTCAATATTTTTTAATAATAATCTGAAAATGTTGCTGTCATAATTTAAACTATTTTATAATTCAAGGATAATTCTATATCATTATATTAAAAGTTGTCTAATGGAATTATTCATAATTAGAAGCTACAGTCATTTATTATCAAAAGACTTTTATTTAGAAAAGAAATACAAACTTTATTATAACTTTTATTAATAAAAAATCCTTCAAATATTTTGTTATATATATATCATGAATATTATGTTCTTATTTTTCTCTCTTTGATGGTTTAATTTTGCGTTTAAAATATTTATCTCATTATAGGATAATATTTAACAATATCTATGTTTATATAACGTTTACGAATGAAAACATTTCAAAGATCAACGAAGGAGATAAGTTACTTAAACACTATTTGTAGTATACAGCTTGCCTAAAAAAATAATCTTGACCTTGATAAAATTTGAAACATGTTACCAGATCTCGAATGTAAATTTAATGTTTCAATATCATGTTTCCTTGAAAAGGTCAATATATTGCTATATTTTAAAATATAAAAGAGATTATAATTTTAAAAAACTTTTAAGTGATTAATGAAGAGAGTGTTATATTTGATTAAAAAAACTGTTAACACGTCAAGCATTGGTGGTCGAGAGATCAGCGACAGCGGCTTTACAAGCAGTTGTCCCGAGTTAGCGGGTTTGCTTCCCGGCTTATGCTATGGCACATGAGTAAAACTGTTAACACTAATGTATAAAGAAAAATAAAGTTGCATGAAAAAGTGCATGTAAAATTAATCAAAAATAACATCATTAAAAATTAATTCTAGATTTGCAAATACAAAAATATCCTGGATATGGTAATTTGCAAGAAGATAATAATAAAACTATGCAAATTGGCCCATATAAAAAATATACTGACAATCTAATAACATGGTAAATCACTATAATGCATAATGTATGTGTAGAAATATGGTTCTTGCAAAAACAGCTGTCTATGAGCAGTGTAATATGCTAAAGTATTAGTAACAGTGAAAAATTAATAAAGAAGAGTTAATAGAGTAAAATAGAATATTGTAATAAGAAAAATACAATGTTATAAATAAATCCTGTGCATGCATGTTTGAGAATGATCTAATTTATATATTCAAACTGAAAGTTGTTTAATGAAATATTATCAATTTGCTAATTTTATATATTCAAAGTAATAATCTCATTGCTAAGAATTATTTTTAAAATAATTTAATGAGGGCACAGCTGGCTTAGATCAAATATAATCCCTGAACATATCACTTGGTGCTGTCTCTAGAATTTGTATAAAAAAATATATGTAAAGCATTAGTTGGTAATGTGTATATACAACAAGGCAATACAGCACAGTATGATAACACCATTTAACATAAACAACCATGAACAGTGGCAAATATATGTCAGTCACGTCAAAAAAATACATTATAATAAACAACGTTGTGGATAATAAACTAAAATTTGCTTTTCTTATATGGATGCCAGAAAATAATATGCTTCAAATTGCTAATTGTCTGTATGGCCCACCTTACAAGATGTTGCTACAAAAGTTTATTCTATATTTCAAACTAATGACTTCCCCCTCTGAAATAGATTGTGATCACCAAATTAAAACATTTGAGACTATGATTTTGTACTGTAAGAGTTAATAAATGAATTCCAATTTAAAGATATCCTAGAAAAGATAGACTTGAACTCAATGTTGAAACACATATGACTCAGTTAAATTTACCTGCTCATACTAAATTAAGGGAAAGAGTATTCAAGAGTTCAGCAAATGTTAGTAAAGTAATGAAAATAATGAAACGTATTATCAAAAATGAAAATTGATAGTAAGCAGGCATATCACTCATCACATTAAAAGATTGGTTAACCATTGACAGAAAATAGAATAATCCTATTCAAATAAAAAAGACAAGTTGAGTTGCAACAGACATAAATGGAAATTCTCTTGATCCAAAAAAAATTGTTATAGTACTGATAAAATTAAATATATCAATTAAAAATCCTTTTATATATAGTAGCTAAGAATCTCATCTCTATATTGATACATAACTGGTTCAATTCTTTGAAAATCGGGGTTAATATTATTCAAATAGTTCAATTGGAAATAAAAATATAAATTCCCTAAGTTCTTTAAATCTTGCCCAGCAGAGGTAAAATAAAACCAGTAAGAGATAGAACTACTAGATAATTCACATCAGTTGTTTGTAGATCTAGGAAGGTTATATTTACTCATAATACTACAGATAATAAATAAAGGCATTATTACACCAATGAATGAATATGCCTGGACAACACAATGGTCATTCATTTCCTGATCAGAACATGAACTAAGTTAGGATAGAGAAAACCTGTTAAACAAGGAGAGCCCTTCACAATCAGTTCCTCACAATGGGGTCCTATGCTGATACAGGGGAACAAAATATGTCTTTGTCTTACAGCAGAAGGGTTATGTAAAACTATATAGTGAATATAGCAACAAAAACATCAGGAAAATATATCCTGTACAAGTATAAAAAGACATTAGCTTCTCGGCAGAAAGCTTCTTATTTTGCCATATTGGATTTGCAGATGATAGTTTATCAAATCTCAGTTATTGTTAGTACAGCCAAGTTATTTACAATAAATATGTATATGGATCTGTTTAAGTTCTAAAAGTTACTATATGAAAAGTGTATTGACAGTAATAGAACAAGATATATCATATTTATATGATATAGTAATTACTGAAACTGAAAATGAATTGAGAAAATGTGCAAATGTCATATACAAAAAGTTAAATAAACTCGGACTTAGACTTAATACCTCAAACAGAAACTAATCAACAACATAATTTAAATTTTTAGAACAGATCATAATGGCTGAAAACAAATATTCTAATCCAAAAAATGTTACTGCAGTTAAGAATGTTCTGAACTCAACAAATGTTAAAGAGTTGAAAGCCTTTTTGCATTTACTCAACTTTTGAAATGTTTTCTGAAAGGAAAATTCCATATAGAAATTCCTTTCTATATTTTTTTATGAAAAAAAAAAACAGATGTAGAAATCGGAATTAAAGAGGATGAGGATTTTAGAAAAGTAAAAGATTTTCTGTCATCTGACAAACTATAAATATAATATTATGAAGAGCAAGAAGTTATACTTATGATGGATGTCTCAGACTTTGGAATAGGAACTAGAATTTTGCACATATGTTCAAAACTCTCAGCAGCTAAAAAAATCTCTAGCCAATTATATAAGAAAGTTTTTGCAATAGTACTTTTTTATCAATATGTTTATGGGCATTCACTTAAAATTTGCAAAGGCTATACGTTTCTATAGGGAAGGTTTGCAAAGAATAAGAAAAGATCTCTGGATCATGCTAGCCAATGTTTTCTAGATATATTAATATACTAGCATCATATAGTTTGGAATATTATACAAGGCTGGAAAGCAGTTAAAATATATAGGCACTCTCTCTAAAACTCAAGGTAAAATCACAAGCTAATATTGCAGAAATCAATTATATAAACATGCAATCTAAAGTTATAAATGTTAAAGTTGCAGAAGAATGAATAATATGGGATATCAATTAGTAAAAAAAATTAAATCAAACAAGGCTAGCCAAAAGGGTGACCAAACTACATAGTGCAGAAAATCTGAAATGCTTAAGAACATTTATTTATGGGCAAACCAACTGAGTCTTAATTCCAGATGAGGGAAGAAAATTTATGCTATAGTTTCTACATTATGACCTGCAATGAGTGAGTATCCTGATTTAATAGTTTCAGATGATGACACAGGATTTTCTTCAGTATGGTTGAATTATTTTGGAGATAAGAAGAGAATACAGATTTTGTTAATATCACTGTATTACATTGAATCAAATGGCTTAGTAGAAAAGGCAATTCAATAGCTGAAATATATATAAAATAAATCATTAAGCACTAACTACTGCAATGTTTTACAAACTTAACACCTATTTCAATACCCAACTAAACTCTGGCAGAATTGTCAATGAAATGCCATTTTAGGACACATATTTTTTGTTGATTGTAGATAAAATAAGAGAAAAGGAGACAAAATTTGAAAGTATCAAATTTTAAATAGTACAATCTATCTGGATGAGAAACCTGCAAAAAAAAAAAATTGATACCTATGGTTATAACTAAGCTACTATCCAAGCAAATATGCATAATGAAATGATAAAAAGGTAAAAGGGCACATTAACCTATTACAGATCTGTTATTATTGAACCAATAAATATAATAGAAAAAAAAAGCAAGTTCAGCTACTGCTCATGTAAATGATTTATTAAAAAAATAGTCAAAATATTAAAATGGATGTATCTATTAGTACAGAATCAAATGTAGAAAAAAAAATTCAAGTTTATATTTACAGAATATATCTGCTGAATTATATAGTGAACTATTTATTGAAGAAGAAAAGTCCACACTCCACTGAAAAAGGCTAATCATGGTGAAAGCCTGTTAAATTGCAAGATTATTTTTGTAATAAAACTCTATCTCATACCACTAATGCACATGACCACACACAATTGAAATAAATAAATGAGCATCAATATATGTATTTCATGCTAAACCAGCACTCATCAGTTGGTCCAGATCATCATCTCATGCACACACATGCACACACACACACACACACATATATATATATATATATATACACACACACACATATATATATATATATATATAATTGGTCCTCACTTTATATTAAGATAGCAAATCCTCAAACTTTAATGGACAGGCTTCAAGCTACTTCACCCTCCAACTCTTCAGACAACCATACCATTGAAAATCTGATGATAGAAAGCCCAAATCCCATTCTGTTACCAAAATTATTAACTTGCCCATGTTGACACTATCTTTCTGATCCCTCATGTATAGGACCTTGTCCATTTACACAGAAGAGGGATAGGCAGGATACAGCCTGAATCTGGAATATTTGAAATAATGCTGCAAGAGAAAGCATTTAAAATTTCTATTTAGATTATCCTTATTATCAAACTGATTTTAAGCTAATGGCTCTCTGCAGTAGCACTATCATATTCAGAAACTAGTTAGTAAAAAATGAATTTTTCAGATATCTATATGTCTTCAAATCTAGTTATCCAACTTAAATAGCCATATTGGATTGAAATAAATTCAGATACACGGTATATTAATAGCATTACCAAAACCTCAAAATTCAAACTATAAGAGTAAGGAAACAAAGTCATACATCATATAACCTAAATTAGCTTGTATTTAGAATTGTAATATAATGAGTTTGCTAATAGCTCTAAACAAAATTTTCAATAAATGCCTCAAGAGAAAACATTTAAAATATCTATCTACAATTATCCCCATACTCAAACCAGTTATGAGTTAATGACTTTCATCAGTGAGGCACTAGGACATTCAGACAGTAGATCTAAAATACAAACAAGAGCCATTCACTCACAACTGATTTGGGAGGAATAATTCTAGATAGAATTTTAAATGCTTTTTCTTGCAGCATTTATCAAAAAGCTTATTTAGAGCTATTACCAGCCTCGTTATATTAAATTTGTAAATACAAGCTAATTAAGTCAAGTAATGTATGACTTTGTTTCCTTACTATATATATATATATATATATAGTATATTTAGATGAACATGTATATATATATATATATATATATATATATATATATAAACATGTTCATTTAAAAGATATTATTTAATAGGGTTTTAATGGGTTTGAACACCTTTTTACATAATTTTTTTATTTATATTTTTTAATATTATATAAATGAACTGGCCCTTCAAGCAGAGAAGAGAATAACATTGATAGTAAAGCCATTAATGATACCCATGGTCAGATCAAGCTATGTAAAGAATAACATGATCACATTTCTAGACCATGGCCCTCTCAACTGCTAGATCCAAACTCCTGCCATTCAAAGCATTTTATTTGTTTTGAGGCTCAACTTCAGGTGCCATCCAATCATAAGTTATATAATCAGCATGCTTTGGATGACAGACACCCAATCTAGCACTTGAAATATTCCATGACTGGCTTACATTCTGTTTCAGAGTCCAGCACATTTATTTAATGCATAAAATAACTCTACACAAATTTACTGGTAATGCAGTGACAAGACAGAAAGAGAAAATAGACAAAACAATTAAGGCATACCTTACTATTTAATTATTTACACACACATATAACACAATAAAATTTTACATGAAACAATATTAAATGACTACTTTAGGCTATAGTTATGATAGATTGTTAATTAAAATACATTTCATTTAAAATTAAGTGTGTATACAGCTATGTATAAGTATATTTACCCAAGTTTTTATTTTGTATGTATTGTCCAATGGTTTTGTTTTCCATTTGGTTTTGCTTTCCAACTGGTTGGCTTTTGTTTCTCCATTGATGGTTTCTGAGGCTTGTGTTCTGTTCTTTGGATCAATAATGGGAGAGATATTAGTGGCAACATCAATTTACTATCTAGGTATTTGTTTCAGAAATTGGTTCAAGCAAGCACAGTTGAATTGACAGAGGACTGGAGTTTTAGCAATGCATGTTGCTATTTTGGTGGTGTCTACACTAGAGTGGTCCATAACTGCAATAACTAGTCTGTTTCTGCAAACTATGACTCTGCATTTTGAATTTTGTCCATACTGATAGAAATCTGACCATATAGCAAGAAAATGCCCCAGACTAAATAACAATAGAGAGAGCAACTTTTTATACTTATTTCTATTGTTTTAATTATTTATCATTATTTTTAATTTTGATCTCAACTTGAAATCTACCTTTTAATTAATTTTACTTTTCTGGTTATCTTAATCCTTCACTCAGATACATCTAATATTGTTTCATCCAGGAATCTTGCAAACTTAATTGCATTCCAAAGCCAATGAGATATTTTCACAAAAGTTTTTTTCATAGCAAATTTTATTTTGATATTTTACATTTGTTTATTTTTAGCCATTTTATTTAACTATTTTAAAAAGGAGAGAATGAATTTTAAACTTTTCTTATTTTAGATTTTACCTAAGATTTATTTTGAACATTTTATTTTTCTAACTTATTTTTGCTTTATAAAACAAAAAGAGTTTTCTTTAAAAAAAAAAGTTTTTTTTTTTTAATCTTTCCCTATCTACTTGCTAAGAACAGGTTTATTCTAAAAGAAAAATATGATGCAGTACTTTTACCTTTACAAGTTTGCATTTTAAAATCTACTTTTGTTTTTATTAATAACTTAATCATTTATTTTAAATAAAAAAATTGTAACACGATTATATGTATTTTGTTTTAATATATATATATATATGGATGACTGAAGAGTTGAATGATGGAGAAGATTGAAACCTTTTTCTTAAAGTTTGAAGATTTTTTATCTTAATATAAACTGAGCACTGATTATATATGTATGTATATGGGAGATGGTGATCTGGACATGAATATAGCATAGCAGAACATGCAGTGATTTGTAATGGAGAATTCTGTTTTGATAGTGTTTTTATTTTGCATGTGGAAAATAGTTTGAAGAAAAGAAAAATTAAGGAATCATATTTTATAAATAGTACAAATAATGTTTTGAATAAACAGTGGAATTGTGTTAGGATACACAATTTATGAATAGTAGGTCATTCACATGGGAACATTATTGGTGTGAAAGTTTGATAAGCTTTACATATTAATGTAATGCTACTCAAGATGGCGGATTATGCCATAAGCTGCCTATGGCAAAGGATATTAATCTTCAATTTTATATTAGCATTTTTAAAATGTTTGTAGATTCATTCATATATACCATCAAAATTTTTACTTTTATCATTTGTGTATTTTAATTATTATTAAAATGCAGACAAGACATTATAAAAAATCTAAATTGTGTCATATTATTTGCAAAATATGTTTATCTTTATCTCATAACAGCTAATTCAAATACTGGACCCAAACCAACATCATATCAAAAAATGAAGATAATTCACCATATAAATTACACAATGAAGAGTTATTATATTGATTTCAATATTAATTTTTTCATATATTTTTTATGAAATATAAATTCAAATAATAATTAAAAAATATATAAAAATAAAATAATAAGTAAAAAATATATAATAATAAATACTTACCATCGAGCCCTCATAACGTTGTCTTCTAAATGCACCAGTCAAAATTTGTATTTTTTCCCATGTAATTTAAGTGTGAAAATTTTTCCATTAACTAGAAAAAATGAGAGAAAGTCAAAAAAAATTCAATTCACTTGATCACAAAAATTATCATATTTTTTTTAATTTTTATCATAGAAAAAAAAACTTATCTTTCTAGAAACTAGAATAAAAGATGAAAACAAAGGTGTAAAATGTGCATGTGTAGACTGTGTAGTTTTCCCACAATTCTAAACTGAATCTGGATATTGCAAATTTGAAAATTCTATAGCACTCTGTTTGTGCATAATAACAAACTAATTAGTAGTTTACTTATGTTCTAGAACTCATTTGCTGCTGTATCTACTCTCTTTAATTAATTTTTTTTATATATAAAGAAACTAGAACATTACAAAAAAGAGATTAAAATAAAGGAATATCAATTGAGTGTAGAAAGTTTTCTAATTCCAAATTTTTATTTAAAAGTTCTATTGTCTAAAACAGACACTAATAAACAGAAAAATATTGCTTTTATTATAAACAGTATTTAAAGTTGATTGAAAAAATAAAACCAACAAATGATCAATAAACTACAAGTGTCCTATGTCACTTTTTTTAAATTATTTTTATAGGCTTTTTTTTTTTACAAACATGTGTGTTTAAATGCATTGAACAAGCCAGGATAAAATAGTATACTGCTGAAAATGTAGTGTTTACTATTATCCATGTTATCCAGTAAGGATCTTCCAATGTATTTTGAAAGATTACATTGCTTATTTTTATCTAAGACTTGTTAGTTTTGCTCTAATCCAAAGATTTAATACTTTTTGATTAAATGATGTTTATTTTTGCAAGAATCTACGCCCATTATATATTAGATGTGAGAAAAATAACTATACATTTTAAAGCACTTTTAAAAGTGACTTAAAAATTGTGATTTAAATTTTTATATATTTTAATGCGTTTTATTAAAATTCACGATGTTTAATTTTATGTGTGTGTTGTACATTAAATGAACACTAGACGGCAGAATCAGTTCTCTGGGAAAAACGGTTTTGCCATTATATCTTTTAACAGAAATGTTTGCATAGCTATTGAAATGTAATCCGTTCTTTAAATATATTGTCTTGAGGGTTTTATTATTTATTTATGTGCGAGCAATATTTCTAGTAACAGTAATCATATCAGGTAATATATTACTATCTTGGGAATTCTATTCACAATCACACTTTAACTGCTTTATTTTTTATTTGTTAAAATAACATTTATCTATCAATGCGTTTCTAAATCGACCTTTAAAATAAAATTCTTTACACACATATATAATTTTCTTGTAATACAAAATAAAAATAAATAAAAGAAAGATCTTGGTTTTTTTCATTATCCATATATCTTGTGCTACTTTTTTTAAAAAGATTTTTATTATTTTTTAAATTATAAATTAATTATTCACTTTTTAAAAAATTTGCATTATAATACAAGACAATAAACAGCAATTGCATATCTTAAAAAAAATTCTGCCAATTTTATTAATTGATCTATATGAAGCAAAGTCTTTAAAATATATGATGTGAATACAAATATTGAGATACTGGAATAAAAATCTGCCAGCAACAGTAATTCATTCTATTTACTTTACTTCAGAACCAATAATTGTTATACTGCATACTCATTAGATATTAAATGGCACTGTGACATCAAATCCTAGACTAGTTTTGGATATTAATCTTCATCAGAAATATATTACATTGAATCCGAGATATTCAAAATTTATTTGATCTAAGATTCAAATAGTCAAAAGATTTGAGCCCAAACTAATTTATTTATTTGATAACTATTATTAAAACAGACAAAACCCTCATACAGTAGTGCCACTCAGTGTCAATTAGAGTAATCAATGGATGCCAAAAGGCTTGTGCATAACATCCCATCTATTGCCTACTCTTCCAATATCCCCAGACTAGTTTCTGTATTGTGGCCTTTGTCAGTGAGGAGTTTTGGATCTCAGAGCACTGCAACTAGATCTTAGGATCTAATGCAACCCTCCAGAAAATCCTCACTGATGAAAGCCACAAGCCTACTCATCCAATATCCCCAGACTAGTTTCTGGCTTGTGGCTTTTATCAGTGAGGAACTTTGGATCTGAGAGCACTACAACTAGATCTTAGGATCTAATGCAACTCTCCAGAAGCTCCATACTGATGAAGGCCACAAGCCAGAAACTAGTCTGGGATTTGGATGAGTAGACATTAGATGGGAATTTTATGTACAAGCCTTCTGGAATCCATTGATTACTCTGGCTGGCACTGAGTGGCAAAACTGTATGGAGAGTATTGCCTGTTTTAATAACAGTTATGTGCTAGCATAAGAAATGGTGATCATATGATATTTGATAACTAGTTAGAAAATATAATTTATAGTGAATATATCCAAACAATGGTATTACATAATGATTTTAGATTATCTTTTCCACTTGCATATTAGCAAATGTATCAGTCTATTTAGTATATTTCAAAATCATTAATTATAAGTGTAATTAAGGCCAAATATAGCTACAAATCTGTATATTTAATTGTTTTACCACCACATAATCTCACTGATTATTTATTTTTATAATAGATGTATCTAGATTTAAAAAAATAAATGAAGTATTAATTTTAGTGTAGATATTGAAAATAATCTGATAAGAAGATTAAATACTTTATTTAATATAATAAATTGTGTTTAAGTGATAAGTAATGACAAATAATAAATAATATTTGATAACTATGAGTATTAAACTTCCTGTACATCTTGAAGATCTTTATTTTATATAAATTTCTTAACCTTAGTAGTGCATCACATGAGCAAGCTCATTTGCAGCTTTAAGTCATTCTAAAACTGGCAATTTTAAGTTATCATAGTGAATTTACTGTCATTTTAAAGCTAAAAGTGTACTGTAAAATGTTGCCATATCTATAATTATTTTACAAGTAAAAATCATTAATATTTAAGGCTATAACAATGGGTGAAAATGAACTTCTGAGGTGCTGATCAGTTCTTTCTCAATTTCAACAAAAATGAGCGCATGTCAACAGTTTTGACAGGTCTATGTTCTTTGTTTTGATTTTCAAAATGAAAATGTATATTTTAGAGTATTTTTTTCATATTTTTTACATATTATAAATTATTGGATAAAATATGCTGAAAATATAATTATTTTAGAAGAATAGTTAAGATTTTAGTATTTTTTTTTAAATTTTACATGAATGTAAATTAAGAAAGAAATCAATGACATAGCTACATTTTCTAATAGGTTACAAAATGTTCGTTTTATGTTTTCTGCTATAGATTATTTTTATAATTATAAATAAAAAAATATTTTTGAAAAAAAATTTCATTCACTTTCATAATCTGAAAAATTATTAATTTGCTTTTTACAAATGAAACTAAAACAAATATAATATTTAAAAATAAATATATTTTTGCTGATGATTCTGTAATTGACCAATCAAAAGTTTAGAATTTTGATTCACTAGGCCAATAATGATTTGTACCAGTTTAAAAGTTACTAATTAAAACTAATTATTTATTAGACTAAAGATTATTCTATTATTCTTATTCCAGATAAGAACTTTAGTCTCTATGAAGGATTAATATATCTGCTTTATTTATTGTAACATACAAACATACAGCATTATTAATCCATTTCATTTTAATTTATCATGTGTATCATTATTTTTATATATTCTTAAAACTTCCACTTTACCACTAATTCTTAAAACATATTAAAACAATCTGAGATAATAAATGGTCTCAACTTTTGTATTTCATGCAAAATCATCACTCCTGTTTGGTCCAAGTCACACTATCTTATAGCAATTATCATCATTTCCTTAGTATTTATCATATTATAATAAACAGTTTGAACGATATATGGTATCTTGCTACACATCACATCTTTGTCACAATCCACATTAGTAATTACAATAATAAATAATGCTAAATATTTATTAATCTAGAGATTATCATATCATTTGTGTTTTTCCTATGTTTTTATCTATATTTGAAGAATATGTAAAAAATGAAATATATAATCATATCTAAATAAATGTAATGCACAAGGAAAATAGGAGATGAAGTGAATTAGTAATATTATGTAATTACATGTAGTAGTAAAAATAGTAGTTTTAATAGTAGTAAAGAAACAAAAACAAATATAATAACCTTTAATTGAATTTAAAGGTATTTTTTGGCTAAATAATCTCTAGCCTAATAAATAATTATTAACAATTATTAATGTATTTAAATAAAATGACTAATGTCAATGATGTCAATGTGGAAACATTGATACTTTTAATAATTTGATATTGATAAATATTGATCAAATTACAAAATTATATTAGGGGACTGGCTTAGTATAAAATGAATTTTAGGGTTATTTGTTTTTCAGATGTATTTATTCATAAATTTCAAAAATGTATAGTAGAGTGAAATTATATATATATGACTATAGATGGCATTATACCAAAAAGACCTTCAAGCGTTTGTTTACATAAACGTCAGAGCGAGTATTTCACTATCTCTAACTTAATTTCCACCTTCATATCATGATTTCAAGCTATTTGCCATCGTCAGTGAAGGACAGGATTAAGAAACTAGATCTAAAACACAAACTCTGAGCGTTTAAGAAACAGTTTCTATTCAGCTTGCGAGCGTGAATCTTTTAGACACGTAATGTCTTCAAACTCAGCATCGCATGCCAGATAGCTACATGAGTCTGATATCAGTTCAGCATCACCACATAGTATAAGTCTCTGCAATATATATCATTGCAAGAAAGACCTCAAAGGTACATTTATGAAAAACAAAAAACACAAGTTAAAAACTTGCATATGCTTGTATTTATGACTATAGATGACGTTATACCAAAAAGACCTTCAAGTGTTTGTTTACATAAACATCAGAGCGAGTATTTCACTATCTCTAACTTAATTTCCACCTTCATATCATGATTTCAAGCTATTTGCTATCGTCAGTGAAGGACAGCATTAAGAAACTAGATCTAAAACACAAACTCTGAGCATTTAAGAAACAGTTTCTATTCAGCTTGCGAGTGTGAATCTTTTAGAAACTGTTTCTTAAACGCTCAGAGTTTGTGTTTTAGATCTAGTTTCTTAATCCTGTCCTTCACTGACAATAGCAAATAGCTTGAAATCATGATATGAAGGTGGAAATTAAGTTAGAGATAGTGAAATACTCGCTCTGATGTTTATGTAAACAAACGCTTGAAGGTCTTTTTGGCATAACGCCATCTGTAGTCGTAAATACAAGCGTATGCAAGTTTTTAACTTGTGTTTTTTGTTTTTCATAAATGTACCTTTGAGGTCTTTCTTGCAATGATATACCTTGCAGAGACTTCTACTATGTGGTGATGCTGAACTGATATCAGACCCATGTAGCTATCTGGCATGTGATGCTGAGTTTGAAGACATTACGTGTCTAAAAGATTCACGCTCGCAAGCTGAATAGAAACTGTTTCTTAAACGCTCAGAGTTTGTGTTTTAGATCTAGTTTCTTAATCCTGTCCTTCACTGACGATAGCAAATAGCTTGAAATCATGATATGAAGGTGGAAATTAAGTTAGAGATAGTGAAATACTCGCTCTGATGTTTATGTAAACAAACACTTGAAGGTCTTTTTGGTATAACGTCATCTATAGTCATAAATACAAGCGTATGCAAGTTTTTAACTTGTTTTTTGTTTTTCATAAATGTACCTTTGAGGTCTTTCTTGCAATGATTTATATTGCAGAGACTTCTACTATGTGGTGATGCTGAACTGATATCAGACCCATGTAGCTATCTGGCATGCGATGCTGAGTTTGAAGACATTATGTGTCTAAAAGATTCACGCTCGCAAGCTGAATAGAAACTGTTTCTTAAACGCTCAGAGTTTGTGTTTTAGATCTAGTTTCTTAATCCTGTCCTTCGCTGATGATAGAAAATAGCTTGAAATCATGATATGAAGGTGGAAATTAAGTTAGAGATAGTGAAATACTCGCTCTGACATTTATGTAAACAAACACTTGAAGGTCTTTTTGGTATAATGCCATCTATAGTCATAAATACAAGTGTATGCAAGTTTTTAACTTGTGTTTTTTGTTTTTCATATATATATATATATTGTAATGATATAGACTCTGAGTGTTAATACAATAGGAATCTGAAAATATAATGTGCAGCAATTGGTAACTATTTCCAACAGTACACCACACAAGGGCATAATTATGAGATGGAAACCCATTATCATCCCAAATAAATAAAATATAATACCAAATTTAACATAAAGTGATACAAAGTAATGAGTATGAGATCACTCTGTGAGATCATTCTAAGAGATCAGCACAACTAACTATATTAAATATAATCATAATTAACTATAAGTTCACCAACATTACCAAAAAGTAATAATCATCCATCATCATGAATGATCAACAATAAAATAAATCAACAATAAACTCAATAGTCAATTTTGTGACTGGATTTGGTATTAGTGTATTATAGACCAGGCTAATTATTTAGGCTTTGCTAGCTTGGGGAAGATTATTTAAACATTAATTTGGATGCACAAACTTAATTACTAATCTATTAAAACATATAACAATAAAAATAATAAACTGGGTTATTAATCATGCTGATTATCATCAATGTTCTGGCACATAGTACCAATAATGAACTGGCCAACCATAAACTTAATTTCTAATAAATACTAAATAAAATTTAGTGCACAAAATTTGTAGAATATCTATTTGTCCAATACAGGGTCATCATCATCACAGGATGCCCCTAAACACTAATATAATCACCTTTTATATAAAAGACCATTATGCATAAATCTAGCTCAGACAACACAACCTCTACAACTGTTATTGTAAACAAAAAATATAATACAGCATATAATAATTTATATTTCTGGATTGAGTGAGTCACTGGAATAATTTTAACAATAAAATATCAGTTTGTTAATAACAATAAAAAAAATAAAATTAAATCTGCATAATATGGCTGCATATATATAAATTAAGCCTTCTGATTTTGGTTAATGTACAAAAATATATATTATCACATTAGAATTTTAAATTGTCATATAATAATAGAAATAATTAATTTTTACATATATGTGTCTACTTGACACACACTGATATATGCACACAGATGTGCAGTATAATTTATGAATGTGTTTGAATTGTCATAAAATAGTTACAAATGAGCTATCACATTTTGATTTACCTTGCAATGGGTTTATGATATATATATATATATATATATATATATATATATATATATATATATATGCAAGGTAAATGTATATATATATATATATATATATACACACAGATGTGTGATGTAATAATTTATGAACATATTTAAATTGTCATAAGCCTATAAATGAAATTCATTTTTATAATATATAATTAATGACTAATTTAACATATATTTGTCTACACATAGAAATGTATGTGCACACTGACATTTATATCATATGATATTTTAATTTATCAAAATAATAAAATTATTAAAAATATATTTTTAACAATTAATTTCATGTTGAAAGATACACATCAAATTCATAAAAGTTTTTTTTTGTCTTCCTTTTAAAAAAAAGTAAAATCAGTCTTTGATAGATTACTGTTGATTATTTATAAAGGTCTTTCAAAAAAAACGAACCCAAAAAATTTCTTTGTTTTCCAATCTAGGAATACATTTGGCATTTATGAATCTTTTTTTTTTACTTTTAGATTTTTAATTCAAGCAAAAATTATTTACTTGTACTATTAAATTATATATTTTAAATGTCATTTTTTTAAATAAATGATTTAAAATAATATCATTCTTTTTATATATATTTCTTGGTTAGTCTTTTTTAAAACAGTAGATTGGCTTATAGTCATTATCAGGAAATATATAATCCAGATAATTGTTGACATTCAATCATCTCCATTTTGTCTAGTATTAGATATACTTCAGGAAAGTTAGCTCTTTTGTCCAAATTAGGACTATAAAACACTGGATGTTAACACTTTTTTTTCATGTGAATTCAAACTCCATCATAGTTAACTATGGAGCAGCTGCTGAATCTGCTCTTCTTGCCTTCAATTATATTTCATGGTAGTTTTTCCTATAATCTGTCCAAATCTTCTAACTCTTAAAAATTACCCAGAACCACTTAATAACTACTCTCTAATTGTTTTAACTCTTTTATAGATAGAGTGTGGGAAAAAATACCTTAGTTAAAATGTTTGAGGTTTAAATTAATTCACTTTAATCCTTTGAAATAACACTTTTTGGAATTTGATCAAAATAGGTTATACAAGCTTTACTTAAAAAGATTTCTAAAATCAATAATGTAATTTTATCAAAATATGGTATACAAGATTTACCTTTAAAAAAGATTTCTAAGATAGATAGTGAAATTTTATCATTACCAGTATATCTATTATAACATAAAAGAATGCTTGTTTTAATTTCAAAATCAGAATAAAATATTACTTAAAACTTGTTTTATAATAAAAAAAAATTGACTTCAAAGTTATTGACTTTACTGTTATACTAGTGTAATATAAAAGATACCTACAAAAAGTGTTTGCATTTATATTTCCTTTCAATTATATATATGTATCACACACTTCTATGTCATTGTCTGCCATAAAACCCATAATGGTTTCAATATATGTGTGTTTTTGTGTGTATAATATATGTTGGAGTCGTTTTAATGATGATTAACAGGGTTTTCAATAATGTTTATAATGTTGCATATTAATTCTGATATTATTTTGCTAAATCACAAAATATTAAACCATTTAGATTTTGGAAGTAACTCCAAAATTATTTATATATACTGAATCTATGATATATGCTATATTTTGTTTCAAATTCTTCTCATGTTCTTTGTACCTTGCAGTATATAATAGCTAATGTTTTGATGATAAATTTTGAATATAATACACTACTTTTCAAACACTCACTCATACCATGTTTTCATAAAAATAAGACTGTATCTTATATTAATTTTTGCTCTAAAATATACCATGTGGTTTATTTTTTCAGGGAATGTCTTATTTTTTAATTTACAAAAATTTACATTTATTCAGGTACTTCTTCTCTTTATAGAAAGCTGTAAGATTCATAGCCTAGTAGTCCACCCTCAATTCTTTTTGTTTATTCACTGTAATATCTTTTTCTTTTTGCATTTATTTGATCTGATGATCAGAATATTATTTCATTTAAATTTATCATTAATTCAAGTATTAATTGAAGACTTGCAAAACAATAGTGATAATAAAACTAAATATAGATAAGAATTGTTTGTCCACACAAAAGCAACACAAATGCAAGCACAAAAATTTAGAATTTTTTTTTTGTATTTTATATGTACATATTAAATATATCCATTATAACATATGATATATTGAATTATGATGATATTCACTTCCATTATTTTAATAAAAAATTTTAGTAGGGAAAAATGTTTAAAAAATTAAACAATTTTTTTCTTTAATTATGAATATTTAAAAGCTACCATGACAAAACTTTAAAACTGAATCAAGTATTTTAAATTTAAGTATTAAATATAAATCAAATAAATACTTAAAAATATATAAATAAAATTATAAATTGTTCTATATATTGACTTGTGATAAACAAATTGTTTCTCTATACAAGTAAAATTATGCTTGTTGAAAATCTAAAAAAAATTAAATTTATATTACTATTTATTTAAAGCATTAATGTGAAGAATATTATTTATTTATACACTCATTACATTATAATTCAATATGTCCATCAACCATCTATGTGGTTTAATGATCTTAACTAGAGCTTACATTTGGGGATGGTGTATATTATAAGCATTCTGAAAAAATCATGCTAGCATGTATTTTCTGGTTGTCTTATTTTCAAAGAAACACATTATATATATAACACAGTTAAATATATATATATATATATATATATATATATATATATATATATATATATATATATATATATATATATATATATATATATATATATATATATATATATAAAAGACCTGCTAATAGTTCCAAACAAGCTTATTTATTTTATTTTTTTATATGATAAATGCTACAAGAGAAAATACCTGAAGCCTTTATCTAGGATGGTCACCATTCCCAGACCAGTTTCAAGCTTATGGCTCTCATCAGTGAGGATCTAGGACCTTAGATTCAAAATATTAACTCAAGCCAAGCATTTATCTAATTCTTAAATATTAAGAAAAAGATCCAAATCTTCAGACACCTACATGTCTTCAAACTCAGCTCTTTAACCAAAGAAACTATATTAGCCTGAACAAAATTTAGTGATCCCATATTTTAGTAGCCTTAGCAATTTAATATAGCCAAAGCCTTAATAGCAAAATTATAATATTAGTAAAATATCAGTCATATGTCACATGACCTATGTAGCTTGTATTACTAATATGTAATATATGTAATATGGGGACCATCCTAGATAAAGGCTTCAGGTATTTTCTCTTGTAGCATTTGTCATATAAAAAATAAAATAAATAAGCTTGTTTAGAGCTATTAGCAGGCTTTTTATATATTACATATTGGTAATACAAGCTACATAGGTCATGTGACATATGACTGATATTTTACTAATATTATAATTTTGCTATTAGGGCTTTGGCTATATTAAATTGCTAAGCCTACTAAAATATGGGATCACTGAATTTAGTTCAGGCTCATATAGTTTCTTTGGTTAAAGAGCTGTGTTTGAAGACATGTAGGTGTCTGATGAATTGGATCTTTTTCTTAATGTTTAAGAATTAGATAAATGCTTGGCTTGAGTTAATATTTTGAATCTAATGTCCTAGATCCTCACTGATGAGAGCCATAATCTTGAAACCATTCAGGAGATGGGGACCATCATAGATAAAGGCTTCAGGTATTTTCTCTTGTAGCATTTATCATATAAAAAAATAAAATAAATAAGCTTGTTTAGAGCTATTAACAGGCTCTTTATATATTACATATTGGTAATACAAGCTACATAGGTCATGTGACATATGACTTATATTTTACTAATATATATATATATATATATATATATATATATAGTATAAATATGTATATATATATATATATATATATATATATACAACTTAAGATTACAATGTATAATGTAGTTATTAATAATATATTTTAGAGGACACATTTCCTATATTTTACTCTGTTTTTAGTCATTCATATTCACTCAAAAAATCAAAATAAGAACATAATAATGATATTACGTTTTTATTTTGTAAATAAAATAAATAGTTTCATGTTGTTTTAATGTTTTTAAATCTATATCAGTTTATAAATAATCTTAAAGTTTCTGAAACTTTTAGTATTATCTTAGAAAACATTTTATTACTAGAAAAATCCTCTACATCAAATTCAGAAAGAACAATAAGGAGTGAATAAATATTTTTAATATAAACATAAAAAATGTTATTAATAAACAATAGCATAAAGTACTCTAATAAATTTTTATTTTTTATTTTTTTTGTAAAATGTAATCATTTTAAAATTAGGGATTTTAATGTTATTTTTGTTTGTTTGTTTGCATTTTTTATTGTTCATATTTTTGTAAATAACATATAATTGAAGTAGTCGAATTAAAATAATATTAATGTATTAATTTAAAATATATTTAAAGATGTCAGTATTCCTCTGATCAATTTTTTTTTCAAATAAAGAGAAATACATTTCAAAAGTTTTAATTGGTAGATTCTTCCAGAGAACAGTTGCAAGTATATTTGTAAAGTTCGCTTGTTGTTAGTGCTGAACAAAAAAAATCACTGTATGTTTTTAAATATTTATAACTAATTTTACAAAATATTTATATAGAAATTATTAAAAAAAATATTTTCTTCTTTCACTTTATTTTTAAAAATATATTTTATTTTTGAAAACTCAATTAAGAAATTTAAATTAATGATTAAAGAGAAAACTATAATTGTTATGCTATGTCAAATGTCATAGTACTGAACTTTTGGTACATCTTAATAATTATAATCCAAATTTAAATTTAGCTTTATAATGACTTTATAATTATTCGTTCATATTTTTTTCATTAGTGAAGATTTCATTTATTCATTTTTTTAATTAGAATTATGCTAATTAGCAAATAAAAAAATTAACATATTTGTGAAGTTCAATTATAATTTCTACAGATGTTTTTCATTTGAAAACATCCAATTTATTGAATCCTAATATAGAATAATTGTTTAAATACTTAAATCAAATGTTGAACTCTTATAAAATTTACAATGAGGAAAAACAAAGTAAAACATTAATCTTTATTATATTTTACAATTTTAAAATTATTTCTTCAAAATATCAATTATAAAAAAAAGTGCAATAAACTAAAAAAACATTTTCAGAAGAATACCTATTTTTTTTTTATCATTATGATAAAAATATATTTGGAACAAAATTTTTTTTTTTAAATTTGTTTACTGCAAATTGTACTTTTTTATTTTATTTTGAATAGACTTTAGTGAGACTTTAAAATATATTATTTCTTATTTGGATATTTCATTTTTTAATTAATTATGTTTCTATATCATATATTGGTAATGTTAACATTATTTATTACAAGTGTAAGCTTTTAAATGATAGACATTCTAAAAGTTAATATTTGAAGTTACCAAAATATGAAAATAAAATTCTAAATAAAGTTATTATCTATAACAATGGCACTTTATTGGACAAATTTATCTATTCAAAAAATGAGTAGAATAAAATATATATTTGAATTTTAAGTAGTTAACATGAAAATAAATGTAGGTTTAGAAATCAATATTTACATTATTGTTATTAAAAAAATATTTATTTAATATATTGATAAAGACTATTCTTTTTAGTGAGTAGAAACAGCTTCTGCTTTGCAGTAATGAAAATTTTAAGAGGTGTTTCTTTAACTAAATCTTTTTTTAAAAAAATCAACTTTTAGTGATACAGATATTTGGTTTAAAGTAAGTATTTTACAAAAATGTGACATAAATAACTTTTGATTATAAACAATTTTTTTTGATCAGTCATTTTTCTTTTATTTGGTTTTGAAATAAAATACTCTATTAATCAGCAGTTCTCATTTCTATTAACATCTAGGAATATGTTTCTAATGGCATTGTCATGTAAATTGCCTATTGTCACTGTATTAACATCTATATAGAGCTAACTTTATCAGAATTTTTTGTTTAAATAATAATTTTAAAATTATAACTATAGTAAAATAATACTGTGCATGGTAATGTCAAGTTATAGTGAGTCTCATACAACATAGAGAATATATAGTAACCATAGTACCATTGTAACACCCAAACCAAAAAGACAATGTAATATTACCACAATTGAGGCAAATCAGATTAAATTCATTTTTAATTCCTAAGCAAATTTATATAAATATAGCATTGAAATTATGTTTTAAATTATAAATTTCTACTTATAATTATTAGAAAAAGTGACAAAAATAATGACCACTATATCTATAGATGGGTTTCTTTTTTCATCTACTCATTACTTTTTCTTTTATGTTATTACATTTCCTTGACCTGGATTTTTATAGAAATAAACATTTTCAAATAAAATCTGAATTTAAGCATTATATTCTTACCAAAAATTAACATTTCATAAATATTTTGTAAAAATAGTTAGAAATATATAAACAAATTCTGGAAAATAGGTAACATTCTTTATAGATATTTTAATAAAAAAATAAACTTTCAAAAACATGGTGACTATTTTGAAAACAAAAAAAAATGGGTTCTAGGCATAATACTGATATGTAGAGATTTTTTTTTCCAAATTAACAAATCAGTGTATATTTTAGGTTCAGTTTTTATCATTAAATAATTTCAAAAATGGCTAAGCAATATTATAATTAATCACAAAAGAGTGAAGTTAAACTAAACAACTGAGGGATGATTTTCCCACACTGAATACATGCTGTAAATATGAAAATCATTAGAAAAAATTCCATTTATAGAAATAGATATTCTGCCCCATAGAAGTAAGCAGCCAATATTTTGATAAGATTATAGTGTTCTGAATAACTATTGTATTTTAAATAATAACTAGAATGTGTTTGAATAAAATTCTTTTCATTTAATATTTTTTTCAGATAATTGTCCAATCATAGATGGAGAAAAGTTAACAATAGTTTCTGTATTTTTGTTTATTTTATATTCAAGTAAGTTTTTAAAAGTATTGCTGGAGGAAGAAGGGAGAAGAAATAAATAAAATAATAAGTTTCAATAAAACTGTAATGTCTGAGTTTATTGATAGTGTTAGATCTCTTGAAAAATTCAACTTAGATCCTCACTGGATAAATCATAATGAGATCATATGGTTTTAGCTTGCACTATTACTTTTATTTGGACATAATAATTACATTATATCTGATGATTTAATTATTGGGTATAATCTTTGCTTATATTAATATTTTTCTTGGTCAGATTGAATTAAACTTTGAGTGAGACTACTCATTAGACTGAGTAGAGCTGAATTGTTTTTATTTGTCAGTTTTTATTCATAAAAATATTAATCTAAAATAATCAGAATTGTTTTAATTTAATTACTAAAAATTGAATTATATTACATTCAAATTGTTCAAATATAACAAAAATATATCATAGCTATAAAAAATGAAAAAAAAAAGCCCAAAATTTCCTGTAGCAAAGCAAAAGAATTATTTTTCAACAAATTACAACATGGATTTGCCATTGATTTATCTTCACTTAGAAGTAGAATCACTGATTATTTGTTTTTGTTATCTTTTCTTCTAAAATTAAATATTATTAATGCGAATCTAATTGCAACTACATTATTAGTCAAAATATTATAAACAATAATTATAAATTTGCCAATAATTATGAAAAATATGTTTTCTACTTTCCATCACTGAATGACATTGATTTATAAACAGTGGTTGAATGTTATTCATTTCTCTTGATTCTTCTTCATCTACCAAATAGATATTTTTGAATAAAAGTCTATATTTAAAACAATATTAGTCATTGTACTGTAAAAAAAATTTTATAAATATAAATAATTATGGAAAATATAATTTTTTATGATTGAAATCTATTATGAAAGAATAAAACATTTTGCATGTGATGTTCAACATTGACAGTTAGAAACATCAACTAAACAATAATCTGGATTGACAGTTAGTTATTTCAAACCTCATATATGATAATAGGTGTCAACAATCAGCTCTTTGTAATGCCATATACAGCAAACAAAATTCATTTTTTTGCTAAAATACTGTCATCTGCAGATTTTTAAAAAAATAAAATGGAAATATATATTGATTATGTTTTATGACAAAATGAGTGTAAAATGAAGAAATTATGACCAAAAATGGCCAAGATGGTGCCAAATGTAAAATTCTGAAATTCTCTCATGCTTGCCACTGCATAGGTTAGAACATATTGAGTTGTTAGGCAATAAAATACTAAATTCAAAAAGTACCACTCTAATTTTCACTCTCTGAACAAAGTATATACTACAATTTTAATTTTAGAACACTATCATACATATTAATGAGGTCTTCATTAATGTCAATAATTTTAGTAATTATATAATTAAATTTAATTACTCAGCTTAATATAATTTAAATGTGTATTGGAAATTTTAAATGTATATAGACTATATATTCTATGTGGTATTTGAAAAAGATGTAAAATATGGAATTGCTAGATTAGTTTCAAACTCTTGAAATTTTTGACAAATATAAAATCCATAATGTCAGCCACCTTACTTTATTTTTAAAACTGTTTTTATTATCGAATATATAAAATAAAATAAATATAACTGTAATTATCATTGTTATCCATAATAGCAAAATAAGTTGTTTCTCATATTTGTTGAAAGTTTTTCAGCGACTTGGTGGGGTTTAATATATCAAGAAGATTATTACAACTTATAAACAATCTCATTTAAAATAATATCTGATGTTAAACAAGTATATGTACTACTGAAACTTTTTTTTACATTTAATTATAATGGTTTAAAAAGGAGTATATGTGTTGCTGCATGAAGAAACAATCAAGATGTGATACAGTAATAATTTTAATTTGAATTAATTAAAAACAAAAAGAAATTCATTTTTTCTGCTAAATTTACTGAATGCTGATGATTGTGCAATTCTTGTTAATTTAGAAAATCAGTATTTCAGTATTCCATCATAATATTTTTTTTAAAAAAATGTAAAGAATTTCAATAAAATAATATATAAAAGCAATATTAATTGTATATAGAGCTATTTGTGCCCAATTTATTTCATGCAAATTCATGATCCCTTTTGTACATTAACAAAAACTCCTGGAAAAGGTAATAGAATTCCGTTTAAATTATGATGAAATGATTATCCGATCAAGAGGTATGCTTTGAGTTTTCTGGATTTGATTTTTTAAAAATATACTAATATGAAGACCTGCCTAATTACATAGTTTACCTATAAAGCAAACAAATGCAAATAGACTTCCTTAAGAAAAGAATTTTATCAAGAATTTGAGCTTATTTTTATTTGAAATCATCATCATCATAACCCATTATCAATCCACTGCAGGATGAAGGTCTCTCCAAGTTTAATCCATCTTCTCCGATCTTTAGCTTCTCTTTTCCACAACACCCCTGCACATTTTCTTATTTCATCCATCCATCTCACATGTGGTCTCTTTCTGGGTCTTTTACAATCTCTTAGAATCCAGTTTAAAATTTCAATTGTCCATCTATTATCATCTCTTCTAGCAATATGTTCAGCCCAACTCCATTTCAATCTTTTAATTTTTTCAATAAGGTCAGTAACACATGTTTGTTGTCTTAACCATACATTGCGTTTTCGATCTCTTCTTGTTACTCCCAACATACATCTCTCCATACTCCTTTGAGTTAATAAACTTTATTTGTGTCATGAAATCACTTTAAAAAAAAACAATACTGTTTATTTTTTATTGTGAAGAGTTAGCATGGTGTGGAAATCTATTAAAAGATTTGGTTGCAGAAAAATACAGAAAACAATCTCTGTAAGATGTCAAATTATATATATGGACAAACTTGAGTTTCTTGCTTTGGCTTAAATAGATGTTGGCAAATCTCAGTTATTTCTAACCTTTTCTTGTTTTATTTTTTGTAATTAGAAAAGCTATACTTATTGAATGCCTTCTGATAATAATGAATTTTAAACAGTGTAGCACCATAGTAAAATAGCACACTCTAGAATTAAGGGTTCATAGAACATTTTGTATTCAAACATCAGAAGTTTCAATCATTCGTTTATATAATTTTTGAGATATATTTAAGTGGTGATGTTTGATATATATATATATATATATGTGTGTGTGTGTATTAAAATACTTGTTAATAAATCAAAAAATCGCTATAAAAAGTGTTTTGGTTTATTTAAATAAGCTTTATATGTAATTATCCTTTGACTTAATAATAAATTTATCAGCTGGAAGTCTATTTTTCAAATTTATGTTTTTACTTAAATTGAAAACGAAAGTTGATTTTCTTCCTTCGAATATAATTATTTTACATATTCTTATTTGTGGATTTAGTAAATTCCCTAGAGTGGTTTCTTAATTGTTATGTTTTGTAGTTAGCGTCAGCAAGAAAGTAATTTTTAACCAACCTACATTTTCTAACTGCTTAAAGATTATTATATTACTTTTTATTAGTATTATTGTTAATAATTAGATACTCTTAACATTTTTATTGCACACATGTGTATGTGCATTCACAATTATAATTGTATATAAATCAATTTTAAATATTCCCCAACAGGATTATACAAAAATTAGTCAGTAGTTGGTAAAAGTTTTTGAGGCTTATCTTTGAGTTTTCTCTTAAATAATAAGATATCTGGTATCAACAAATATTTAAGTGTCCAACTAAAATGACTATAATCCAGCTGGTTGAAAAAATATATATATATAAATATTCATTTGAACTAAACTCCTTTTTTTTCTTTTATTCCAGTCGAACCTCATATCATAAATGAAGGCAGATGAAGATGCTATTTATATTTAGAATATCCCGTCTTTATTTCAGGGAGGAAGTTATTAAATTTATTAGATTATACATATATTTCAATTATTTATTATCTATAGATATTTTAGTAACATTAAATTTTGTCAAATTCTATAGGAAATGATGCTGGGTAATTTACAGCTTATAAAATTACATTCATGTAATTAATTAAATATTTTTTTATTACTAAAGCAAGGTGCATATGAATAGTGATAATGATCAATAATTCTGCAATAAATAATATAATTTTATCTCAATCAATAAAGGCACTAATGTATTAACTAATTATAATAATATTTTATTTAGCACTCTTTAAGTCATCTCAGACAAATATGCTTTAAGTACAATATATCAGTTTTATGGAAATCAACTATTACAAAATGTAAAAACACCTTTAATCACTCCAGAGGTGGCTTAACTCCAGAAGTTGTTTAGTCCCACTATTAAATTCATGTTTCAATATATCATCAATATTAGCATTGTATCAGTCTTCTTCATTTTTTTATTTGATTTATTACATATAATACTAATTTTCTGGGGAAGACAATCGTGCCTAGATATTTTCTTTTGACAAAACAAGATAAAATTATGTCAAAGATTATACTTAGATTTTGTAATAGTGAATATATTAGCTAAAGCCTAAACTAACATTAATTTCACCATAATAAATAAGTAAACAGTTATATGTTTTATATTTTATAGAATACACAATTTGATTTTATCAATCTGATATTCTATTTTTATGTTATTTGTCAATCTATTTAAGGATAGAGGGAATTTAAATCTTACAGTAGAATTTTTAGAACCATGTTTTTTTAAAGTTGTGAGTTGTGAGTGTAACTTAAATCATGAGGAAATAACATCTACTTCCTATTAATTTTAACTTTGTTATGTTTTAATTTGACTTCATTATTAAAAAACAACTTTAAATATCTGTATAACAAACTATCATTATAATATATTTTTATGAACTCTTTAATAAAATTATCAACATATCTTATTTCTCATCTCAAATTTATATAAATGAAAATTGATATATAAACATTAAATCCTAAAAATGTATACTTTGAAGAAATGCATTACAATGGTAAATAAATATCTATGCATTCAGACATATTATGAACTTTTTTTATTAGACTGGTTACTTTTACTGTAAATGCAAACAGGAAAGCCACAAACAATTCTGTATCAAAGACATAACTTTATATGTATACTTTCATAAAAAATGTAAATAAATAAACAAAAGGAAACTTCAAAATTAATGAATTTAATATATTTTATGATTACTGAGAAACCATTTTAATTTTTAAGCATTGTAAATGATCATATTTATAAAACTAAGAGATTATAAATAAATTTTAATCAAGCGAGCAGCAATTTTCTGTCTCAGTGCTCCATAAATGAACATATTAATTAATAAATTTCTTTTGATTTATATTGAAAACACACATTTTTTATGCTTCTTTTATTATCCTTTGCAAATTTGAAGCCAAATATCTACCAAAAATGCTACAAAGTTAAGTTTATTTATGATCTCTTATTATGTTAAGTTTAATTTATTGATAAAGAGTAGTTTATTATATTTCTATAAGAGAAAATATTATTATCTATTATTAATTATTATTATTATTATTATTATTATTATTATTATTATTATTATTATTATTATTATTATTATTATTATTATTATTATTATTATTATTATTATTATTATTATTATTATTATTATTATTATTATTATTATTATTATTATTATTATTATTATTATTATTATTATTATTATTATTATTATTATTATTATTATTATTATTATTATTATTATTATTATTATTATTATTATTATTATTATTATTATTATTATTATTATTATTATTATTATTATTATTATTATTATTATTATTATTATTATTATTATTATTATTATTATTATTATTATTATTATTATTAGTAGTAGTAGTAGTAGTAGTAGTAGTGGTTATATGTTGTAGTGTAGTAGTAGTAGTAGTAGTAGTAGTAGTAGTAGTAGTAGTATGTTTCAAAAGGTACTTTATTAACTCAAGAAACTTTACATTGTTTGCATGTTTTACATTGTCTTACATTGAATTATTTAGCATTATTACATATATCAAGTTGCTCCAGAAATGGATATTTCAACTGAAAAAACACTGTCCATTATTAATTAGTTCATTTAGTTGTAAGAGTTCTATTTCAAATGAGATAGTATTCCATCTTCTTTATGTAAGTGTGCAATTTCTTGAATTTCTTCTAATCATAGAGATCTAAATGAGAACATTGTTTTTTGTCTTTATGCTAGTGTACAATTTCTTCAAATTATAAACCACCATGTATGTGCATGGTCCAATTTTAATTGATTGTTCATTAATTCTTGCATATGTCACTATAGTTCATTTTAATGTCTCTCTCTTTTTAATCAAATTGATAAAAAGGCTGTGAATTTCGCTGATATTGGTTTAAGTGAGTGTGTAATATACTTACAACATTGATGGTTGTTTTAACAGAGAGTAAGTTGCTGCATCAAAAAGCAGACAAGTAATTAGCCTGTCTCTATTTTGAATGCATATAAATTTGTTTTTTAATGTAGATGGGTGGTGTCTAGTATTCATTCCAATCAAGAAAATGCATCTGGTGCACCAGAATGCATATAAGAGGAACATGGCCACTCTAATGCTGGGTATTGATCTCTCCCAGAAAGCACCAAGTATTTGATTGATCGTGATACCAGGCTTTCTGTATGCATTACACATAATCTATCTTCTTTGGTTTACAGCCAAACACTTGAATATACAGTGGTGTAGTGTCTCCTCTGCTTGGTGACACAGTCCCCAGAAGGAATCAATGGATAGGTATAGTCTCTTATGATATAGAAAATGTGTTGTTGGCATCACAACTAGATTCATTTTGATTATGAAGTCAAAATTTTGGGCTCAAGTGCCCATTTTTTAAATTCCTTGAGCAATTTTTTGTTGTTAATTTCTAACATAGGAGGGGAAACACTCCCATTCGTTTGAGTGTCAACTAAATCATAGATTTTCCAGTATGAATATTTATTTAGAAACTCATCTAGATTATGTACAGTGGTTTTGTATTGATAGATAATGGTAGCAAAGAATAACCTTTTTGGAGGTGGCCTATCTGTTGGACTGACCTCGACCAAGTCTAGGGAATTTTGCAATTGTGGTGATTATTAGGTTTCTCAGCTTTTGTAATTGGAAGATGTTAATGCTATGCAAGCTAAGACCATTTTTGATAAGGAGTTTGTTGACTTTTTAGATGAGATCGCTATAGTTTTTTTAGACCAGAGTAGCTTATTATATATGTTTTTAATTTTTGCTATAAATGTTTTGGAGAAAGAAACAACTGGCATGTAATAAACTATTTTTGTTGTAATAAGCTGATTAATTAGCTGTACTTTTGCATATAGTGACATATATGTTTTGGATAGAAAGTCTACTATTCTTTCAGCTTCTTCCTTTAGCTTATTTTGAATGTAACATCTCATTCCCATGATTCCTATATGAAATGGGAACCCAAGGAAAGGAATTGGCTTTAAATTGTAGTTTGATGCACATTGCTTTTCAGTGAATAGTGTTCAAGCTGTCGTTTTTTTTTTGGATTAAACTTTAATTTGTATTTCTGTGAATATTCTTGCAGTATATTTTGCAGTTGTGGTATTTGTTTTTTGGATGTCAGGAAGATAGTGACATCATCCATGTATGTAAGGAATGCAGTTTGCTGTGCTGTGCCAGGTATCCCAATTCCACCCAAAGTCTGCTGTATGCTATTAATGAGGAGATTAATGTATAATATAAACAGCAATGAGCTAAGAGGGGACCCTTGGGATAATAACTGAGTTGGGGTGAATTATGGGGAGTTTTTTTCATTTAGGATTACATGAATCTCTCTATTTAAAAGTAGGTTAGCTATTAGGTATAAGTGTGTTCCAGGGATTTGAGTGTTTTCAAGCATTTCTAAGAGTGTAGATATGTTTACTGAATCAAAGGCAGCCTCAATATTAAGCTGTATTACTATGGGAGTATAATTTTTTGCTGTCTGACTGTTGTTAGAATTTCTTTAAATAACAAGGCTGCCTCTGTTGTTGAAGAGCCTTTCTTTGCATACTGTGCTTCAGAAATGAGTGGCAATATGTATGGTTCAATTTCATCTTTAATGATTTTTTCGATGATCTTGATAGGCAATGATCCCATAGATATTGGTCTAAGGTCAGTAGTTAGTGGAATGATTGTTTTCTTTTTATTATATGTCACTATGGCAAGTGTGTAGACCCCCTCAATTGTCATGATTTCTGTGACAAATAGTTAGCTAAACAACTGGAATATTTTGCTGTAAATTTGCTTAGATGTTTTAATATAAATAGTGGGATTCCAGAACTTCCTGGGTGACAAGTATCTGGAATACTATTGAGTTTAGCCATGAAAAGATCTGTAGCAAATGGGGTTTCAGTCTCAGGAGGGCCAAACATATTATGCATTATTGTAGGTGATTCTTATGTTTGTAACTTTTTTTAAAAAAAATTAAAGATGGGCATAATCATATTTTGGCCTGCATATGTTGCATTATCTGCCTGTATTGCCATTGGTACCTTTATATTTGGCTTGTTTCCAAGTGCCTACCTTATGTAATCTCTGGTCCAAGTATGAGGTTTGAGAAGGCATGTAGCTTTTAAGTGCCTCACAAACATTACTGTATGTATGCATAAGTTTAAATTATCCACTGATGTAACTGGTCCACTAGAGATAGAAGTTTCAATGGTGATAGTTGCTTCATGACTAAATAGTTGATGTTAAATGGCAATATACCATTAAATGTAAGATATTGTTGTACTGGGTCAAGGTTCATATCTTTAATTTTATTTAGCATTATATATGTCTCAGAGAAAATGAATTCTTTGGTTGCTATAGGGAGTAGAACTTGTATTGTTCTTGTGAGTGGATGTGTTGATGTTTGGATCTGATCACAATTGATTGTAATTATTTGTGATGAATGATCTGAGAAGGCTGTGGGAGTTAATTTGATTGTAATTAGGTGGTGGGGTATTGGGGAATAAAAACTAAAATCAATTAGTGAAGAGAAGTGACCATTGTGAAAAGAGATGGCATCATGTGGTAAAAATCCTTGCCACTTATTAATGATATGGCTATTTTAAGAAGCCATCATTGTGTGAAGTCTTGGTATGTTGTATTGAAATCTCCAATTACAACAGATGGATTTGCTGTGGTAGCTAGCCTTAAATTTATGTTTGCAATTATGGTGTCTATCTTGTTGTTTTGGAAAGGCATGTAGACAAAAACTATATTAATTGTTATGCTTTTATGACTGAAAGTTGCAATCAACAAGTTCATATCTATATGAGTAATTTTAAATGTTATGAAGGGTGAATTTCTGGTGATTATGAGATCTGTTCCAGCTGAGGGAGAGGAAGAGTCTCTTAAATATGAACATAATCCCTCTCCAGACAATTTTTTAGCAGGGTCAGTCTGAGTTCCAGCATAAATTTTTGTCTCAAGTAAACCCATTGTGTGTGGTGGTATATCTTTGATCCAGTACTTTAGTTTGTTAATTTCTGAGGTTGAATTTAAACCTCTAACATTGATTGCTGCAATCTTAATTTTCATTAAGGCTGTTTATATGTTCACCCTCAGAATTCGGACTTGCTGTTGATGGTTGCTCCCATGCATCTTCATACTGTGCCTTGAATTCTTCGTCTGTTGATTCCGTTGTTTCAGATGTGTAGCCAGTGTAACTGTGGCTGCATTCTAGTGTTTTTGTTTTTTGGGGCCCTGGGTTTCTTTTTGGTGGGGCGGACTGGCTTTTTTTTCTGGTCTATATGACTTGGAAAAATTCTCATGGTAATTATTGGGTGATGGCTAGCACGATTTCTGTTGCAGTTTTATTTTTTGCTTTTGTTATCCGTGTTGATATAGATATATTTTCAATATTAATGTTTAATGAGGTTTCTTGGTCTTTCAGTGATTTTCTCTTATCAATGTTTTTATTGATTTGAATTACATTTGGGGCAATTGTTTCTGATGTGTACTCCTGAGTCTTTTGCTTTATTACTTCTTTGTTGGCTGGGGTTTGAATCTTAATTGAAATGTCTGAAATATCAGCTGATTTTGATGTATAATTGATTCTTTTGTTATTGATTTGTGTATGTGTTGATAATTTTTGATTATTCTTGTCTTCCTTGTTGTCCACCTTCTTTGTTTGATTAATATCATCTTGATCTTGGCTTTGTTGATCTTCTATGTTAGGTTGGTTTTCATGATTTTTTTTTTGTTTTGCAACTGAATGCTAGGTGCCTGCACTCTCCACAAGCAAAGCATTTTGGCCTTAACCCTTTTATATAGGTGGTGCGTATGGCATCTTGATCCACTATCTGGGTCAGGATATATTTCGGGTTTATTTTGTTTTCTAGCTTCATTCTAAATTGAAAATTGTTGCTGAAAACTGGGATAGGGATGTCTGATGAATACATTTGTCTAATATATATATATATATATATATATATATATATATATATATATATATTTTGGAAATATATATATATATATATATATATATAACTTTCTCGAATGGATTCATTAGTTTCTGAAAGTCCTGTATATTGTAACCAAAATAAGCATTTTTTATTATTCCAGTACAATAATTTTGTAGGTTTTGATCTATATATACAATCACATAGTCACCTAATGTTTTAATTTGATTTTGGAATCTTGACTATTGGTGCTTGTCATTGAAGAATTGAATAACAATGTAACATGAGTTAGGATGATCTCCAATACTAGAAATCATATCCCACATAATTTTTTCATCAACTTTTCATATAAGAGCTCTCTGGGGAATTTGTATAGAGATAAGTTGTTATCATTAACAGCTAATACTATTGATTTAGAAGAAAAACTTTAGAAGTAAAAAAAATTTTAATGTTGCAAAAGTTTTTTAGGGATTGTACTATTGAAATTAACATTAATTTATTGTAACTCATTCTGACTCCATATTGCTGGGGTTGGGGGAGGGGGCTTTTCATTATTATTTTCCATTAGATGTAAATTATTTATGTCAGCCTGATTCAGTTTTCTAATCTAGCAGCCTGTGGCAGTGCCAAAGTTTTTTCAGTGCCCTGTGTCTGCTCATTTATTTCTGCAACCTTCGCATGTTTTTGTAATAGTGGTAGAAATCTTTCTATTGCCATTAGAGTTGTTGCAAATGCCATAATGTTTAAGAATTATGATTGATTTTATGGCAAAGTGAAAAAAAAAATCATCCTATTTACTTTTTGGTGAAATCAAACCCCGTTCACCTTTTCCTGTTAGTGTTTTTATGATACAAAATATAATTTTTAATAAAAACAAATCTCTTAACTTATTTACTAGTAACAGATATTTTATGAACGTAGTTATTTACTAACAACAGATATTTTATGAACGTAGTCATATAATTTTTGCTCTCCTTTATTTTATAACAAGTTTTTTTTTTTCCAAAAATTATTTTCTTATATGAATCAGTTTACTTTAAATTACTCATTTTTGATATTTTTTGGAAGAAAACTTAATTTTTACTTTATTTTAAAAGAAACAAAAGGACTATATGCTTTTGCTTACCCGCACTAAGGTCTGTGGCCAGGTGGCGCTATTATTATTATTATTATTATTATTATTATTATTATTATTATTATTATTATGCTCTTCTTGACTCTAAGACATTAAGGTTGCTATCTGCTGTTAATATGCTGAATTTTACACAAATTAATGATATGTGTAATAATTATGGGATTATACTAGATTTAGTTTTTAATTATTTTCCATCTAACTTAAAATGCACTAAGTGTAATCAGCTTCTTGTTAAAAAAGATGTTTTTCATCCAACTTTGGATGTTGATTGCATATTTTAATATAGAAATGTGAAAAACATTTATAGTTTTAAAAGTATTCTTCCAAAGGTAATTATTTGTGTTTGTACAAAGCATTACAGCATGTTAATTGGGCATGTGTGTATAATTGCAATAATGTGGAACATGCTGCTTTTAATTTTCAGAACAGGCTTACGGAACATATAAATTAATTTATACCTAGTTTGAAAGTTCATACTAAATATCCAGTTTGGTTTTCTATAGTGTTTATTAAAGGAATTAAGTGCAAACTAAAATTTTATAAATATTTTAAAATTACTGGCTCGTTAATTTTAGGATATATAGATCATTTACAAAGATAATTAAAAAGGATTTTCATGATTATTTAAAGAGAACTGAAAGTAATTTGGTAAGGAATCCAAAAGATTTTTGCGGAAGTATTAAATTCCTTATACCAAAAAGAAATACATTACAAAATGAAAATATAGGAATAATGACTACTCATCTTTATTCAATATAAATGTGAAAGATGGTACTTATAGTAATAGTAATGATAATTTTAGTTATGAGACATTAATTAATGTTAATAATGAAACTTTCAATTTTAATCATATATCTATAGAGTTAATTCTTTCATCTATTTCACAACATAGAAATAAAGGAAGTGTAGGGATAGATGATATACCATCATTTATTTACAAGGGTTGTGGATAAGTATTGATCCCTGTATTGAAGCATTTATTTGATTTATCTCTGCTGTCTAATACTTATCCTTCTTTGTGGAAAGAAACAAAAGTGGTACCAATTCACAAGAGGGAATCTAAAAGAAATATTGAAAATTATGCTTTGTATTACAGCCAAAATCTTTGATAAATGTCTCTTTAAGCATTTATCTAATAAGCTTTCCAAATAACTTCCTAATTATTAGCATGGATTTATACCAGGAAAATCAATAAATATAAATTTAATTACAATAAATGATATACTAGCACAAAATTTTGATCAACAAAAACAATTACATGTTAAATATGTGGATTTAAATAAAGACTTTGATAGAGTGAGTCATGGGGATTTGTTATTAAAGTTAGCTGTATATGAATTGTCTAAAAATTTTGATTGAACTTTTTAAATCTTATTTATTGAATAGGCCTCATTATATTTTCTTTAATAATGAATGGGTAAATTGTATTTATACTATATGTGGAGTGCCACAAGGTAGGGTATTAAATCCTTATTTATTTGCAATAATTACTTCAGATTTGCATTGTTTTATAAATAGTAAAAATATTCTTTGCTATGCTGATAATATTAAACTATTTAAAATGATTTATAGTTCATCAGATCATTTGGAATTGCAAAATATGTTATAATATTTACATAGATAGTGTATTAAAATGGTATGATTATAAATGCTAGAAAATGTAAAATTTTAAAATTTACTAGGAAATCTGGTAAAAGTGTATATAATTACACATTAAATAATAAGCATATTCCCTGAGATATTAGTCATAAGGATTTGGGAATAATTTTCTCTGCTAATGGATCATTTACAGAGCATGATTCATATAGTGTAGCAAAGGCACATAAAGTATTAGGTCCTATTTTGAGGAATAGTAATAATTTTGATTTAAATATTATATTGATGTTATTTACAATGTTAGTGATTCCAGTACTTCATTATAGATCTGTTTTATGAAATTCAGAGATAATTTCACATATTAATATGATTTAAAGTGTTGAACATAAATTTCAAAAAATAATATTGCTTAAAAAGAAATCAGAAAATTCAAGTAATAAATTGTTCAATCATAGACTTGTTAGTGATATGATAATATTGAAAAAGATAGTCAAAGGGAAAATAAATGTTTCTCAGTTGGAGACAAAGATACAATATAGGATCCCAAGCTGAATAGTAAAAATACTGAACTATTTTTATGCCCCATTTTTATTCAGACTGTTTGCAAAGATCTACATTGGTTAGATTGCCAGATTTTTATAACAAATATTTTAAAAATATTGATATTTTTCATTTGTCAAGTAATACCTTTAAAAATGCAATTCAACAGTTATTGAGCTGTAATAGCAATCAAATGTAAACTTTTTAGTCTTTGTTATACAGCATGTTTACATGTTAATAAACATTGAATTGAACTGAATTGAATAATAATAATAATAATAATAATAATAATAATAATAATAATAATAATAATAATAATAATAATAATATTATTATTATTATTATTATTATTATTATTATTATTATTATTATTATTATTATTATTATTATTAGTAGTAGTAGTAGTAGTAGTAGTAGTAGTAGTAGTAGTAGTGGTAGTAGTAGTAGTAGGAGGAGGAGGAGGAGGAGTGTTACTATTATTATTATTAAAAGTAGTAGTAGTGATAGTAGTAGCATCTGCAGCAGCTGCAGAAGTAAAATGTAGTAGTAGTAGTAGTAGTAGTAGTAGTAGTAGTAGTAGTAGTAGTAGTAGTAGTAGTAGTAATATTTCATATACAGTAAAATATACAAAAATACCCCTCCTCAATTTATTATTACTAACTATATGATTATTTCTTAAAGATTTTGGGTATACTATAGTCTTGATATATATATATGTGTGTGTGTGTGTGTGTGTGTGTTGTAAAGCACCCTTTCCATAAAAGTGTCATTATTGCTTAAAAACTCTTTGATTTGGCTTTTATATGGGAGTTTATATATGTATATGTTGTTGTTGTTGATATTAGTTGTTGTTATCATTATTTATTTCAATTTTTTTGATATATTCATTTATTTATGATTGTGAGATATAAATGATAGTGGTGATAAAAAATATATATGTATATAGATTTTACCAAGATATTTGCTTGTATTTAAAGTACTTGCCTTTTTGTAATATCAATAAGTAAACTCTTGCCATATAAAATTACTAAATGGGTTTAGATCGTATTTTTATTTTTAGAATTGTTTGCAATGTAATTATATTATTTGTTGTTTATTTATTTATCTATTTTGGTTTTGTAAACTTTAAAGCTAATTTTATATGTATTTTTTTATTTATTTTAATATTTAAAAATCAACGATTGTTGTAATAAAGATATTGATATTAAGATCACATGAAAGACTGAGTTAAACAATAGACATAGCAATAAGGATTGATAATTGTCATTAAGGAAAGAAAGTAAAACTTTGCTGTTGTCTTTTATACATTTTTTTTGTGTAATACCAGTATTTATTGGACTCTATATGTCATTAGGAATGGAAGGCTGAATGATAAATTTATAGTTCAGGGGCTCAAACCCCCTCCCATCTTGTCTTATTTTACAATCAAGATCTAATGGAAAATAAGAAAATTATTGATGAGCAGATATTTGGAATAGAAAATAAATGGAATGAATAGGGCAAATCAATATAAGCAATAGCTAAATATTCAAAATCAGCCTATCATTTTAACTGATTCATTATAACCTAACCCAGATAAAAAATATACTATGAGTCAATCATTTACAAAAAGAAGAGTACTGATTTTTTAGCTGATACAAGCCACTTGATAGCATTGTTGGTAGCAAAAACCCTATTAATATGCTGTTTATATGGCCAAACTTATTACTAATACAACAGTTCTGTTGTATTAGCCATTGCAGGCCACTTGATGACATTGCACAGAAATATTATGGCCTATTTTGTGCTTCATGATCTTTTATGTGAATTCACACAATTCACAGTTGGCTACCATATAGTCTGAGGATTGTTGGATCCCAAGTGGCCACACCTTTTGAAATCTCCATAATAGAGTAATTTCATTTCTACTTAAATCATGCAGTCTGACTTACTAAGAGTTGGGACAACATCCTCACCCTTTCCCACATAACTTGATGTGCAGAACATTGACAAAGGGTAGGGTCAAACATAATTCAGCCAAACTCATGTTTTCATGAAAAAATATATGAGACAAATAAAATGTCACAGTGCGACAAGCAGATTTTCAAATTGTGGCCATTGCTGACCACAGAAGCCTGTTTTGTGCTTCATGATACTTTATGTGAATTTGCACAATTTACAGTTGACTACCATTTTGTTTCTGATGGTGGTTAGATTTCAAATGACCATAAGTTTTGATATCTCCATAGCAGAGTAATTTCATTTCTACTTAAATTACACAGTATGACTCACTAAGAATTGTCACACCATAGTGTGGCGAGTTCATAAAATCTACATTTGCAAAACAACTTGCAATTTCAATGTCAGTAACACTCCTGCAAGCGAAGGTATTAGATTTGCTCATGTTTCCAAAACAAAAGGTTGTGATTCTATGACATAAATCAATAATGAAAAAAGAAAACAAAAGTTGAAAAAGTCAAAAGTTTTGGTCTTATTTTTTTTTTTTTTTGAAGGAGGGTGGTTGAGAAAAAGTTTGTCATCACTGAGATAAAAGTTATTTTTGGTTTGTTTTTATTTAAAAAAAAGATAGAACAAGATTTTATTTAAAAAAAAGATAATACAAATAAAAGGTAATAAAAATTCGTTTTAACAATAAAAGTTTTACTATATCAGCAGTAAAGATGTGTTTGCGTATTGTTTTTGTTATTGTAATTTGTTAGTAGGAAGAAAAAAACCCATTTCCAAAACAAAATATTATGATTCTATGACATAAATCAATAAAAAAAAAAGAAACTGAAAGTTGAAAAAGTCAAAAGTTTTGGTTGTATTTTATTTTGGGGGAGGGGGATGAAAAAAGTTTCACTCACAGCCTGGAACGTTACATTTGATTGTTTTTGCATAGAAACAATGCCACCAAGCTGCTTGTATTGGCTAAAAAATCAGTACCAAAAGAAGGCTCATGAATTCATGCATATGTCATTTTAAACTATTTTACATGTTATCTAAATCTATGCTGGAACTTTAAAATGAAGAGAAAACAAAGAAGATTAAATGGTAATTAATTTGGTCATTTATTATTATTATTATTATTATTATTATTATTATTATTATTATTATTATTATTATTATTATTATTATTATTATTATTATTATTATTATTATTATTATTATTATTATTATTATTATTATTATTATTATTATTATTATTATTATTATTATTATTATTATTATTATTTGTATGATGGATTTTTAAATTTAACTATTTATCTATGTGTAAACTATTTTTAAGTTCTAATCAATCATTATAATTAACAACATATTAAGTTTCATTGAGTGTTAAAATTTTCTATTTTATTTTGATTCACATGCAATATATTCATACATAAGTAAATTGTTTTAAATCTTTAATTTATTAATATTAATAGTAAAAACGCTAGAAATAACTTATTATTTTTTTTTTCTTTTGTCATTTAATTCTTATGCTTTATATATGTACGTTATATAAATAAACTGGTTTCAAATTTCAGTTTATTAACAAATGATTATATATTAGATATTATTTATCATTAAAACACTTGTTGTTATTTTACACACCTGATATACATATCTGTTGTACACAATGTAGGCTGGAAATTAAATTGATTTGTTTGTTCTCATAAGAATCATTTATAAATATATACATAATGTATTAAGTGTTTACAATTTTATCATTATTTAATATTTCTCTTCAGAATTTAATTCACAGTTTTATTATCAGATCATGCTCAAGATATTTTATATTTGCGTTATATATGAATATTTTTCACATATGAGATAAAATCATTTTTATATTTTATTTATAAAAGTTTTATATACTAAGGGTTATATAGTCCACGATAAATGTTTATTGAAGTCTCAGAATTAATGAGGACATAAAAGAAGATATTGAATTTAGGGGCCATAATAGAAGACCTATTATAAATAATAAATCTAAAGAGTTTGTACTTGCGGTCCTAAAGAGGAGTATAATCGAAAATGAAGCAAATAAATATCCAAATAGTAGAAAAAGAATATATATATATATATATTAAGTTAAATGTTCTAACCTTGAGGAACATATTGATGATTCTAAATTATTATTTTAAGAAGCTATTATGATTTTTATTTATTTTTTATTTCATCTTTCTGTATGTTAAATAATAATAGGTGGTTTTTATGTAGATACTAACGTCAATCCATGCCTATTGCCAGCAAATATTCTTAATTTAAATGATATTGAATTAAAATGAAAACTTTAAAGGTAAACAAATATTGTATGTGTTTAATATAATTATTGCCATTTGAAGAAAAAAAAAATCAAACCCAATTAAAATAAAGTATATACCATTTGTTTTATATGAAATGACTGTGATTTATTTGAAATTTATTTATTTCTTGATTTTTTTCTTTTCAGTACAAAGGTCATTAGGTAATGCTTGAGACTAACAATTACTTAAACGATAATTTTTGTGTTTTTCTAATATTTAATTTTCTAATTATTTATCTAAGCCATCACTAATCATTATATTGTTTTACATATAATCCCCATCTGAAAATATAGGTCTGATTCAATAAAATTATCTTTGTTACAATTTATATTTTGGTAAATAATTAAATCACTGATCACATTAACCCTGAGAGTAAATCATTTAGTGTCTGTTATTATTGGTCTTTGGCATCCAGACATATTTTATATATAGCTAGTTGGATAGGCAATATTGTATTTGTAATCAATGATTAAACCATACAATGATTAGGTTAGTTTATTTTCTTTTATACATACAATTTCCATTACAATTGATGCCTTGCAATGTGTGACTTGATTAATTGATTGGTGGTTGCAAAACATACTATTACAACATGTGAGCTCAATTGATTAATTGGTTAGTGTTTGTAAAGTTTTCCTTTACAATTGGCTCCAAAATTTGGCACTATGATTAACTAAGCTCCAATAAATTTATTTAAAATCTTAAAATGATATTTCCAGTCCATGACAATTGACTTCCCAACTTGAGACTTTGACAAAAATAAACCAAAACCTGAGATAAATTCAATGGAATATATTTTCCATTATGATATATATTAGAAATTACATACCTATAAATCTTTTATAAGTTCTATACAAAATTTTTACCAAGATAATTTTTCTGATATATACAATAAATGAATAAGCTGGATTTACAAATGGTTTTAGTACAGTGGATCATATCCAAAGTTATACAAAAAAAACCAATGAATATGAGTTCCTATTGTGCTTTGGATTTTAGGTTATGAAAAGGCAATTGATTTTATAAACATTTCTTCAGTGATAAAATCATTGAATTATCAAGACATAAATGCAAGCATATGTCCTATTCTGAAAAATATATATAAAATGCAACAACAACAATTTGATTACATAATGATATAAAAAGATTAACATAGAGAAGAGTGTGTAAATGGTTGACTCCTTAACTCCAAAACATTTCGCAGCAGTTTTGCAAGAAGTATTTTGTGGATTAAAATGCTAAGCTAGAGAAGTAAAAATAAATGAAGATTAAGTCATTTAGATTTTGCAGATAATATCATTTTTAGAAATAATGTTTCAGTGTTTCAGGAAATGTTGCATGATTAAAAAAATAGGATTAAAGATAAATGTCAAAAAAACTAAAGTAATGTTCAATGGATTTTCTCAAAAGAAAATAGTAAAGATTGATAGTGATGAGTTAAAAGAAGTTAACAACTATAAATACATGCATCATATTATAATTACAGATGGACTTAATAAATGAGATTAATCATAAAATTAAACTTAGATGGAGAGCTTTTGGTAGAATCAACTTAATATTCAAAAGAAACATGTCCATCTGTTTGAAAAAGATTTTTAATAAATGTGTTTTGCTAGTTCTTACTTATAGATCTAAGACTTTAACACTTAATAAAAGAGAAATACAAAAATTTTAGACTATTCAGTGAAGTATAGAGAGATGTATATTAGGAGTAACAAGAAAAGATTAAAAATAAAATACATAGGTGGGGTATTAAACAGATGTTACTGACATCACTGAAATGATTAAGAGAATAAAGTGAAGTTGGGCTAAATATATTTCTAAAAGAAATGATAATAGATGGCCAATTGAAATTATAAAATTTGCAAGAGATTGTAAAATATCTAGAAAGAGAGCACATGTTATGGAAGGATGAAATAAGGAAATATGCTAAAATGATGTGGAGAAGAAAGCCAGAGATCAAAAAAAAGATTGAACTTGGGTAGATCTTCTTTCTTTGGTCTATCAATAATGGTTTGAAAATGAGAATATAAAGTGTCTTTGTTTTATATATGTGTGCATATGGAAAAGTATTGCACACTTCTAGATCAATTAACAATATCAACCAAACAACAGAATTTATCATTCTACTATGCATCTAAATATTTTTATACACTAGTTATTTCTATATTCAACCATCAATTATAATTCTGAAATCTCATTCAAACTTTTAAACATATTAAGATTCTATAACTATATAGACACATTATTCATGTGTGTTTTATATGTACTATCATAGTTTAATCTCTGCCATCATAAGAGAATTCATTGTATAATATCTCTAACTATATATTTCAATATATCAATAATAAATTTTTTTTTATATTTGCATCACTAAAAATTTTGAATGAAAATAAAGTTTTGGTCCTATCACAATGAATGAAAATATGAGTCTTTAAAACAAATACTCTTTGTCCTGTAACCCATTTGTGAATTTAACTATTATATATATATATATATATATATATATATATATATATATATATATATATATATATATATATATATATATATATATATATATATATAAAGTAGTATGTTAAGTTTCTTATGTAAAATTTTCTTCAACTGATATAATAGTTATTTTCATCTACATTATACTACATGTTATTATATAACTTAGCAAGAACAATCAGTTTTCCAAAACACATCATAAAGTAAAACAATGGATTATAAAGGTTTTCAATGAAAAAATGCATTGTCCCTAAAAATAAATCTTGTACATAAATTCTGAATGAACTCTGTTATGATTATATTATGCAGATATGCACTTAAATATTATGTATGTAAGATAATGCAACTTAAATCTGAGTAAAAAAAAAAGAAAACACTTAAAATAATGTTGTTTTTTTATCTATAATTCCTCCATTTAGCCATTATCATCATTCAGTTTTCTGCATTATCAGTTGTTTTATTTTAATGTTTTATCATAGTGTCCTAAATCCTTTGATGATCTTAACTTTTCTGGAGAAAGCATACCAGGAGTTTTTGGCTGTGGATCTCTAGAGATAATGATTAGATGAATGGTTGTTTCTTTTATTTTCCATTCATAAAACATAATTTATGCCAGGATCAAATTTTTCAAAAATACTGTTCACGGTCTTATGGTACAAATCCACTTCCTTCAGTTTTCATGTTTTTTTCTGAAAGCTTGTTGGTTTTTTTTATTTATGCAGTTTGCATTAATTGTTCATTAATTACTTTTTCCATATTGACTGCAAAAGCTCTTCAATTTTGTCATCATCAATTTCTTAGAGGCAACATTATTCCAAAGTGTTGGCAAAATACTGCATTAGCAGTTAATATTAGGACATCTTGAAGATTGTGATGATCTTTGATCCATAAGTTTGAAGAAATGATGTGGTGTTTAATGGTATTAGTCATTTCTATGATTCTAATAAAAATGTATATAGCTGTAAACTTTTTCATCTAAATTTAAGTAACAAAAGTGCTAAACTAGAATAAAGAGATTTAAATCAATGTAAGCTTTTTCTGTGGTTAAACGTTTAAACATTTCTTAATTTATTACAATTAATATAGAAAAAGAGATCTAATATCTATAGAATTAAGTATTAATTTATAAACCAAATAAATAAAATAGTCGTTAATATTCAGTTGCATAGAAAATACCTTCCCGAAAGAAGAAGTCAAGGCTACTGCTTAGTGAGAGATTATAGTTATTATTTTATGCTTTATTCTCTAGACAAAATAATTAGATATTTATTCTCTGGCAAACTATTAAATAGCTAGCTAGGTTTACTACATGAAAAAATCTTAAATTTCTATGAAAACATCTTGTCATAGGAAAATAGAAGCTCATAACTATAATTACCAATTGATTTTTATCTTTCTATCACAATATTTTGAAAGGTTTAGTAAAACAAAACCTAATATCCAGCTACATTTTAGTAAATTTAATATAATTCTCTAATTAAAACCAAAAGTTTGTGTCAGATATAAAAACTTCATGAAAACTGAAAAATACCTTTTTATGTAAACATACGATTTAACATATGATAAGAGATACTTTAATAATCTAAGCTATTTTATACTAACTGTATAACATTTACATAAACGGTATATATATTTTTTGAACAAAAAAATTAAAATTTGTATTTTGATAAGCAGCAACTTTTAAATAAAAAGTCAATACTAGCTTATAAAGTTTTAATTACAGAAATTAATAAAATCTAATTGCATAGAATCATAACTAAATCAAAGAATTTACGGAAATATGCTACGCATTATCCCGTAAAAATAATGTTAGGGATTTGGATACGTTTTGTGATTATTAAAGCTTATACTAAAAGTCTTTAAATTTTCTGCATAACATATATATCATAAAGTTTGTTTTGACTTGTCCAGCAGAGAACTGAAAATCATTATAAAAATTGGTTTCATACCAATGTATAAACTTATAATATATATAAGATATATGTGTCAAAATTTCTTTATTCATTTTGCCACATTCATTATATTACGTTCAGCACCACAAGTGTCAAAAACACGAACTGTGATGCATGGATATCTCGTTTTTAATTTCGGAACCCTACTACTGAACTCATTTGAATATATGTGTAGTATTATTTATTATTCAGTAACTAAACATATTTTGTATGAGTTTTTTTTTATCACGAAAATAAAATATATCTTCAAATTAGATATTTCCAAAGTTTTTTTGTTTTGTTTTGTTTTAAACCAATGCTTTCCCCATCTCACTTACTTTATATTGCGACAATCCATCAGTACAGAGAAAGAGAACATTCTTTGGACAGCTCAATATTGGTGGAGTTGAGAGGAGCGCTGCATAACAAAAAATTTGAAAATTCATATTAAATTATTTTATTATTAAAAAAATAAGTTTATTTTCTGGAGAAAATGAATGATCAAAAATTTTTTTTAATTAACTTAAAATCGAAGAAATATACAACATTTATAATTATATTAAAGACATGTAATTCATTTCATTAAGTATTTTTCCAAAAAAAAAAAAGTATATCATTGTTGATAAAACTTTTAAAGAGAAAGAAAGCAAAAAAAAAAATGTAGGTATGAAATTTACTTGATAGCGAATACATTAATATAGCTAAAAGCATTGAGAAAAATTAATCAACAAAAGTAAAAGCAAATTTATGGCAATCAGCTAACGGACTAAAAATAAATGCCTGTCTTCTAATAATTTTGCTTAAATATTAGGTTTCACTTAATGGACTATAGTGACTTCTTACAAAGCCCTCTAGCGTCAACAGTAAAATTAAAATGTAATACAATTTGAAAGGAAAACATCTTAAAATAAATAAGTTAACTTTTTAGAATTTAATATTTGCTGTAAAAACTATATATATCCAAGATATATATATATATTTACTGATGTATGAGCTCTGAAAGTCTAGATTCAATTTTACTTTCTTTCTCAGCCTTAGATAGCTAAGGTTTTGGGGCTACTATCCTAGTAACAGCTGTCTAAATAAATTAATTATGAAAGTAAAACTCCACTCTACATACTAAATATTCGAGAATTCCGGAGCATCTTCATAGGTAATACATGTGCTATTCATAGATCTCGAGGAAAAAATACTTTAAAGCTGTTTAAATACTTCAAAGCAAGACAACTAAGACATCATTAATTAACGTAAGCCTTTTTTTACTATATCTAGTGCATGGATTTGAGGAGTATATCCAGCATTTCAACAATAAAAAAATGAAAAAGCTATAAATACGGCCATGCTAGAGCATAGCGTTAATGAATTAGAACCTGTAACATCTAAAAAAAGAAAATCTAAAATCGCAAATGAAAAATTTCACCCTACTTCTAATAAATTTAATGCTAAATATGATTATACAGAACAAATCTCTTCTAATATCCCACCTAACAAGTTTGTTTCACAGAATGAGCCCACGAACATTTGCCAAAGCCCCAAACTAGACAATGATAATAGTCAGTTTGATAATGATATATTAGATCGATCTCAAAATACAACTATTTGTAAATCAACCCAAGATAGAGTTCATCAAAATATTAGTGGTAATAAATGTATGCTCGAAGATGATCAAAATAATCCAATAAATCAGGCGTTAATGGATCAAACAAATCCAATATGAAAGCATAGCCTGATGCATAATGCGGAACAAGCTGCAGTTAATGTTAATACATTACAATTTGAAACTCAAAATTACGTTTCTACTCAACATATGATAATAACCAAACAAGAATCCAAAAAATCAAGCACCCAAATCAAAACCCAACAACCCAAAAGAAGTCAGTCTAGAACAAACTCCTCAAAAAAATTGGAATATCAAATTAGAAAACAGAAAAAGATTGAATTTAAAGAAAAACCATAGAAAAAAAAAATTCCAGATACTTCAGCTCAGATTTTGACTCAAATGATAAACCTTATGAAGCAAATTCAGATCTAAATCAAAAATTAATACATAAGCAACATAAATCAAATAATAATACTAATTAAAATCAAAAATATCATCCATATGATAAAACTTCAATGAATCAAGATAAAAAAGATAGAGAAGTTCGGAAAAGTTATGTTTTAGCAGAGCAAACTTTGAATCAGAGCTTGAAAGATGAACAAACTGAACATCTAAGTTCATACATACATAAAAGAATCAATAAACATATAACAAATAATGTTAATAAGTCTAATAATAAAAATAAAAACCAAAAAAGTATAAACAAAAAGCAAACTTACGGCATAGATTATGCTACAGTTTCATCGAGCACTGAAGGCTCTAATGCCGAAGAGTATCTAAATCAAAGATATGACAGTCAAAAAAAATACAAATACAAGAAAACATTTAAAAATAATAGCCAATTACTAAATTCACAATCAGAACCAACCGAAACACTGCATACACAAGATGTAATAACTGAAACTGACAAATCAGAATTGCAGAGCCTCAGATATAACACTGAAGGTATTTCAAATAATGTCATTCAAAAGCATACTTACATACAAAGTGAAAATAATTAAAAAAATACTAATTTTGATGCAAAAAATGAACAAACAACAATCAATAATTCCTTTAATTACCAAATATATTCAAATAAAATATCAAATATGTGCAATAAAAAAAGGATCACCAGAATTAATGCATTAGATAGTCTTAATGAGGATGAGCCATACAGTAGTGATGACCAACCATCTACAGAAGACCCTGTAGATGATGAAATATTTCCTAAATTAAATAGAGGACACACAAAAAAAGCAATTACAAAGGAAATCTAAACATAATTCTATGCAAACAGAAATTATTTCCAGCAGCAGAGCAAACAAAAACAATGATTCGGCATCTTCACAGATTAGTGATACTGAAATTGAAATATGTGAAAACTTTGAAACAGATTCTGACTCAGACTTAGGCCCTCCAATTGAACAAACTGACTCTAGTAAAAATATAGGTCATACTATGCTATATTACAGTGAAGATAATTACAATTAAAAAAATATTGAAAAACCCTCTGTAACCTCAGTTGCAAATGTAAACAACCGTGCCTGTAAAATCCCCAATTTCTCACTAGAGGTGTGCTAACCAGAAACTCACTAGAAACAGTTAAAGTTAGCACAAATATTAGCAAACTGGAATACAAAAGAGATTATGAGGTTAATTTCCCCTTGATAACAGAAAAAACACACCAAACAACACACAACAGACTAATAACAATATTAATAAACAATCAAGCAAATATTGCGAAAAATAATATGATCCTGCAAGTAACTGTGAAAGAAAAAAGCATTGCAAATAACACAGCACTAACATCCAAGCAGACATCAGACACAGAAAACCAAATTAGCAATTGTCCAAACATGATGATTATTGACTTGATTGAACAGTCTACTGATGAGGCAAATATACAATATAATTCAAGCCAACCTGATGAAAATTTCAATATGCAAATCTATAATGAAGATCAATACAGAGATTTAACATACAGATTTAACCAGACTATACCCAGCAACTTACTCAAATCACTAGCTCACTATAGCAGTGGCAAAAACCTTATACTAGCTGTCACTGACAACAAATGTTCACTTATTAAATTTTCCACCCAAAGCCTCTGCAATATGATAAAGAAAAAACATAGCTGATTGCATTTACAAGATATTTACCCACCCTATTGATAGGTATATCACTATACAATTCACTAGTTGGGCAAATAGAAATGTCTTCAGAAGCATCAAAACAATAGACAACCAGTTCATATGTTATGTTGATCTAAATTGGGCTAATGTCTTGTCTGGGAGAATCAAGAATTGTATTAATGGTTTTGAGGACATACATCTACAAGAAATCTTATCAGCATTTTGGTAAGATCACCAGATTTAAATATATGCCAGAGGAGTGAACTGGGTTGCAAATTCTCTCAAATGCAGCCTCATTTGATCTTCAACTAGAACAAGGTTGCAGCCCTAGTGATATTCATACTGTAGTTAAACATAAAGGAGCACCAATGATATTGTCCTTCATAGGCATAGGACAGCAGTGCTTCTACTGTGGTCAATACACATATCTCATCAAAGACTGTAGCAAGTATCTGTTCCTTCTGTGGCAATAAAAAGAACCAATTTCATAAATGCAGTAAACAGCACACCTACCATATCACAGAAACTGAAAGTCAGAGCAGTCAAACAATAACACAAACAGCTACATCCAAGGAATGAATGAAAGAGTAGATCAATACAGAGTGGTCAAAAAAAAAAAACTAAAAAGTACTACCAAAAACCACCTCAATCTTCTGCAACCAATCCAAAGCAACAGAATAAAAATATCTACTACAATTCAAATGTTTGCCATAACACAGCTAAACCAGCTAACCCTAATGATGTTCAAGCTGGAACAGGCTATGCCATAATACCAAGCATATCACAATGCAAAACTCTGAATATGAACACTGAGATTCTTCATCTTCAAGCTTCAAAACACCCTAACTCTACTGCAAGATACAAACATAAGGAAAAAGAAGAACTGCCTGCCAAGCAAAGTCAGACAACAGAACTGAATCAGAGTACAAACAGTACACAACAAGCTAACAAACTACTACATACAGATGATGAAACTGAAATGGACATTTCAACTCCAAACTTAGTAAATAAAAAAATAAAATCATCAGAAATCCCAAAGGACAGCTCAAATGATGACTTCAAAACAGAATATATGCCCAGAAAATTACAAATAAAGGAACCATATGAGCATGCCAATACAGACCATAAAACCCAAACAGAAGAAAAAAGCAGAAGAATCAACAGTAGGAAAGGACCTAGAATCAGATAATTCTAAAAATTCTTCAGCTTCTGAAGCAATACATTTCACTCCTCCTCTCTACAAATATCATGACTCACAAAGAGCCAATCCAAACATGCATAAGTAAATATAACATCTCATGCCAAAACCAGCCTGTGGTAGATGATTGTGGCTTTATCACTCAATCATCACTATGAGATGTAAAATTGCCAGCATAAATGTTAGGGGATTAAATTCCTTTTCTAGAATACAAGCCATTAGGCATTGGTTCCAAACAAACTCTCCACACATCCTTGACCAAGTTTCATTCAAATTCCAGTCACAACATTTTGGAAGAGCTTAATGAGCTTGGATATACAAAACTGTCTTCTAATTATATAGCAACTGGAGGGATTGGCATTATTATAAATAGCCAACAGTCTCCAAATAAATTTAACATCATTTATGATGACAATCATATAATAGCAGCCAATTTCACCTATGGAAAATCAACGCTTAATGCTATTTATACTTATACACCCAAACGTGATGCTACATACATCAGGTTCATAAATACAGTTAACATGATAACAGCAAGTAACAATTGTCCAACCATCCTCATAGGTGACTTCAATACCACATACTCAACTATGGTATCGAAGTACATTTACCTACTAAATCGTGGATTTATCAGTGGAGAAGGCTTCTTTCTTTCTGGAGCTTTCTTTTATTATACCAGAAGATACCAGTTTCTAATTGACCTCCTTTTCTACATGTCTGAATTACACTATAGCTTGGAGCCCACTTTACAAAATGTGGCATTCAGAGACCATCTTGCTCTAATAATACTGACAGATGTGGAAAATGGATTGAACATCAGACAAGATAAATCCATAAGGATGATAACTAAAGCCACAATTACAGAAGCAATACCTTCAGAGTCATACATCTTCTTTAACAAAATAAACATCCTATTGCAGCCTCCAGAAACAGCCTAGTTTGCTTTTGTCAAAATTCTACAAACAGTTATTCAACAGTATGCTCAAAGAATGAAAGGTCCTACAACTCACATGAAAGAGTTGGATGACCTAAATAAAAGGATTAATCAATCTTCCAATCATCCTGATGATATTGAATATTTATATTTAAAATCTCAATAAAATCCAAGAAGAAAACCCTGGCAGAGTATATTGCAGAAAAGAGATCCAAAATATTTCTCTCATGACAAAACTGCTGGACCAGGAGCAATCTAAGATGGGCACTGGAAGCAAAAAGAAAATAATGCATTCCCTCCTGTTTAAATTATAATGGAGTAAAAATTACTGGAATATCACATGCTTGAGTTAATCAGACTCCATTTCAAAAATTCTCTTCAATCATGCCTTTCATTCCAACATGGTGCCATTGATGATTGTTGTACAGCAGCAAAGAGAAAATGAAAAAACAAAAAAAAAATTTTTTTTTTTAAATGCACCCAGGGATGCATGGAATCCCGAAGTTTCTTCTAGATCACCTTAGCAATTTCTCAGTCCCCATAATGATGGGAATGATTAACCATTTGGCTGAAGGAAAAAAATAATTAAGAACCTGCATCCTATTGCACTGGTACACTTCATGAAGAAGAATCAGGATCCTACTCAAATTACCAACATTCGCCCCATCTCTATGTCTTCTCTCATTATCAAGATAATGGAGGGTATCATAAAAGACAAAATTTAAACAATAATTCTCAACCACTTAGCATCATTGAAATACACAAAAAAAGGATCATCTGCTCTGACATCTATGGGTGAGGCTAAGATATTACTCGACCATATGAGGTCTCATAAGCAATCTAGATCCACAAATGTACAACTAGATATATCTGATGCATTTGACTCTGTCAACACTCAAGTATTGCTAGGAATACTCATAGATATTGACATACCATCTGAGATAGTACAAATTCTGGAGAACCTTTATCTCAATAGAAAGATTCATATCTCAATGAATGGGACCATCACCAAAGGATTCAGCCCTACATCATTGATCTCTGGAGGATCACCTCTCAGTGCCTTTCTTTTTACAATTTACATCAATCCCCTCATCAAAAATATTGAGGATCAACTACCTGGTGTCTATGTTTGTGGTCTAAATAAATATATTAGAACCATAAGCATATATGGACGACATTCTAGTTACCCTTCCATCCAAGAAATACCTGTTCCAGTTATATCAAATTATTAACTCATTCTGACCTGGTGGATTCTGACTGGGAAAAGAATATCATCAAGCTATCATGCTGACCACCAGAAATTTCTGGGTTTTTCCATATAAAAGTCACAGACAGCAATGTCAAAGGAACTCCAGGACACCATCATACACTCTACAGAGAAAACAGCTAAAACTCTGGCAGGAGTCTACCTATCCCTACAGGGAAAGGTAGCCCTGCTGAACATGAAGATTATGTCCAGAATTTCCTACTACTTACCTATAATGTCTACCCCAAATTCATTTATTAAAAAAATAAATAGGTTCTGCGCCAGGTTATTCTGGAGAAATAAAACAGTATCCATAAGCATAAGCAGAATGCAACAGCATTGCAGATTTAATGGATGTCTCTGCATGCTATTCCAGCCTTACTTCTACAAAAAACTCATACCCTCCTTTACAACCTAGGAATTAAATATGGGTAAAATCACATAATTAAATTAATACATCTGACTGACACATCACCCTCAAAGAAAAGTAGCTGGCTTTATAAAATAGCACAAAACATCCATCAGTATGTCAACATTATGCCAGATGTCATTGCCAACAAAATAAATATTTGGAGTGCTCAGAAATTAATAAATCCAGATCAAAATTCACAAAATACAAAATTAGGCATAACCAATTATAAAATAACAACATTGTTCAAATATTGGGCTCTAGAACCCAAATATTTGGACTTTATCATTAAAATAAACCTGGATGCCATGCGTACATTGTGGTTCCTGTACTTTAAATGGCATATCATCAAAGTCGACCCAGTATGCCCAAACTGCAGAAGAGAAGATGAGACATACTATCATATTATTAATTCATGCAATGGACTTGGAACAATAGGATCTATTATTTATTGAAACATAAAAGAAGACTACTTCATTATATCATTACAAGACTGCATTAAAAAACAATTCCCACTCATCAGAATGTCAATTTCCATCACATATTCAATCTGGTATGTGAGGTGCAAAAAATGTATTCACAGCCTCCCCCTGATGAAAGATTGTGCTTTATACAATCAATGCAAAAGATAAAACAGAGAAATAAACTACTATGATCAAAACTTATTTATGAGGAGACATGGAAGCTATTTACAAGAATTATCTCAATATCAATCAGCTTCAAATCCTATGGACTAATATCAGATTCATCTAATACACAATTGTAATGTGTGGTGATCTATTTATGTTTTGAGATAATGTAACCTTGTTTTGCTTAAATAAAATTATTATTTAAAGTACATACTAAATATTTCTCAATGGCCATTAAATATTATATTACAATATTTGACTTATCAGTGGAGTCATTTATGACATTAAAAGAAACTTGAAAAACTTATGATGCATTAGTTTCTTTTATCTATGTATGTTAACTGCAGCATTTTGTCTATGTTAGACCTAGAGTGGAAATCAACAGAGAATTCCTTTTGATTACATTACTGTTGACAGCTTTATATTTTTCTCAGTCTTAAGTTTGAAAAGTTTTCTATTAAATAAAAAAATCCACACTTTATATATATATGAAAAATAAAAACAAGTTAGTCACGTAACCTGCTATCACTTGTTATTTATGATCAATAGATGGCGTCTTTACCAAAACCGCCGAAACAAGTGTAAAATATTTTTACATAAACGCAAAAGGAGTCAGAATTAACTACCTCTTTCATTTTGCTCACCTCCAGATCAACTGATTTCAAGCTGGTTTGCTTTCGTCAGTGGAAGGATAGAGCTATAGAAAGTAGGTCTAAAGACTGAATCTCAAGCGTTTATGCAAAACGTTTATATCAGTTTGCAAGCGTGAATTTTTCAGACCGGTAAAGTCTTCAAACTCAGTCTAGCAAGCTAGATATCTATATGGGTCTGATCTCAGTTCAGTTTCACCACATAGTCAAAGACTCTGCAATATATATCATTGCAAGAAAACTTTAAAGGTACATTTATGAAAAATAAAAACAAGTTAGTCACGTAACCTGCTATCACTTGTCATTTATGATCAATAGATGGCGTCTTTACCAAAACCGCCGAAACAAGTGTAAAATATTTTTACATAAACGCAAAAGGAGTCAGAATTAACTACCTCTTTCATTTTGCTCACCTCCAGATCAGCTGATTTCAAGCTGGTTTGCATTCGTCAGTGGAAGGATAGAGCTATAGAAACTAGGTCTAAAGACTGACTCTCAAGCGTTTATGCAAAACGTTTATATCAGTTTGCAAGCGTGAATTTTTCAGACCGGTAAAGTCTTCAAACTCAGCCTAGCAAGCTAGATATCTATATGGGTCTGATCTCAGTTCAGTTTCACCACATAGTCAAAGTCTCTGCAATATATATCATTGCAAGAAAACTTTAAAGGTACATTTATGAAAAATAAAAACAAGTTAGTCACGTAACCTGCTATCACTTGTTATTTATGATCAATAGATGGCGTCTTTACCAAAACCGCCAAAACAAGTGTAAAATATTTTTACATAAACGCAAAAGGAGTCAGAATTAACTACCTCTTTCATTTTGCTCACCTCCAGATCAGCTGATTTCAAGCTGGTTTGCTTTCGTCAGTGGAAGGATAGAGCTATAGAAACTAGGTCTAAAGACTGACTCTCAAGCGTTTATGCAAAACGTTTATATGAGTTTGCAAGCGTGAATTTTTCAGACCGGTAAAGTCTTCAAACTCAGCCTAGCAAGCTAGATATCTATATGGGTCTGATCTCAGTTCAGTTTCACCACATAGTCAAAGTCTCTGCAATATATATCATTGCAAGAAAACTTTAAAGGTACATTTATGAAAAATAAAAACAAGTTAGTCACGTAACCTGCTATCACTTGTTATTTATGATCAATAGATGGCGTCTTTACCAAAACCGCCGAAACAAGTGTAAAATATTTTTACATAAACGCAAAAGGAGTCAGAATTAACTACCTCTTTCATTTTGCTCACCTCCAGATCAGCTGATTTCAAGCTGGTTTGCTTTCGTCAGTGGAAGGATAGAGCTATAGAAACTAGGTCTAAAGACTAACTCTCAAGCGTTTATGTAAAAATATTTTACACTTGTTTCGGCGGTTTTGGTAAAGACGCTATCTATTGATCATAAATAACAAGTGATAGCAGGTTACGTGACTAACTTGTTTTTATTTTTCATAAATGTACCTTTAAAGTTTTCTTGCAATGATATATATTGCAGAGACTTTGACTATGTGGTGAAACTGAACTGAGATCAGACCCATATAGATATCTAGCTTGCTAGGCTGAGTTTGAAGACTTTACCGGTCTGAAAAATTCACGCTTGCAAACTGATATAAACGTTTTGCATAAACGCTTGAGAGTCAGTCTTTAGACCTAGTTTCTATAGCTCTATCCTTCCACTGACAAAAGCAAACCAGCTTGAAATCAGCTGATCTGGAGGTGAGCAAAATGAAAGAGGTAGTTAATTCTGACTCCTTTTGCGTTTATGTAAAAATATTTTACACTTGTTTCGGCGGTTTTGGTAAAGACGCCATCTATTGATCATATATATATATATATATATATATATATATATATATATATATAACATTTATTAATGCAATTGTCATTCAAATAAACAAAAAGACATTTCCAAGAAAAAATAATCTTGCAAAATAAAAAAATAGATCTTTGATTTCAACAAACAGAATGTGAAGTTTCTACTGTATTGGGAAAGGAGTTAATAACGTCAGAACTGTTTTGATTCCTGATTATATCTGCAATCTTGATACAAAAATGAAAATGCAGATTTTTTTTATGAATAAAAAATAAGCAATTAAACTGGACTAAAATCTTAACAAACAATTTAATTATTACAAAATAACACCAGGTTAAGAAAGAACTATTGCAAACAAAATAATAAAAATAACATTATTATGATCTAGGTCTAAAATAGACCTAAAATAATTATATACATTTTTAGTACAGAGCATCATCTTCAAAAGTGAAATGTTAGAATAACAGTATGTTGAACCATTGAATGTACTTCATTAGTAAACATAATTTGAATTTATTTTTACCTGAGATATACTGCACTTAATTGAATACAGTTGGATTATAAGTTCTCATTCTGTTCAGTACATATTATTATCTTACCTATAAAACTAGAAAGTAATATATTATTTTGTGATTCAAAATAAGAATAACATTGTAGGATTTATTGATTTTTTATATAGATATATGTACTGTTCCATTCTTGTACTAAGATGCTCTTCTGATTTTGTATAAAAAACATATGATCAGCCTGGGTTTTGCCATGTAATCATGTACACTAATTGTGAGTGTTGTTTTGGATAAATTGAAATTATAATAATTACTTAAAGTGAATATAAAAATAAATTAACTAGGCAATTATTTTTGTGATCTTCTGGTTTACAATTACGATATATATATTAATCAGTCATATTTCACATGACCTATATAGCTTGTATTACCAATATGTAATATATAAAGAACCTGCTAATAGCTCTAAACAAGCTTATTTATTTTATTTTTTATGATAAATGCTACAAGAGAAAATACCTGAAGCCTATATTATGGTCCCCATCCCCAGACTATTTTCGAGCTATGGCTCTCATCAGTGAAGAGCTACGACATTAGATTCAAAATATTAACTCAAGCCAAGCATTTATCTAATTATAAAATATTAAGAAAAAGATCCAAATCTTCAGACACCTACATGTCTTCAAACTCAGCTCTTTAACCAAAGAAACTATATGAGCCTGAACTTAATTCAATGATCCCATATATTAGTAGGCTTAGCAATTTAATATAGCCAAAGTCCTAATAGCAAAATTATAATATTAATAAAAAAATCAGTCATATTTCACATGACCTATATAGCTTGTATTACCAATATGTAATATATAAAGAGTCTGCTAATAGCTCTAAACAAGCTTATTTATTTTATTTTTTATGATAAATGCTATAAGAGAAAATACCTGAAGCCTATATCTATGATGGTCCCCATCCCCAAACTGGTTTCGAGATATGGCTTGTTTAGAGCTATTAGCACATTCTTTATATATTAAATATTGGTAATACAAGCTATATAGGTCATGTGAAATATTATATATATATATATATATATATATATATATAATATTTCATATATATATATATATATATATATATAAGTTAATGTTTTATTTCAATAGAGTATAAGATAATACATCCTACTTAATAGAGATATAGGTATTATATAAATCAGTTTATTTTAAATAATTTTTAATACAATCAAATAAATTTTACAAAAAAAAAAAATCAAAAAACATAAGAACATTAATTAAAATCATAATAACATTGGTTAATTAAAATTATAATGATATTTAATGTGATAGATAACCCTGTTTATTAAAATCAAATTTGTCAAACATGAGTATGAGTATTATTGCATATAATAGTGCCTCAATTTTTCTTACATTAATAAAAAAAGTTTGATTTTTTTTTTAAAACAGCAACAGCAAAAAAGACAATTTTGCATACAAATAGTACTAAAATTTCTAAAGCTTTGTTTGTTAAAGTAGAAAATTGTGTATTCACTCATATTCAGAAAATACAACCTAGGCAGAAACTTCAAAATTTTCTTGTTCAAACTTATGTTTCAATGTGCTGTGATAAAATAAGTCAGTCAACATTTCTTGCTCTGATGTCAAAAAGCTAAATATGTCATATGTTTTAATTACAAATGGGTTTCTTACCCATTCATATTTTGACATGTGGAGATCTTTAAAATGAAATGAGAATCGTTTCTGTAGATTGGTCAAATGATTATTAATAAAAAAATTACTTTCTTCTATTTTATTTGCATGACAAGTAATTTTTGATATTGGAAAACCTATCCAAAGTATTATTTTTCAAATAAATAACCCACAACTCCAATTTTTTCTTAAACACAATAACTTTATTTTTCTGCATCAAACATGAGATGGAGGTCTATGCATTGATATATTAAAAATATCAAGTTTTTCGAAAATGTCCACTAAATAAACAAAATTTACAAGTAATTTTATGCCATAAAATAATTTTGCCTCATCTGTATTATTGTCAATCAGAAATATGATGATTTATTATTTTTGTTCAAACATTCTTTGAAATACTTTAAACTAAGAACGTCAACTTGTTTCATAATAATATAAAAGTGCTCTATATTCTGTGTACATATCATCACACAATTTTGCAAACAACATTCCGCTCAAATTAACTGTTTTTTAATAAAGTTAACAACTTTTACTAAAGCTTCAAATAACATTAGCAAATTTTCACTTGTACATTTTAAAATGAGTGATTGTATATGTATCATACGATGAGTCTAAATTGCACAAGGAGTCTCGTTTTTAACTAGAGCTTATAAACCAGTGTTTCATGATGCCATAGACAAAGATCGATTTGTACATATCCCAACACAATTTTTCCAAAAAATGCCATTTTCATTTTAAAAAATACTCAATCCCATTGAAAATTTCTTTTGTTGTGCTTTGTTTTCAATTCATTTACAGAATAATAAGTCTTTACTATTAGTTTCTACATTATATCTTACATAGGAAATCAAACGAGCAACTTTAATTACATCTGTTGTTTCATCCAATACAAAGCATAATTCAGCAATTTTAGTTTTTCTATTAATTGTTTCTGAAGATCTTCAGACATATATATATATATATATATATATATATATATATATATATATATATATATATATATATATATGACCAATAGATGGTGTTTTACCAAAAACATCGTCAAGCGTAGGTTTGTTTACATAAACATCAGAGTAAGCATTCACTATCTATCATTAATTCCACCTTCAGATCATGATTTTAAGCTGATTTGCTATCATCAGTGAAGGGTAGGAATAAGAAACTAGATCTAAACACTAACTCTGAGCATTTTTGGTAAAATGCCATCTATTGATCATAAATACAAGCATTAGCAAGTTTAACTTGTTTTTTTGTTTTTCATAAATGTACCTTTTGAGGTTTTCTTTCAATGATATATATTGCAGAGGCTTCTACTATGTGGTGATACTGAACTGATATCAGACCCATGTAGCTATCTGGCTTACTATTCTGAGTTTGAAGACATTACATGTCTAAAAAATTCACGCTTGCAAGCTGAATAGAAATTGTTTCATAAATGCTCAGAGTTAGTCTTTAGATCTAGTTTTTTATTCCTACCCTTCACTGATGATAGCAAATCAGCTTGAAATCATGATCTGAAGGTGTAATTAATGATAGAGATAGTGAATGCTTACTCTGACGTTTATGTAAACAAACCTACGCTTGACAGTGTTTTTGGTAAAATGCCATCTATTGATCATAAATACAAGCGTGGCAAGTTTAACTTGTTTTTTGTTTTTTATATATATAAAATACATATTTTGCTGGTTCATCCGTGTTAAAAACTTTTAATATCAATATACTGACGTTTCGACTTGGTCACACAAGCCATCCACAGAGTTATAAAAAGGTAGAAAGACGGTTGTAGAGGCGCTACAATCACTGGTTTGAATAAAACATTAAAAATCCCACCAATAGCAAAAATGTTAAATTTAAGAATGTTTTTTAATGTTTTATTCAAACCAGTGATTGTAGCGCCTCTACAACCGTCTTTCTACCTTTTTATAACTCTGTGGATGGCTTGTGTGACCAAGTCGAAACATCAGTATATTGATATTAAAAGTTTTTAACACGGATGAACCCGCAAAATATGTATTTTATATATTTAACCCGTGCAAATCTTCGTTTTAACATATATATATATATAATTCCTACCTATTATCTGCAAGTGGAATTTTTCACAGTTGTTTAGCATTTGATTCACTAAGCATTTTTTCTACCATGTCAATATCCATAGGTAATAATAAAGTTTTTCCAATTAAATGTGACTTTTAAATATTTAGACATTCAATATGAAACTTTATATTATGCAAGAAATGTGTTAGACTTTCCAGACATAGATTTTGAAAATCTATATTGTTTATTCAAAAGATCTGATTTATTTTAGAAATATTATCTTAGCTTGTCAGTGTGTTCTGCATATAGTTTTTCAAGATGGTATTTTAACTTATTAGGTTTCATGCTTTCTACAACTAATATATTCATATAGATATTGCACACTGTTTTTTTGTCCATTAATAATGGTGCTTATAACTTCCAATGTTAAGTATGATCAATCATATTTTCAAGATTTAACATTACTATTTTCCATAGCTGTATTTGAATTGGTTAAATAACTTTTGCTAGTATCAAATTCACCTTCTTCATTGGCTTTTTATTTTAATCTAATTACATATTTATCCATCTAAAAGGGTAAACATTATCTTAAAATAATTAAAAAATTATATTCCTAGTTTTCAAACTTACCTCTGTAATTGTTAAGAGTACCATGCAATATAAAAACATTTTATGCAAAAACCACTAATTATTTCTGTTGCATCAAAATATACATTATATAGCACTTATCTTGCTTATGTCATCAGTAGGACTGAGAACTGCTGAGGACTTGTGAATTATAAAATGATACCTCATGTCATTAGTGGGAATGGGGCAAAAATTTGTTAACCATTGATAAGTAATTTTCTTTAGACATTGAGTTGAATGTGAATGCTTTGATAAAAGTTATGTTCTCCTTTTGAAATAGTCTGCTACATCCGTAGGGTATTCCACAGTTTGGGAAAGACCATCTTAAGTGATTGGCCTGGAATTTAAAGACATGCACGTCTCAAATATGAAAACCTTTTTACAGGTCACAAAAGTGACCTCATATCATAGACAAATATGAGCTTAAAACACATCATGAAAAATCCCCATCTTGATTATAATATGGAATTAATAATAATTAAAATAAATAACCCATCTAAATATGGCCTACATCCACCCAAATATTATTAACATAAATTTACACAGTTTCTAAGGTTTTGCAATTAAATAGACATAGCCAGAAATAATTTACAAAATTTAAACTAGTCATTATTAACTATGGTTAATTAAATGTACTTTTTAAAACTTAAAAATATTACAGTTGGTATTTCTCATTCCCTTCCATTTATTTTGTTTAGATAATTTTAACTGAATCTGACATTTTATTTCCTAACTACTAGACATTATAAATGAATAATATAACAAAAGTAAAATCTACTCAAAGTGTGACATCTAAACAATTAATATTTTTTACTACAATCTCTATAATATATATAAAGTGGACATTTATCTAATATAGGAGAACAATTAAGAACATAATAGAAAATGCAAGCATAATATAGAATAAAAGAAATTTATGTCATTTTGCAAAATTATATATTAAATAAATATAAATATTTGAAAACCAGGCACTTCACAAACCTGGAGCTTAATTGTAAATATAGAAGATTTAAACTCAGACATTCAAGCACCCTTAAACTATCCACACTATCTCATACAACTGATACACATGACCACATACATGTAGAAAATGTAAATAATCACCAATATACATATTTTGTGCTAAACCAGCACTCACCACTTGATCCAGACCATCATTTCTCACACATATATACAATCAGTTCCCAGTTTATATCAAGATAGCAAATCCTCATACTTTAATGCACAGGTTTCAATCCACCCCAACCTCCAACTTATCAACCATCCATATCATTGAAAATCTGAGATGGAAAGCCCAAATCCCATGCTAATGCCAACATTTTTGCCATACCCATGTTGACCTCGAATCATTCTGACCCCTCATGTATAGGACCTTATCTATTTAAATACATAGAAGAGGGATGAGCAGGATACAAGCTATATATGTAAAAATTTAAAAACCAGGCACTTCACAAATCTGAAGCTTAATTGTAAATATAGGCGGTTTGAACTCAGACTTTCAAACACCCTTCAAATCTCCTATACTTACAATTGAGCTCCAGGTTTGTGAAGTGCCTGGTTTTCAAATATTTACATATATAGTTTGTATCATGTCCATCCCTCTTCTATGTATTTAAATGGATAAGGTCCTATACATGAGGGGTCAGAGTGACTTGAGGTCAACAAGGGTATGGCAATAATGTTGGCATCAGCATGGGATTTGAGCTTTCCATCTCAGATTTTCAATGATATGGATGGTTGAAAAGTTGTAGGTTGGGTGGATTGAAGCTTGTCCAGTAAAGTGTGAGGATTTGCTATCTTAATATAAACTGAGCACTGATTGTATATATTTTTAGGAGAAGAAGGTCTGGACCAACTGATGAGTGCTGCTTTAGCACAAATATGTATATTGGTGATTATTTATCATTTCTACATGTATGTGGTCATGTGTATCAGTTGTATGAGATAGTGTGGATAGTTGAAGGGTGCTTGAAAGTCTGAGTTCAAAGCCCCTATATTTATTAAATAAATATACATGATATATATAAATAAATAACCAATATTTTTTTCCATGGTAAGGACTAGGGTGAATGTCCAAAACTGATAGATCACTTATGTTTAAAAGTATGGAGTTCAAAAATAGCCATGTTGATGAGTGGGTTGTGTAGTTTACATAGAAATTATATTTTTAGTCAGAATTCCTTTTTAATATACTTTTCAGGCAGAGATTTAAACAATTTAAAATGCATTTTTCTTTCAATAACTTTTAAAAATACTTATTTTGCTGTAAGAACTTTTTAGTTTACAGAATACTTAATTATTTATTAATGCAGTTTAAAATTAGAAATGTTTCTATTATAGCTGAAATGTTTATTGAGAAGTGCATTCTTTTGGAAGTTTTGGTAAAGTTAGAGGAAATGGATCACATGTTCCTTCTACATTGGTAAGACAGATATTTTTCAAAAAAATGGCAAGGAAATAAAATACAGTTACCCAAGTTACAAAGGGAAATACTTTTAACCAGCAGTTGTTTCTCTCCTCAGCATGGATGCAAAATGATATGTAATACAGATGCCTAGTTTTTTGTTCTAGGCCTATTTATACCTATTTGATGTTGTTCAAACATCAGATTTACTATAAAACATAAGTGATTTTACTTAAACTGAAATTTAAAATTGGAAAACTACAAATGGTTCAAAAATGCTCTAGATTTTTAAAAACTATGCAGTTCAAATTCTTTTCTCATATCAAGACTACTTTTCTTTCTTCTTTACATTGCAATTTTTCACTATTATTTAACCCTTATTACAAAACAATTTTATACAGTATTCAATAATATGCATAAATTAAACTTTCTTTTCATTAATATCTAGCAATTTATTCACTTGTTATGTACATATGTGCACATATGCAAATGACAGTTTGCATATTAATTAATCAGGTCATATGAGTTTTTTTAACCTTTTTTTTAATTCATGCAGTTTTGTAATATAAACACATTTAAGCTGCTCTTGAATTTGTTATAGTTACTATATATATATATATATAATAAAACAAGTATATTTCAAATAATGGTAACTGACTTATAATATAACATATATATATATATATATATAATTTCCTATAAATAAATCAAGCTAAAATCTATATTGGAATAAAGTTAAAAATTTATTAATAATGTTTATTTATTAAAGAAATGATAACCTAAATGGATGACAAAATTGTAACTATAATAATAGTTTATTTAAAATTTATAACAGAATATATCAAGTAATAGTTTATATCAGAATTAACTTACAAAATAACCCTTCTATTATTATGTACTAAAATTTGTAATAGTGTTAACCTTTACTTTGATGAAAATACCTATTCACCGAGTTAATTAAAGTTCTAAATTTTGATTGGTCAATTACAGACTCAATAGTAAAAATATATTCATTTTAATTTACTTTCTAAAAAGCAAATTAATAATTTGTCAGATTATTAAAATAAACAAAAGATTTTTTTCAAAAATAAATTTCTATTTATAATTGATAAAAATAATCTATATCAGAAAACATAAAACAAATATTTTGTAACCTATTACAAAATGTAGCCTACATCATTGGTTTGTTTTTCAATTTACTTTCCTGTAAAAGTAAATAATTTTTACTAAAATCTGAACTATTCTTCTAAAATAATTATATTTTCACACATATTTTATGAAATTAATCATAAATGTGTAAAAAAGTACTTTAAAACATACATTTTCATTTTGAATATCAAAACAAAGAACTTTGGTCTATCAAAATTGTTGACAAGTGTTCCCTTTTTCTGAAAATGAAAAACAATCAATCAGCAGTTTGGAAAGCCTACCTTCTCTTAATGTTATAGCTTTAAATATTAATATTATTGATTTCTTACTTGTAAAATAATTCTAGAGATGGCAGCATCATCGGTAAGTTTTTCTCGATAAAATGACCATAAATTTACTACAATAATGTAAAAATTAGCAGTTTTAGAGCAAATTAAAGCTGCTTCAGAAGATTTTCATTGAGTGCAGTCTAAAGATTTAAAATGATGAATAAAATTATTTAAACTTGATGATTATATATAAAATCTGTATTAATCATTTATTGACTACTCCTTTATATTTGAATAATACCAATTGAGGTCTATAAAAAGATTAGATTTACTTTTGGTAATTGCTGAATCCTAATAAAGTATAAATCTATATTATTTTGACTAATTAAATTTATATGTTTATGATTGTGTAGAGACTTTGAATTATCGTTGTCACATCATGTATCTACAAAATCAAATAAAACTATCAACTAAAATTTACTAAATAAAACAATAATTTTATATAAAAAATAAATAATAAGATACTATTTAATATGTTTAATAGTTTAAAATAGTTTATTCTAAAAATGTTTCACTTGTTTTACTAAAATATGATGTTAAAACATTGAATCTATTTACCATAAAGAAAATATGTATTTATTTTCTTCAATAAACAATATACAAAATAAGCAAAAAAATGCTAATATATTTTAGTTCATTTACTGATCATTTATATTATAAATGTCATAGTCAGTTTATTATAATTGTTATTTTAAGAACATATGTATTACTTATTCCAAATAATAATCAGTATTATATATATATATTTATGATTGTCTATTAAGCAAATGAAAACTATTCATTAAGTAAAAGTTTAAGTATTTAAATTTTATTTTAGAGTTATTAAACGATTTTTTCTAGTTACTTATAATTATATAAACATCATTATATACCACTCAACATTTAGACAATTCCAATATCAATAAAAATCAACAATTTCAAACTGTTGTCAGGGCAATCTCTTTTTAACAATAATGGTGAAATTGTTGATTGTTATTGATATTGACATTGTATGAAGGTTGACTGGTATTTAATGATTACTTACAAACCCATTTAGCCTTGAACACTATTACATTTAATATATATATATATATATATATATATATAAACATACGCTTGATCGGTGTTTTTGGTAGAACACCATCTGTGGACATAAATACAAGCGTTAGCAAGTTTTTTTAACTTGCATTTTTGTTTATCATAAATGTACCTTTGAGGTCTTTCTTGCAATGATATAGATTGCAGAGGCTTCTACTATGTGGTGATGCTGAACTGAGATCAGACCCATATAGCTATCTGGTTTGCTATGCTGAGTTTGAAGACATTACGTGTCTAAAAAATTCACGCTTGCAAGCTGAATAGAAATTGTTTCATAAACGCTCAGAGTTTGTATTTAGATCTAGTTTCTTTATTCCTGTCTTTCACTGACGATAGCAAATAGCTTGAAATCATGATCTGAAAGTGGAATTATAGTTAGAGATAGTGAATACTAACTACTCTGACGTTTATGTAAACAAAACATACGCTTGATTGGTGTTCTTGGTAGGACGCCATCTGTGGACATAAATACAAGCATTAGCAAGTTTTTTAACTTGCATTTTTGTTTATCATATATATATATATATACACACACACATACCTTAAGTGACCTTAAAACAGTAATAATACAAATAACTTTTAATTAAATAAGACACATGACATGTTGATTTAATGGTAAAATATTAAATAGTGTCCATACACATAGACTCAATTATTCTAAAGTTTCTTTGTTAAATTTACATGAAAAACATCTATGAAATGACATTTTGAAAAATATAGTGAATCCAAGAGCTTGTTTCCATTTTTAAAAAAATATTTAAAGTTTATCCAGGTAAGCAATCCTTAGCAGAATATAGAAATATTTAACATTTTAGGATACAAAACAATAAATATTGTTTTATCCTTCTTAAAATTAGAATTTTATTTTATTAAATCATTATCCACTTAGTCATAACTTTGACAAATTTTCTATTTGCACAATAGATACATATTAATCTATACAGCCAAACATCATATGCATTTTACAAGTTTTACAATGCACTTAAAATTCATCTTAGGTCACTTCTCAAAAGAATAACCATCTTTTGGTGCAAACATTATTATTACTTCAGCCTTGCATTATATGATTTAAATTAAACATATATATATATATATATTACATTTTATATTTTATTTACTGCAAATGCCTTACACCAACTAAAGTGGTACAAAATAAAGTGTTTTAAATTAAGGCATGGTAATTTTATATAATTTTTTTTACTGACATAACATTTAGGTCATTGCACTAAAAACAATATATTATGACCAGATCAAATTTATCATTTTTAATTCATTGAGTTATTATTCCAATTAATTAGATTTTTACAAACACACCAGAATTCTTGAATAAAATATTTTCTTTCATTTAAAAAAAATAATAACAATGATATTCAATCTTTTCTTACTAAATTATAAAATAAAAAATACTACATTGTTTGTTTAACATAATTTATGATTACATTTTGAAATATCTTTAATAACAAAATTATTTGAAAAGACACATGGTTTTAAATTTATACAATAACTTAAACATATACACACATATATTCATACACATATATGACAATAAAATAATATTAGTTTATTTAAGCCTATCATTGTTAAAATATGCAATAAAGTAAAATTTTAATGCAAAAAACCTATCAAAATATATTTTCAAATTTATGTAATATTTTTATAATAAGATATAACCTTTAAACTAAAAAACTATCTATTTTATTAATTTAAATAATAATAAAAATGGGACATTAATATTATTTTGTATTCTGATGTATCTATAGTAACCCCAAAATTAAAGTAAACATCATTTGATTGTCTTACAAGTTAATAACACATAAAGTCATGACAATATTTATATTTTAAAATATGATAATACCTATTTTAAATCGAATCAATGATATATATATACTAAAACTTTATAAAAACATGCCTCAGGAAAAAAAAAAACATGGCTGATTTTAAAAGAACATATAGTATCTAGATTTTTGCTTGAAGGCAAATTGAAAAAATTAGAAAATAGACTACTAGGACTAGGTAATACTTGATCATTATTAGTTGTAGTTTGTCATTACTTGTTGTTTCTTTATATTAATAAATTTATTTTAAAATATAAGTATTAGCAAAGCTAAACTTTAATAATAATGTATACAAATATGAATTGGTAATTAATACCAAATATCAGATTGAGGCATTTTTCAGATCTCTTTCATGTATTTTACGACTTAAATCCTGCAATTATATACCAAAATTGGGAGTGAGGTAATGGATATCATTGACATCAACAAATTAAAAAATAAATAAATTGTTTACTGAAATTAATCAAACATAACTTTAAAAAAGACTGATAGAACAAAGTTTTTAGTTTAAATTAAACTTATTTTTCATATATTCATTAAATGATAATATATATTTAGTAGTTTCAGAATAATAAGATGGATATAACAGTTGCATTGAAATAATCAAATGAAGTTTTTAAAAAAATTCTTTATCAAAAAATTGATCTAGGAATCTTAATCGGCTACTATCACTCAATAGCATATGAATGTTTTGTGATGTTTTAATGCAAAGAAATCATCCTATATCTTTTAAAAAGTAAATATATTTATAGATCTCTTTTGTTGCATTTAATATATGACCGCCTTAATCTATTATAGTAAGTTTCATAATATATATTTGCTAAATTATAAGTAATGTAATAAAAAAGTGGTAATAATAATAAATTTAAAATAGGATATAGATTAACAATATAATTTTGCATGAAATAACTATATGATTAAAAATGATTATGGATATATTAGCACTCATGTTTGCTGGGTGATAGCCAAGCATTAAAGTAACAGCATTTCCCCCCACCTTTACATTTTTTAATTAAATATATATAATTTTAATTTGTTTATTACATCACAAGCTTGATACTGAAGAATCTTGCATTTTATATCATACTGCATTTAAGTTAGGGGTTAGTTTACCTTTTCGATTATTTTTAGCATTTATTGGTAATGTTTAAATTAAAAACAGGTCGGATGATTTTATCGCTTGGCATTCATAAAAATTTTAAGTGCTGGAAGCGACAGAGTTGAGCATCGATTTATGACTCTGAACTTCAGAAATTTTATTTCTACCATTGCACCAAAATATTTAGATAACAATAATCGATTTAACGTTCAAAAATTTATAAAAACGCAAACAAAAAATGGTGTTGTTTAAATTAATTTATATATATAATAAAGTCATTTTTGTTGATGAGATTTATTTATTATTTTTATGAATTGAGAATTGATCCAGAAACTTCCATTGGTTAATTTCTGCAATGCTAATTAATTTAAAATTGTATAATTTATTGAAATTTATACAATCATTTTTTTATAATTTCAAACGATTGAATAATATTAATCTGATAAACGATATTAAGTGTTCAATTTTAATTTCCCTCCCTTGAAAATTAAAATGCAATTTTAAATTCTTAATTGGATGAATTGGACTTTTTTTAAGCGAAGTAATCTGTGTAATCATACAAATTTCACAAAAGCTTATGGGGGAAAATTGTTTTCTTTAAAAAAGGAAGAGTATCATCACTGTTAATATTGTTCTGCAGCAAATTAATTATTTACTATAATAAGTTAAGGTGTTATCAAGTGAATCAAATAATCACTGGCATAGTGAAAGTAATTTAAAAAAGAATATTGCGTTCTGGACATAATAGTGTGATAATCTTTGCCTTTTTTCTACTCTAAAATTAAAAAGGCTAATATGATTTTGATGAAGAATTTATTTGAACTTGTATTAAAATCTCATAATATTTACTTCTTATTTTAAAATTATTACGTTCCAGAATATATATATATATATATATATATATATATATTCTGGAACGTAATAATTTTACGTCATCTGTTGATATATATATATATATATATGTCAACAGATGACGTTCTACCAAAAACACCATCAAGCATATGTTTACACAAACGTCAGAGCATGCATTCACTATCTCTAACTTTAATTCCACTTTCAGATCATGATTTCAAGCTATTTGCTATCATCAGTGAAAGACAGGAATTTTAGAAACTAGATCTAAACACAAACTCTGAGCGTTTATGAAACAGTTTCTATTCAGCTTGCAAGTGTGAATCTTTTAGACATGTAATGTCTTCAAACTGAGCATAGCAAGCCAGATAGCTACATGGGTCTGATCTCAGTTCAGCATCACCACATAGTAGAAGCCTCTGCAATATATACCATTGCTAGAAAGACCTCAAAGGTACTTTTATGAAAAACAAAAAACAAGTTAAAAACTTGCTAACACTTGTATTTATGTCAACAGATGGCTAGCTGAATAGAAACTGTTTCATAAACGCTTAGAGTTTGTGTTTACATCTAGTTTCTAAAATCCCTGTCTTTCACTGACGATAGCAAATAGCTTGAAATCATGACCTGAAAGTGGAATTAAAGTTAGAGATAGTGAATGCATGCTCTGACATTTGTGTAAACATACACTTGACATTATTTTTGGTAGAACGCCATCTGTTGACATAAATACAAGCGTTAGCAAGTTTTTAACTTGTTTTTTGTTTTTCATAAATGTACCTTTGAGGTCTTTCTAGCAATGATATATATTTCAGAGGCTTCTCCTATGTGGTGATGCTGAACTGAGATCAGACCCATGTAGCTATCTGGCTTGCTATGCTGAGTTTGAAGACATTACATGTCTAAAAGATTCACGCTTGCAAGATGAATAGAAACTGTTTCATAAACGCTCAGAGTTTGTGTTTAGATCTAGTTTCTAAAATTCCTGTCTTTCACTGACGATAGCATATAGCTTGAAATCATGATCTGAAAGTGGAATTAAAGTTAGAGATAGTGAATGCATGCTCTGACGTTTGTGTAAACATATGCTTGACGGTGTTTTTGATAGAATGCCATCTGTTGACATAAATACAAGCATTAGCAAGTTTTTAACTTGTTTTTCATATATATATATATAATATAATCCAGTGCATAACGCTATACTGAAATAAATATACAAATATTAAGCAATTAAATCATCCCACATGGTTAAGAAATCCAGTACTGCCCTCTGTTAACTAATATATAAATACATTAGAATTCGTATTTCAAAATAGCCAAGTCAATATATATATATATATATATATATTGAAACAGTATGATTTAACCATCATACAGTTTCACCTACTATATATCATAGTAGTCTTCATTTTCCTAATTTGAACCCTAGGGGTACACTTATATAATGTATACTAGTTAATTTAATCTACAGGAGCATATATTTACATGTTTGTGTGTGTAATTGTATATGTGCACACATCTGTTATATTAGATGTTTGTAAGTATAATGTATATGCATTTGTAATATTATGTAAATGTTTTATTTGTGAGTAATTGTGTCTGCGCACACATCTGATTGATATTAGTACGTGTAGTGTATATGCCTTTACAATTTTATATAAAGATTTGTTTTGTGATTTGAAATTAATAAATTGGATTAAAGTTGTGGACATCATGTATATATGAGAACATACCTATGCATATATGCAAAGATAACTGTAATGTAAGATATTTAAGAAACATTACAAGTTTTCTAAATTATTTCCAAATTGTCTTTGAAATGCTGATGGCTTATATCTCTTTGAAAAAAGAAATTCAAGATTTATGGATGCCTCAGAATTACTTCAGGTTAAGCTAAGAAACAGACTTTATGGATCTTATATAATAAAGTTAGAATTATTAACAGTCATTAACAGGGTTGCCTGCAATAAATTCAGCTGGGTCTTTTGTAGTTACTAAAATTAATAACTACTTGAATTTTAAAGTTTTAAAAATAAAGATTGTGAATATGTTAATGGATTTTGAGAGGGGGGAGAAACAAAATATAAAAAAACCCATTTGAAGTGAAAGGGATTCCATTTTTTTTATTTTTATGTTGATTTATATTCCGGCAATGTGCCCAGTTTTACAATGGAAATCAATGGCTAGAAACTGCATAGCTGCCTCCTCGGTGGCAGACCCATTTATGGAGTTGGAAGACTCGAACCCCAGCATACCTGAAAGAATAGCATATAGAAAGAACAGCCAATGAACCAACCTGTGTGTGTGTGTCATCCTGCCAAGATGCAAGCCTTCATAGTCAGACAACCAGTAACAAATCCTCAACCAAGCTAACCTAATGCCATATCAAAACTAATCTTTCATAAAGCTAGCTGTAAAATATAGTTAATGTGCACAAACTCTTAAACTTAAATCTCTTAAAAAATTAAACTATGTTAGATAATCGTACTTCTATTTGTGTAAATTTAAAATAACTTTAAAAGCTAAATTGTAAAATCTTGCTGAATGTAAAATCCTCTTAAGTTTTTTAAATTCAGCCTGTGAAAAGATAATGACTATCTTATTATTTTATCTATGCTTGTCTATATATATATATATATATATATAGATATATATATATATATATATATATATGTATATATATATATATATATATATATATATATATATATTACAATGTATTTATTAATTTGTGCTATGCCTTCAGAGTGGATATTATTGATTATGATAAATGAAAAAGTTACTTTTGTTCTCAAGTTAGTTAATTGATGTTGCTTTTGGCATACTTTTAAATCTCCGGTCTGAAAACCTATTCTTATATAAATATTCATTAAGCTACTATGTTTTTGGCTTAATATTTCATACAGGTTTGCTTATTAAAGGTCTGTTTAAAGTTGAATATGTGAGAGTGATATTTTAAAGCATATTATAAGTAATTAGTCAATTTTAAGTCCCAAATATGCTTTAGCCTTTTTTAGTTTATTATCATAGACTATGTAGGTTAATTTGTAAACTAGATCATTTTAATAAATCCCTTTTTAGCACGGTTTAAATATGCTAATTTACGAACTGGCATATGGTAGTTTCGCAGAATGAAACTATAGATTTTGTGATTTATTAACTTTAATAATTGAGATTTAGAAAGTGTTGCGAATGGGCTTTTATGAAACACTTTGATGTATTATACCTTGCTATTATATGCTTATTAAAATGGGATTTTGTTTTAAGGGCCATTCAATTATTTTTAGTTCGGACAGCTCTCATTTGAATGGGCTTCTGGTTTTAAGAGCCATCCTATTATTTCTTTTAGAATTGGAACACTTGTAACTAGCATCATATATTAAGGCTGTTCGATCATCTGAACTAAATGTTCACAGATAGCAAGTGTCTGATACATGAGAACCAAGTAATTGTTACTGAATCTCATGAGTAAAGGCACATTCAAGCTGTACCTCTTATGTAATTTGTGTAGCGCCATAGTCTCAGAAGTTATGCTACAAAGCGCCAGTTCTCCAGCCATTATATTATTTGTTCAGCATTGATCTGAACCTCAGATCTGGTTTACATAATATTATCTGCATAGAGAGTGCATTGACTGCTCATTACATAATAACAATATATATATATATATATATATATATATATATATATATATATATATATATATATATAATGTAAAGTTAACTCTCTTAAGATTTAACCCTTGGCAAACCCAGTAGGAGTGGCAGAGCATAATCAAGGCATCATTATAGATATAGAAACAATTATTAATTTATAAAAAATGTTATAATAATATTTAAACAGCATTAAACTGTTGCACATGAGCTTTTGATTTTAAATATAAAATGAATAAAATGTTATAATAAATGATTGAGTGCAATAGGTTGGAGAACATGTAGTTCATATATTCGCCATACCACCTGTGAATTAAATAATTTTAAACATATTGATGTCTATTGCTTATTCACTCTGTTTGTATTGAGTCACGTTCATATTTATTAATATACACATTATATAACCAGCCATAAGTTGTGTGTGTGTGTGTGTTTAGTTAAGCTGTCAAGTGTTTAGTTAATTATTTCTTGAGTCTCTTGCTCCACACTTTGCTACTTTTACCATGCAAATTAAAAGATTCCAAGTGTGACCTCATATATGTCATTCATAGGGTAGTAGGTCAGGGAGTGTTGGTAAAGAAGCTGAGGTGTGATCGAATTTGAGGTCTTAAACCTTCATCTAGATCAGCCTTGGCATAATTTGCCAAAACTCTGGATTTTGTTGTGTGAATGTACAAATATGATTGTTACAATATATTGGTAAATAGCTCATTTTTGTGCCATCTATTTTTTATGCTGTTCTTAATAGAACTATCAGTTATCTTATTGATTTCAGTGTATCTGAATTATTTTAAAAGTGTGTTGTATTTAACACAATTTGCAAATTTTAATTTAATTCATTGTAGTAGTGTTTCTGAAAATTTTAAATGTGTTGTCTTTAATAGTTTTCCTCTCTAGTTTTGCATTAACATGTGTTTTATGTCTCACTAATTGATGACCACTTCCTATGCTGAATCTATTAAGAACATATATGTTTATATATGTGTATATTTACTTTAGAACATGAATATGGTATCAGAAATAATATTATTTAAAATTAATTTCTTAACAGCAATATGAATATTATTGTTATTCAGGCTTCAGGCTTTTTTAATGTGATTATGTTTATTGTTATATATTTATTTTCTAAATTATAAATAATTATTTATTGATTATAGTTTTAATTTCAAACTGAAATCTAGACGGAGTTTTATATTTTATTCTCTGAAAATATTTTATAAAGTGAGCCCATATCCTTTTTATATATTCTAAAAAAATTTAGTGTTATAAATATTAGTGAACCGTTATTATTTCTTGTATAGTATGTTAAAAATTGCATGACTAGGTAGATTATTGTATAGTGTTGTGCATGTTAATTATATAAAAGACTGAGCAATATTTATAGTTTAACTCTAAAATTCAAATCCCAAAATGACTGCATTTAAAAAGGGGAAAATAATGACAAACTATCAGAAATAATTAATATTATTGGTTTGTGGTAGTATTTTGTCTTCTTACTTAACTTATCTTTGTCGAGAAAACTTATTTACAAACATTTATGATATAGACTACTTGTTATTCAATATTTATACATTCAGTGTTTTAAGACCTTGATTACATTTACTTGCATGATTAGAAATCATATTATCATCAGTTATTATTTCAAAACAAATTAACAATTCCAACTCCAAAATAAACTTATTTCAGAGATAAGTTTTGTGATGACTACACAAACAAATTTATGATTATAAATATACTCACATAGAGAACACATTTGTTTGTTTTTTTTGTTTGATATTTTGAGTTGCTATCTTTTAACATCTCTTGAAAACTTTTCTTTCTGAAAATTTTTAACACTGTGTCCAATTATAGATCTTCAATGCATTTTATTCTCTGTTATATTTTCTAATAAAAAGTATCAACATTTCACATGTTAAAATTGTGGTCAATTGTAGGTTTTTAATGTATTCTACTCTTTGTTATATCTTTTCACTGAAAACAATCCACATTTAACTTGTTTTTGAGATAATTATTATAAACTTTTTTCCCTTTTTGATAATTGCTGTAATGTAATTGGAGTCTTTACCACAAAATACAATTACTTTTTAGGAAGTTTTGCATTGTTCATTTATTTTATGTATTCAATCCCAAAAAAGTGTGATTTTATAAGAGTGAATTGTATATTATCATATCTTGCAAATGGAAGAACCTGTTGCATTGCATTGTTCACTTGCTTTACATGACCAATACAACAAAAATAAGATTTTACAATAATGGTCTCTATATGGTCTCACTTAGAAACATGAACAACATGTTAATTGGTTTTATAATGTTGCCATTCTTAAAAACAATTTCTGAAACCTTTTAAATAAAACTTTTCTAAGGTTTTGCTTCATTTCAATACAATAAATTTAGATAAAATAACAACTCTAGCTAATTTGCATGCAGTAATTATTTTCGTATTATAAAATATACACACTGGAATTTATGTTATAGTTACACATTAGTTTTTTTCAGTTATAAAACTACCAAGGTTCTAAACCAGTTCGCCTTCTCATATTGATGACCATCCAAAATTACTGAGAATTTTTTTACTGACTTTTATAAAAAACTTGAGTTTTTTTTAAATTAATTATTAAAACAAAGTTTTATATATTACATTCAGTATAGTTCCTCTTTTCAACTGGCAGAAATATTCCAATAATCAGCGTACTATAAACCTAAAATCCAAGATGAAGTTTTTGATTTTGCTTTTCATTGATTCAAATTAAAAATTCAATCATCAAAATTGTATTACATCTTACTGTCTGTTTAATTAAGGTGCATATAAACCGTTCCAATGTCCACTGTTATAAAAATTAAAAATAATGATGAAGCAAATAACATTCTTGTTTAAAAACATAAATACTTATTTCAAATGCATACAAAATAAATAATTATCAAATAATGCATTTAATGACATGAATGCAAATGTGGATCATTTGTACTTCTTTTACATAAAATAAAAACTACTGAGTGAAGAAAAGAGTAAAACAGGAAGAAGAAATGAAGCTATCGTTATTGATAGAGGAGATAACATCCCAACATAAAATTCAAGATGTTTGGAAGATGACATGAAATAATGTGTTAAGGAGTTAAAAATAGAAGTAAAAACTATTGTAGAAACATCATTTATATACTTAGTTATTACACATATATAATTTGTATATTTATTTATCGCATATGTTTAGTTTTTTTAAAACTTTGAAATGGACTTTGGACTTAGCTCAGATAATTCCAATATAATTGCAAAAAAAGTGAGATGCAAAGAGAAGATTTAAATGGTCTTTGGTCATTATAAATTTAATATATAAAATGGCTAATGCTACAGCAGCAATAAAATTAGCAAATTTTGAAATATTCATTAAACAATTCAATATTTGCTAAAATGTACCTATTAGACCTCTTCAACAAATAAATTTGAAAAATAATGTTTCAGTTGAATATTAATAACAATATAAGAAGCAATGATTTTGAAATAAAGAAAATTGCAATTATAATTAATTATTCACTACACTTTAATAATATGATGTGTCTATATAATGCAAAGGCTTCTCCATTTGCTATATTTATAGACACACAAGAAGTAAATATTGATTTATATGCAACCAACAATTTACAATATAAATATATAGAGAGAGTAAAATGTTATAATTGTCTAAAAATTCTGTGTGCAATTTAAACTTCTTTATAATGGCCAGATTGATAAACTTTTATGCTTCTTTAGTTTCAGTGAATAAACATTTATTCTTCATAAATTGTCATATTTGAATTTACTCATTATTTTACAAATAGAAAATAATCTTAGAGTTAGTATATTACAAATAAGCATAAAAAATAAAGTACAGTGATCTCCCCTGTGGTAAAACAAGTGTTTCTCAAGGGAATAAAACTAATAATCAATCAAATTTAAATTAATATAAGCATAATTTGAAGACAAAATGCATTGAAATAATTAGAACAAATTTTGATATTTAAAAATTTAATTTATAATTTAAAAAAAAAAAAAAGGAAAAAAAGAAATAACATTTATAATCTCGAAATATATATATATCGGCTATAAATTCCTGTTTTACAGAAGACATTTTGCACTTCACTTATTTTCTATAGAAAGAAAAATTTTTCATGCCTTCTCAATCGAACTTCACTTTACAAAAATAAACCAACCAAATAAATAGCAATTTATACCACAAACTGATGGTTTTTAATTTCTAGATTTTGAACAAAAGCTTTCCCCAATCCATAGATAACAACATTTCATCCAGTAAAAAACTACCTTTACCGGAAACTCCTCTTGCACTTCTTTTCAGTTGAAATCTCGAATTCTTAATGCTTTCTCTGAGAGATGCTGACATGTGACCATTTTATTAAACTTATTATCAATTGATAAACATTTTAATTTCAATTCTCTATAGTATCAAAAGATCAAAACTCTGTTAGACAAAAGTTCCGTATAACAAAACCTAGTCACATAGCTATAGCTTATTTTGCAAAGAATTAATACTAGACATTATGATAGCAATTCAGTTACAGCTAATCTAATAAACGTAACTAAGTTATTATTTATTACTATTGAAATATAAGCAAGTAATATCAACTCTTACAAGGGCTCTTTTTTTAAATCTTGCAGCAACAAAACTTTAAAAGCATATTTGTTTTGTGAATGTTATATACATGTTACAGTTTTCGCTTGAGACAGATTCAACAACAAAATTAACACATATATAATTAAATAATTCCAACAAAAATAATTGATAGTTAATAGTGATTACATTTTTTTTAGAATTTTTTTTTTATTTTAATTTTTGATATTTAATGTTATATATACACATAATTCTTATTTACATACGTTTGTTCGTCTGCATAACAAAGTGCTTTCTTACTTTTTTATAATGTAAAACTGAAATCACTCTCCGTGAATGACGAATATAAAGGAAAAGAAAAATCAATAATACTCACATGTGGGTAGTGTGCGCGCTTGTGTATAAGTCTATTTTAGAAATTTATTAAAGAAATTAAATTATACAATTGATAATATATATATAGGAATTGGTAAACATTTTTTTGCTGATTAATAATTAAAACACTTATTCAATTATTACGTTTTAATTACAATTCCATATGTGTATGCTAATAAAATAATAAAACAGCTTGTAAATAAGACACTGCAGGAAAAACCTCTCTATAAACAATCTCCATACTTAAAAGAGAAAAATAAGATCTTATCTATCAGTTCTATGGTAATTTTTTTTCAAGATTTGTGCCACCTGAATTCAAACCCGACTATGTCAAAATCACAAGTCGTTTTTATTTGTATGTCTATATCTGTACACAAATTCTTAAAAGGACGTTTTTAAAATTTACTTTTTTGAAAAATTGAATGACTATTAAACCATTGCTCGAGATAAAAAAACAATATTTTGTTACACATCGCGTCAGAACGTTTATAATAATTGTTGCGAGGTAAGTATAAATTATATTAATATTTATTTTAGTATCAACACTGCTTTATATAAATATCGTAATTGAATGTAAAGCTGTATAAAAAGTAGTGCAATTCAAAGACAAAAGATCTAGGACTGTCAAAAAGGCTAAAAATGGTTGATGAACTAAAACTGCAAAAAAAAAAAAAAAAAGTTATGCTGACTTATATCACTTTAGCATTTTTTTGGACTCACTAAAAAATAAGGAGATCTAGAAACAAAGCATAATACTATTAAATTCATGATTAATCATTTTATATATGATAATGTCTCCATTATTGGATGGATATAATTATTCAACTATTATTTAGAAAATAATAGAGGGAAGTGAGAATGGCAGTTTTTAAATATACTCAGTATTTGTCTGAAGCTTTGTAATGATGGTATATTATAAGATGTGATATGTTGGACTATTTCCATCATTTATGAGTGAATGTTGAATGTACAAAAAATTTTAAACTTTATTTAAACTTTCCAAATACAAACAACTTGTTAGTTATAACACACAGATAGGCAATACACGTCTATTTGTGTGTTATTACTAACAAGTTGTTTAATAGACAGGGTATGAGCACAGACTTTCACATGAATCTTGGCCTCAGGGTGGCCTTTGAGCGTTCCATCATCAGATTTTCAATTGTATGGACAGTTGAAGAGTTGGAGTGTGGAGTAGATCGAAGCCTGTCCATTAAAGTAGGAGGATTTGCTATCTTAGTATATATCTGAGCACTAGTAGCATATATGTGTAGAGATGGTAATCTAGACCAACTGAATCTTTTCGACATATGTGTGTTCAGGTGTATCAGTGTTATGAGATAGTGTGGAGAGTCATGGCTCATGTGAAAGTCTGTGCTCATACCCTCTCTATTACATATATAGACACAGGTATATATAAGCCTGTGTATTCCAGCTATTACATATGAGAGTTGTCTGCCTATCCCTTGTATATGTATTTAATGGATTATGTATTATACATGAGGGGTCATATTGACCTTGGGTCAACATGGGTGTGACAATAATCTCCACCTCAGGGTGGCCTTTGAGCATTCCATCATCAGATTTTCAATTGGATGGACAGTTGAAGAGTTGGAGTGTGGATTAGATTGAAGCCTGTCCATTAAAGTAGGAGGATTTGCTATCTTAATATATATCTGAGCACTAGTAGCATATATGTGTAGAGATGGTAATCTAGACCAACTGAATCTTTTCAACATATGTGTGTTCAGGTGTATCAGTGTTATGAGATAGTGTGGAGAGTCATGGCTCATGTGAAAGTCTGTGCTCATACCCTATCTATTACATATATAGACACACACATATATATAAGCCTGTGTATTTCAACTATAACAAGTTGTTTGTATTTGGAAAGTTTAAAATTTTCTATACATTCAACATTCACTAATAAATGATGGAAATAGTCCAACATATCACATCTTATCTTATATACTCATTTTGATTTAGAAAAAAACTTTCAATTTAGAAGTTAAAACATTTTTTAAAATGGAAAGTGTTTTACTTTTGTAGCGATGTATGGAAAACTTTTAAATAATGCGATGACATATTAGCTTCAAAATCACTGAAATATTTTAGAAATATATAGATTTAGGTATTTTTAGTTCTTGATTTTAAATATTCTTCTATAGTTTAATATATAGAAATAAAGAGCATATTACATAATGCAGTAATTATAGAAAAATATCATGGCTATCCATTACAACAGCATTATTTTTAAGAACTTTGTTTAATAGTTTGATTCCAATCAACTTAACATGGTTTTGGAAAATTAAACACTAGAGATATTTACTTTCAGTAAAATACAAGAAAAGCTCATATGAGATTAATATGCTGTTTGTATGTTGTAGTCAAAAAATAATAAGCAAAACTGGTATTTAATAAAAATATATACTATCTCCAAATTTGTTTCTCATTTCATTACAGATGTATTTGAAGCATTTGTAAAGTGATTTCATGTATAAGAAACTAAGATTCAATACAAATTTAATGCAAGAGCTCTTAACTTTGTTAGATTAAACTAGAATACAAATATTATCTTCTTGCCTTTTTATCTTTGCAGTTTGCTGATGTTTGTGTTATTTTTTCCAATTCAAAAGAATGATCTGACTTTTTGCACAAAACATATAAAAGTCTTGATTTAGTAATTAATATTGATAATATCAAAACATTTATTATCCAGTGCTGGAAAAAAATCTATTCTCTCCTGTTAGCCTGAATTATTATTAAATTTAAAATGCGACTGCAATGTTGGTAACTTCTTAAATAGAAAAGCTGACTTGAATATTAAGATGTAATATGGATTCCAACATTCTGCCACTATTTTAATTAAAAGATAGTGGTTAATTATAATGCTGTAACAATTGACCATAAATTGATTTAATGTCTTTTAAAAATTATGGTAAAATGGAGAAGACGTAGAGACTTCTAATAATTAATTATCACTTAGTCTTTTGAAAAATTTTATTTAATATTTTAAAAATAAAACAGCAAGATAATTATACATATGTCTATAGGTGCTGTAAATACTCAACTTCATTCTGTTGGGCATATGAAGTTTATGAACATAACATACTTTCTAAAAAATATTTTAATGTGAATTTAAAATAATATTCCTAAAATAAAAAGCTGAGCCTGTTCATATAATAAAAATATTTCTAAGTCATTTTAAAAAACTACAATATTTTTTTTGAGAAGATATGGTTGCAGATAAAACACAATGAAATGTATTAATTAAATAAAACTTCTTGCAAAGAAAATTAAAAAAACAAACAGAATAGCAACATTTTAAGTATTTTAATAGATCAGCAAGTAACATATGTAAAAATATTTGTTTCCAAGATTAATTTGTATAATGATTGTAAAACTATCCATTAATATATTTTAAACCTTTGTTTTTGAATTTTCTTCCTTTTGAAGTTAGAAAGGTCATATATCTTTATCAATGGATATCAATGAAAATATAATAATCTTATATAATGACAAAAAAACTTATTCTCATTTACATTTCCACATTAGAACTGAAGATTTTAAATTAAAAATTGAAAATTATAAATAACTTAATAAAAAAAAAGTGGCTTGCTTAAAGTATAATTTTTTTAAAATTGTAATTTTGTTGATGAACATATATTTAGAATTGCAATACAATTTTGTGCTAAAAATAGAATGATGCTTATTCGGATATTCAAAATTATGCATATATAATCAATTAATTTTTAGTCATCTGATATGTCTCTAAGTTTAAAGCTGTTAGGTTTTCAACTGATGCATACACATATATATTATTAAAAAAGTCAACTTTTAAACAATCCCAATATCAATAACTATCAACAATTCCAAACTGTTGTCAAGGCAACCTTCTTATATATATATATATATATATATATATATATATATTGGCTGTTATAATGTTATATATATATATATATATATATATAACATTATAACAGCCAATGCTCACTTGAATAATGTTGTCAAAGCAATCTCCATAAATAAAAGATAGATTACATTTTTCATTCTGTTGCAAGATCTTAATATAAATAGTACTAACACAAGAGAGTAGTGTATTCAGGATTTTTATATTGCTAAAAATTTTAAAAAATTATATTATCTGTTTTGTAAGAGGACTAATTAATAATCATTTAAAACACTTTTAAATCTTATCGCTATTAATTATTATTTAGATATTAAACATGATTTTGCACAAAGATAAGTTGTTTATAAATACAAATCATATAATAAATAATAATAAATAGCAGTGGAGCTGAAAGTTTTAAAAATAATTATTAATTAGTCTACTTTCAAAACAGATTAATTTATTTAAACTTCTAGAATATAAAAAGTTCAATCTATTAACAGTCTAGTGTCATCTGTTTTTATCTATAGATATATATTGCTAGAGAGAGCTTTGACAATGAGTTGTAGATTAATGATTATTAATTGTTATCATATGATTTTAAATTTATAAGCGACTCAGCATTGTGAAAAATCAGGTTTGTTACCTAAATAATATATATATAAATAAAAATAAACTAAAAAATTTTAACGATAAATATAATATTATAGTTTAAATTTACTGTTAATTTTTTTATTTTTATATATATAATATTTTATAACAGGTACTGTATTTTACATTTATATATATATATATATTGTTAAAATAAAGTTGTCTTGACAACAGTTTGAAATTATTGATTGTTATTGATATTCGGATTGTCCAAGTGCTGACTAGTTTTTAATGATATATATGTGAATTGTCTATACTAAATGTAATTATAAAGGACTTGAACTTACACTTTCACACACTCTACCTCTATCTAAGCCATTTTATACAACCAATACACATGATGATATATATATGTTAAAAAAATAAATGATCTCCAATATATGTGTTTCATGCTGAACCAGCAATCATCAGTTGGTCCATATCACCATCTCCCACACACACACACACATATATATATATATATATATACACAATTAGTGTTCAGCATGAAATACATACATTGGAGATCATTTATCTTTTTCACATATATATGTCCATGTGTATTGAAACAGGAAGAACTCTCTATATGTGTTGCCACTCAGTGGAAGCCAGAGTAATCAATAAATGCCAGAAGGTTCATGCATAAAATCCCCATCCAGTGCTTACTCATCCAATATCTCCAGATTACTTTCTGGCTTGTGGCCTTCATCAGTAAAGAGCCTTGGATCTGAGAGCACTGCATCCAGATCTTAGGATCTAATGAAACCCTCCGGCAGCCACATTTTATCTCTATTTAATTACAAAACTATGAGTCTTAAATTGAAAACACCATAATATTTTCAATCCAAGCTCAGTAGCTTATATAGTCATATGTCTAAACTCAGTTCAGTACCTATATGTTTTGGTGTCTTTGGTTCTTTAATAACCATAGCCACCACTATTCTATTAGACAGGATTTCCAGCCAACAAACATCACATGATCACCTTTTCTTATGCTTGCTCTTAACTGTTATTAAAACAGGCAAAACTCTCTACATGTATTGTCACTCAGTGCAAGCCAGAGTAATCAATGGATGCCAGAAGGATTGTACATAAAATCCCCATCCAGTGCCCCAGACTAGTTTCTGGTTTGTGGCCTTTTTGCACAAGCCTTCTGGCATCCATTGATTACTCTGGCTTGCACTGAGTGGCAATACATATAGAGTTTTGCCTGTTTTAATAACAGTTAAGAGCAAGCATAAAAGAGGTGATCATGTGATGTTCATGTGTATTGTTTGTGTAAGGTGGCTTAGATATATATAGGCTGTTTGAAAGTCTGAGTTGAGTTCAAGTCCGTTATAATTACATTGTCCAGTATAAACAATCCACATATATTTAAATATTACATATTCAGCCTGTATTTTACCTATCTCTCTTCTATATAATTAAATGGATATATTAAGTTCCTATGTGTGAGAGGTCAGATTGACTTAGGGTCAACATGGGTATGGCAATAAAATTGGCATCAGCATGGGCTTTGAGCATTACATCATCAGATTTTCAATAAAATGAGTGGCTAAAGAGTTGGAGAATAGAGAAGATTGAAGCTTGTTCATATAATGACTGTAGTTTATATGTGACCATTTATCTGAATTTCATATATTTGAGCTATATTGTATTATGACTACTACAAGATTTTTAAACAAATGTATCTTTGCATAAATATTAAATCAATATGGTACTTTATTTTGATAAAGTAAAATAATATACAAAAAACTTGATAATTCAGGAGGAAAATAGGAGGCATGATTCATCACAAATTTAAACAAAAGACATTCACAATAAGCCTATAATATACAACTGAGCAAAATAGTAAAATTTTAACACATGAACATAATTATGTATATCTACTGCCTGTTATGTATTACCATAATTATTGTAGCAACTATTGGAAATAGACTTCTTAGTTTAAATGTGGGTATATACATTGATAAATACATTTAAGTATATATAATAATGGTAATCAGCATATTAATCAAATAATGATAAAATTGTAATACTGAACTCATTATATTTAACATTAGCAAAAAACAAGTCTGAGTTTTAAATTTCTCTAAGTTGTTATTTTAACCGAGTTTTAATAGTTACTAACATTTTACTTTTTAATGAATATTTAATTAACTTTTTTGTTAAATGGTAATATAATATTTTCTCCAACAAACAATTTTTGTAAATTGCGTGTTTATATTACAAAAAAAAGAGAGAAAAAAAATTAAACATAATTTTGAAACGAATTATATAATATATCAATAAAATATATTTTAAAAAAGTAAATATTTAAAGTTGTAAATATTAATTTTTATTATGTCAGCACGTAATACTTATGTAAGGTTAAAACCTTAGTACATGCACCTTGAGTGCTTAATTTTAGCAAGAGGGACCTCTACAAATCATAACGCAAGATTCGACTTTATAAAGATAAGAGGGACCCCTCTCATCTCTAACCTATTTTTCTTAATTATATAGGAAAATCTAAAGCATTTTGATTTGGGAGCATGAAGCTAATAAATTCTTCACTGACTAAGTCCACTATTTCTATTAAACATTAACATTCGTGAACATTAACATTCGTGAAATCTTTCGATTTACGAAACAATATTCAGATATTAAATTTAGAAATATTTTGAATCAATTTAAAGTTGTAAATATTAATTATTATTATTAAGCACGATGTCAGCACGTAATGTCAGCACGTAATACTTATATAAGGCTAAAACTTTAGTACATGCATCTTGAGTGCTTAATTTTAGCAAGAGAGACCTCTACAAATCATAGTGCCAGATTCGACATTATAAAGATAAGAGGGACTCCTCTCATCTCTAACCTATTTTTCTTAATTATATAATAATACGTTAAAGATCGCCTTTTCACGCTATTGTGCATGCACTTTTTGTGAGTGTTAATAATAAATGAATACTTTCACTCCCAACACAAGATATAATATTTATGAAAGAATAAAATGAATACTTATTTTTTCCAACCCAAATGCTTATATATGGGCAAATCTTAAGTACTGGATGTGAAAGCATGAGGATAGACCACTCACTTTAAATTACTGTTTACGATGTCTGAATGAATGATGTTGATGAAATTATCTAGAATTTACTAGACATCACTCTCAAATGAAACTTAATTATATAGGCAAATCTAAAGCATTTTGATTTGGGAGCATGAAGCTAATAAATTCTTCACTGATTAAGTCCACTATTTTTATTAAACATTAATATTCACAAAATCTTTCAATTTACAACAAGTCAATATTCAGATATTAAATTTAGAAATATTTTGAATCAATTTAAAGTTGTAAATATTAATTCTTTTTAAGTGCTATGTCAGTATGTAATACTTATATAAGACTAAAACCTTAGTACATGTGCCTTGAGTGCTTAATTTTAGCAAGAGAGACCTCTACAAATCATAATGCAAGATTCAACTTTATAAAGATAAGAGGAACCTTCTTATCTCTAACCAATTTTTCTTAATTATATAGGAAAATCTAAAGCATTTTGATATGGGAGCATGAAGCTAATAAATTCTTCACTGATTAAGTCCACTATTTCTATTAAACATTAACATTCGTGAAATATTTCAATTTACAATGAGTCAATATTCAGATATTAAATTTAGAAATGTGACTGTAATATGACTAAACTTTTACTACATTCTGGAAAGAATTGTTTTGCTATTGATGCTGAACTCATGATTTATTTTCACTGTTTTTTTGAATGAAAATGTTATTTCACATAAACAAAAATTATGAAATAATATCAGTATGTGAAAAATAGTAGTCATCTGTGAGGGTTGGAAAAATATATTAAATAGGTAATTTGATATAATTGGTAATTCATACATAATATATTTTAAATAAATAATATGAATTCATAATGTTTTTAAAGATTAAAAAACCCAAGGAAGTCTTGAAAATTACATAAAAACTAAAACAAAAAGTATAAGAAGGTAGTCAAAATAATAATCTGTATGCTATGTTGAAGATTAAAGAAAAATGATTTGATATGATATATTAACTTATTTGATAGCAAAATTGATATAAAGGTAATATTATATTTCAAAAACCATATTATATTTTATTATTCATCATGTAAGTTTATTTATTTATTTTTTGGATAACATGATGTAATTATAAAAATAAAATATATTTTATTACAATTTGATCTACAAATATTAAATTTTTTGAAGTGACATATTTTATAATATCTACTTTAGATAAATGTATTAATGATTATCATTAATCACATCATTTTTAGTTCAAACATAAACTTTAAACTTAGTTAAAATTTAATATTAGGTTTCAAGTAAATATTGTTATATGGTTTCATTAATTCAATTTGATTCATTCTATTTTCTATATTATTTGATATCATTTAAACTTTCATTCCATTATACATATCAATCAATAAGAATATCTGAAAAAGGCAAATAATCTCACAACATATACTTTCTTCTCAGCCATTTAACCTAGGCCCCAGCCACAATCTCTTATAGTTGCCTTCATCATTTCTTCAATATTTATCAACATCAAATAATTTAATCTTGAAGTAACAATTTTTGCTCTCACATGAAAGATATTTATGTTATTTTAAAGCAATAAAAATAACTTTAAAAAAAGTCTTTAAAATGTATATTTTTGCTTTACTGATCATTTTGTGCAATATGATATTTGCTTTTTAGAGTGTTTTTGTGTCTGATTATTCTTTCTTTATATATATATATATATATATATATATATATATATATATATATATATATATATATATATATATATATATATATATATATATATATACAGACTACTTTCTATTGAACTGATATAAAATTATCGCACAACATAAGTTAACAATTATTATTCAAATGCATCCAGAAATACTGTAGGAACATAAAATAAAGTGATCAAGCACTGAGGAAAAAAATTATGGAAGAAAATTATTTTGAAACTATTTATTTCTTCTTGATATAAAGTTAAAATGATAAGAGGTGTAGATAATGATCATCATTGTATTAATGTGCATATATATATAATAAGTTCCACATAATTTTAACCGTAAAAATTAGAATATATATATAGCTTAATTAATCTGTAGCGCTTTCGATTATGTAGTAATTCTTATCGAATGTAAAGTAATAATGAAAGTTTAATATCACATGATTTTCCATGAGCTGTATGTGTCGATATTTGCTGCTTGACTATTTATCTTTGAATCTATTTATTGTGTTGGCTTCCTTAATTTTTCTATTAAGGTTTTTATTATTTTTACAGTTAAAATTATTTTGAACTTACATATAATATATTTACAACGAGTATTCATAGTTTTAACATATATATATATATATATATATATATATATATAAGTATATATATTTTAACATATATATATATATATATATATATATATACAATTAGAGGGATTTGAACCCAGACTTTCAAGCTCTCTATGTCATCCTCTCCATCTTATACAACCTATATACGTGACCACATACCTACATGTATTTAAATATAATATATATCATAATAATTATTTTCTAACATTATCAATCCACAAAAGTCTCTCCAAGTTTAATCCCCTGATCCACTCTTCTCCACATTACCTCAGCTTACTTTCTTACATCATTCATTTTTCATTTCACATGCAATCTCATTCTAGTCCTCTTGAAATGCAGTTTAAAGTTCCATTTGTCATCTATTACCATCTCTTCTAGTAAAATATCTAGCCTAGTTTTACTTGTCTTTTATTTCTTTCAATGTCTATTTGTTCTTTCACTCATATATTTCATTTTCAATCTTTTGTTATTATTCTTAACAAACATTTCATCATACTTTCTTGAGTGGTCTGAAATCACTGCATTGCTCTTCTGTAAATGTATAAGTCCAGAATTAGTAAAACACATTTATTAAAACCTTTGTTATCAAATACATGGATATATTTTTTTTAGTATTAAGCCATAACAAAACCATTCCATCTAAGTCTAATTCTATGATTAATTTCATCTGTTATATTTCCATCTGTATTGATAATATGACCAAGATATTTGTAGTTATTAACTTTTTTTAATTCATCATGATCAACATTTTCATTTTCTAGTAAATTTTATTGAACATTATTTTTGTTATTTTTGCATTTACCTTTCCATTATTTAGTTGCATCTAACAACTTTTAGAACTCTTCCCAAGCTATTAAGCATTATTTGAAAAAAAAAATTTAGTCATCTACAAAATCTAGATGGCTTAAAAATCTTCAATTCATTTTACTTCCTCAGCTTTTTTGTTGACACTTTGTCCCTTTAGCATTTTTCTCAGGTTGTATGTTAGGAGTTCGATTTTCTGCAATTCCAGCTTTGTCTGTAGATCTTTTTGGATTAGAAAACATTACTATGATTTTTGGATTTTTAATTTTTATTAGTGGATCATGTGTAGTTATTGCACCCTCTCTTGCAGGTTGGTTAATTGATATTACAGGTAACATAGACAGCTGTATGTTTCTAGCAGGTAGTTTTTAATCGTGACTTTCTTGATGTCACTATTAACAACATATATGCATTATCAAGAAGAAAAATTAGAGTCTCACATTGCTGTTGACCCTACCTTACAACAAACATATCAGATTAAACTTTGAACTTTTTAGAAAAAATTATTTTTATACTTTCCTAATTTATACTGTTGACATCTCAGTTTTTTATACTAAGATTGTTTTATATTTTTTGAACAATGTTTTTGATATATATATAAATCATTTTAATTTTATTTTATTTTTTGCTTAACACGTTTATCTCACTTAAAGGCTATGAAGGGGATAGGAGGAGAAACTCTCACTTATTGCTATTATCTTATCATCAATATTTTATAGCATATAATAATCAATGATAAACATTAGGATCAGGGAGAGTGTTGAAGATTATAGATAGACAGTTTTTATAGAAAGGATGTTGACTGTTGAAAGAATTATATATATATGTTCATACGAAGATTTTCATGGATTGCATATATAAAAGGCATATTTTGCGGGTTCATCCATGATAAAAAATTTAAATATTGATATACGGACATTTCAACTTGATCACACAAGTCATGCACTGGATGGTAAAAGATAGAAAGATGATTGTAGAGGCGCTACAATCACTGATTTGAAAAAAAAATGTTAAAACTAAAAATAAATTAGATGATTTTTTCTTACATTTAAATAATATGCATCCTCATAATAAATTTACAATGGAGACAGTCTGATGGAAAACTCTCTTTTATTGATGTTCTAGTCACCAGAACATCAAATAGTTTATCTTTTTCGATTTACAGAAAGAATACTCACACAGACAGATACTTACATTACCATTCTCATCATCAACCAACTCAGATAGTTTCTGTAGCCAAAACATTTTTAAATAGAGCAATTAACCTTTTAGATAAGTCACAGCTGGAAGAAGAAATAAATCATATTAATAGTGTTTTATTAGAAAATAGTTATAATTATAAATTTACAAAAAGGCCTTATTTCTAGCTCAAAATGGACAAAATAGGAAACAAAAAGATAAGTCAGCTATTAGGATTTGTGTTCCATATATAAAAGGAACTACAGACAGTATTGGATGCATATTAAAATGCTATAATATAGATACAGCATTTTTTACTCGTCAAAAAATCAGCAATATAATAACCAAGCATAAGGATTCAATCCCTCTTGAATCTCATGGGGTTTATCAAATCTCATGAAAATTGTAAAGCTTCTTACATAGGTATGAGTAATCATCACATCAGTGTTAGGAGAGATGATCATGCTAATGCAGTTCAACAACACTCATCATTATCAGCACTCTCACTCTATACTATAGATTCAGGTCATAAAATTGATTTTTCTAGTACCAGGATCATATCAGATGTGACAATCTCTACCAGTGCAAAATTAGAGAAGCCATTGAGATACTTAAAAGGCCAGTGAGATGATACAAGCAAACTTCCTTCTATTTGGAAGATTTTTTAAAAAAACATTCTTAATTTAACATTTTTGCTATTGGTGGAACTTTAACATTTTTTTGCAAATCGGTGATTGTAGGATCTCTACAACCATCTTTCTATCTTTTATCACCCAGTGGATGACTTGTGTGATCAAGTTGAAATGTCAATATATCTATATTTAAATGTTTTAACACGGATGAACCTGAAAAATGTCTTTATATATATATATATATCTAACTCTCATATATATATATATATATATATATATATATATATATGAGAGTTAGACTTGTTTAGTTAAAATTTTATATAAAAGTGATAAAAGAGTGATTGTTCTATAATTTCTAATACATTTATCAATTTTATATATTAATACTAATAATGCATTCTTCCAATCATCTGGTACATCTCTATTATTTAGGCATTTGGTATATAACTTTTCCAAAATTTTTGCTATTTTTCCATCTATTTCCTTTAAGATACAGAGAGACAAAACTTTCCATATAATAGTGCCACTCAATGCTAGTCAGAATAGTCAATGGATGCAATAATGTTATGCATAAAATCCATATCTAATGCCTTCTCATCAAATATCAACATACTAGTTTCAGCTTGTAGAAGTTGTATTAAATCCTAAAATCTAAGTGCAGGGTACTCAGATCCAAGGCTCCTCTCCTCACTTATAAAAGCCAAGCTAAAAACTAATCGGGGAATATTGGATGATTAGGCACTAGATAGGAATTTTATGCACAAACCTTTTTTTATCCATTGATTGCTATGGCTTTAATGAGTAGTGCCACTATATGGAAAGTTTTGCCTCTGTGTAAACAGCTTAGGTATGCATAAAGAATGGTGATCATATTATATTTATTTGTTTAATTCCTTTAAGATATTGACAATTCCATCATTATCTCTAGCGTTTTTCCTCATAGATTTAATTACATGAATCACTTCTTTATTTAAAATCCTGAGCAATTCCAAAGATGTAGCAATCTTAGGGGATCTTTTGTTTTGTTTTTCTTTATTGTTATATAATTTTATAGAATTATTCCACACATTTTATGATGTCGTTTATCTTTTTAGTAACAGTTCCATTTTTTCATATTATTGCAGCAATAATTTTCCTATCAATACCAACATGTTGTCTTTCATTTTTGATACTTTTATTCATTTTTATATATTTCATTAGTAACATATAATTACATATTTTTATATCACTATTACTTTTTTTTCTCACCATTTTGCAAAATTCTAGATATTCAATTATATTTTTATAGGTCACTTTTACATATTTTCATATTTATTCTTTTTTTTTCATAAATATCCTCTCTCAATAAAACATTTACTGCTCAATTACTGCTTTTTGTATCAGCTATCTTTTTTTTATATTTCTTAATAGTGTTTCATTCTAATTCAGAACCATCTTGAAAATTTGATATTTTAAAACAATTTGAAAGTTCTAACTTAAATTTATTGGAATGTTTCTGAAGGATAGCAATGCCAACTATGAATATTGTTCTTATATATTACTTATAATACTTCATTCATATACACTTTAATGCAAGTAATTTTCTTAACCTTTTTTATTTTCTTACAGTTTCGACTGTCCAGCAGTCTTTGTCAGAGCTATATCTTCCTTACCATTTTAACTTTAATTAAAATGACCTTCTTAATAATTTTTATCTCTTTAGTTTTGAATTAACATGATTCTTACATTTCCCTAATCTGATGATTATTTCCTGTGTTAAATTTATTAAAAGCATTACATTCTTGAAATACACATTTTCTGTTAGTCAAAATGTAATCTAATTCTGGTGTAGTTTCATTTGGATGCTTCTATGTTCATTTCCATTTAGCATTTTTCTCAAAGAAAAAAATCATAATATAAAGTTTTTATTTTATGTAAACTACACAAGTCTATCTCTTCTCTTATTTCTATTACCATAATCAAAATTTACTATCAGTATTTTCATCTTTTAATCATTTACCAACATTAGTATTAAATTCTTTCACATGACAATTTTAAAATGTTTCTTGGTTTGATCAAAAGTGTATAAAAATCTACTACTTCTTCATTATAATGAGAACTGGTTGAGTATAAACCTAAATTATCTGTGTTTGATATCTCTCATTATCTTACCATTTTTTCTGATACACCATCAAACTCCATAGTGATGTTCCTTCATTACTTATTTATAATGAATCCTAGTCCACTTATGCTTTCAATACTTGTGCATTTGTATTATAGTACATATCCACTTTTTAAATCAATTGTCTCTTCACTTTTTCTTTTAATTTAATAAATTCCAGAAATGTCTCATTTAATATAAGACAGTTCTTCTAATTCTTGAAATCTTCCTTTACTTAAAACTGATTTGCAATTGTAATAAATACTTAAATAAAAGTTTTCTATTAAATAGTACTATGAATCTGTAATCAAGGGATTTATTAGCACCCTATGCATTTGGTCAACAGCTCCCATCTTAACTGGTGACTTTTTGATCTTCTGACAATAGACATCATAATTTTGTTCTGCTCTGTCACAATTATAAATATCTATTAAAAGAGTTTATTCACACCAATATTCATCCTTTAATAAAACTCATCTGATATATTATTATTACCAGATGTACCCAGCCTTATGAAAGGTCACCTTTTTTATACATGTAATTTACAGTATTACTTCCTTTGCATTAAATTTTTCATAATAAGAATTAGATATTATTAAATATAATATCTGTAATATTTTTAATTGGTTACTTTAGCAAATTTTTTATAGGTTTAATGTAAATTAAACCAAAGATTTTAATATTATACAAATAAATGTGAAAAATTCACAATTGAAAAAAATGGTTGGAATGTAGTTGGCAAGGTATTAATATATTTGTCATTTTTAATAGTTCTGTGTATCTGTTTAAATGCCTGGTCCACAAAACTATTAATAAGCTAAATTAAAATTTAAAAACTTAAATACACCTGTTACATTTGATATGTGAATTTGTTAACATTCGGGACAACTCTAAAAATTCCACTTTATTTATGGCAGAATACAAATTCTACAGCTTGAAAAGGCTATCATTTTTGTAATATTTTTTTTATAATTTGTTGCTTTAGAATTTTTTTTTAATAATTTCATATAAATTAAACAAAATATTTTAATATTATATAAATAAATGTGAGAAATATAGATGGTCTGAAAGGCCATTACTTATTGTATTTAATATGTGAATTTGATAGCTTTACAGTGATTTATTAATGCCATAATAGTTTTTTTAATTATTTTGAATTTATCCTTGCAGGCAAATATTCATTGACAAACATACATTCACTGTTTAGACAAGAGAGAAATAGGAATTTTATACATAGGGATAATGTGTGCCATAAAATTAATACAATTAATGGAAAACCATCTTCTTAATGTATTTATCTTACTATAATGTATCAAGTAATATTTATTTTTATGAAATAAAAAAATTAAATTATTATTATATTATCTAATTTAAATTAGTCTAGAAGTAAGCATTCATTCATCATAATCATCATTATCACTTTACTGCTTTTTAATTCAACAGCTTATCATTATCATATAGTGGGCTTTCTTAGTTATATATGTGATCTCTTTTATTGCTTTTTACAACTTCTTGATATTCAGCTTGAGGCATTACTGTCATATCTTTTTAAAAACATGAAAAACCTAGCTTTAATTCAATATTTTTTTTTATTTAGATATTAATTCTAGCTATTGTTTATTCAATCATATGTTCTATATAGGTTTTTTAAAAAATTAAAACCTTCACTGTCAGAACCTTTTCTGCTGCTTTTCTATTAAATGCCATTATCTACATTTATTAAATCTTTCTTTTCTAACATATTTAATTTTAACATTAAGTCAACTTTCTATAAGCATTCTATTTAAACTTAATTTTACAATAATTTTACTTATTATGTTTCTCTCTGTATTAGCAATCTTATCCTGTTATGCATAATGTTAGTTTTTTTTTTTTTTTAATTTAGTATTAGTATGCTTTACTTCATTTTGAAAAATCATTGAACACTATGTTAGCTTTTAGCATTCTTTTTAAAGTCGACTTTTTTTTTACTTTCATCTGAATAGATGTAATGTTTTTTAATCCTCTACTGCTTATTTACAAAAACACCCACACGATCTGTAAAATCTAGTTAAGTTAATTAAATAATCACCAATTATTTTTAATCTCTTGGCTTTCCTTGTAAATATTGAAATATTTTATTGAAACTGCTATTAAAATTTAGGATGTGTAAAATAATTTTGTTTATATCCTTATCAATTTTAATATTCTTCATGACACCAGTTAAATTTTGATTTCAAAATTTGGCAATCCTTTAACACTAGCTTTACTTACTTTTGAATGTGCTTATAAAATTAAATTACTTTTCTGAATGCATATACCGGATGCAAATTGGAACTCATGCCTTTGGTAGCTTTTAACTTTTTGTAATTACTTCACTGCCATCTTGTTTTTTTTGACTGAATATAATCCAAAGCTTTCCGAAAATAAGTTATAACAGTTTTGGTAAAAATATGATATAAAACTGATTGTAAATTTGAAATCTTATTTTCTAACATGTACTTAGTTTTTTTTTTACATTTCTTAAAATATCATTTTTAATTTTACATTCTTCTAATCATCTATTTTATCTTTATCAATTAAATATTCTGTTAATCTATCTTTTCACCTACTTCTCTTAAGATACCAATAACAATTCTATCATTTCTGAAGCTTTTTAATTCTTCAAAGATTTAATTATATGACTCAATTTTTTTATTTAAAATTTTTAAAAAATAATCACCTAATTATAGGTAGATAGTCGGTGTTGTTGTTTTTTATTACTATACCTTTATTTGTAGCATAATTCTAGATACATCTTAAAGTCATTTCTCTTAAAAATAATACCTTTTTTCTTTTTTTTCTTTTTGTTGTTAAAATAATTTTCTTTCCAATATTAACTATTTTGTTTTCTTATATAAATAAACATCAACAGATAACATTTTTTTAAAAAAAATGTCTTGCCTTTACAACTTTTTATTGATACATAAAATACATCTTACTATTATCACTGTCTTGAAACACATATTTCATGTTAATCATAATGAAAAACATTTCTGTTGTATCTGCATTCGTTTCCTTTATTTCAGTATTCATATTTAAATTTACTAATAGCAATTTTAATTTTAAATCATTTTTCAATACTAGCATTAGAATATCCTATGATAATTTTAACAAGTTGTTTTCTCTAATCTAGTGCAGTTTAGTGCCTCTATATAAAATTTTCTATTTTTTAACTCAATAAAACTTTCACAGTTAATAAGTCTGAATTACGTTAAAATAATTAATTTTATCATTGTCTGATAATTCACCATTAATCTTCATAATGTTATTTTTATTTATAATGTGTCCATTTTATTTGCGCTTCCAAATATTTGTTTCTTTATAGTAAAACATGGACTAATATTCAAATCGATTATTTTTTCAGTTTTTAACTTTGAGAAGGCTGACAAATTTGTATTCAATATAAAACGGAATTCATTTTAATTAAGAAGACTTTTAGTTAGCCCTTGATCTATAATTAAATAAAAAGTAATCGTTGAATCGCAGTTTAGATCCAAAACGGAAATACTTAGCAATTTCGCCTTCATTTTCTTATTATTGATTTGTCAGATTATCAAGAAAGACATATGAAAAAGATTGCTTACTTTATATCCAAATTTGCATTTTCATTCAAACATCAAAATAACCTGACCGATATCGTAATTAAAAACTACCATGAATCTGGCATCATGCTGATCTTAGTTTTAAATTCAGAAATAAATTCACTAATTTGAAATTTATAATTTCATATTAGTTGCTCGTATTAGTTTATATGCTTTGTCCTTTGTTAATAAAGTAATAATCAAATAATTTATTGCTCATGAATTCATGAAATGTTTGAGCAGTAGAAGTGACAGAATTATAGCTATAATTTATGAACCAGAGTATCTCTCTGCCCCTACATAAGAACCAGGGCATTTCTCTTAATAAACATTTTAAAAATAGACACACGACAGATGTATTTTATTTTAAAAAGTAATTGCATAGTTCATAGTTAAGAAGATCGTGTGGTGTTCAGTATTAGAAGTAATAAATTGAGTTTCATTTAGTAACATTTAACCTCAAATCCACTACTCTACCCAGGATGTAAATTGCTGACCGTAGTATACTTTGTTGCATTTAAATAATTAAGTTTTGTTAGTGTTTTATATATAGATGTATTATTAATCTTTAAAACTCCATAGAGAAAGTGTTAGTACTTGTCATCCTTATTATTTATCATATTTATCTTCCCTCTGTTATTATATGTATGTATTCTAATAATTTTAATTATCCAGTAAATAAACAATGGATATTAAAAATTCTTTTTCTATAAATATTATATATATTATTTTTTTTTATTTGTAGAAATTATGGCAGTTAGAGGTTTCTTATGATAATGCAACATATCTGGACGTTTTTTGCATTATTATGTTTGGGTTTGAATTGGCTAACTGTCGCATTTGAAGATGAGACTGAAAATCAAGTTTTACAATTTAGTGATGATATTTTACCTAATGTAAAAGGTATGTATTTGCATTTAATTGTGCATTTGTTGTTGCTCTTGTTATTACATAATTTTAATTTTGACTTACTGTAATATATGTATATGTAAATATGTCTTCCCATTCTGTATGTCGTTCCAAGAAATTTTTTTGTCTTTTTTTCCTTTCGTTGTAACGAGCATAGCTCTACATTGTTTTTTTTTTTAAATTTATTAAACATGAAAGTAAATTAAAAGTTCGCATTTAAAAATTTTCTTTAAGAATTAAAAATTGAAATTAAATATCATCTTAAACTCTTATATATTAATTAAATCGCACAGATAATGAAAAATTATTAAAATAAAACTTTATTAAAGAAAAGTATTTTAAAACTAAATTTTAAAAGATTTGGAGATGAAATTATATCTTTAAATTTATCTTTAAATATATTTTTGATTTGGAAAACAGGTTAATTAATCAGAAAGGAAATGATTGTTAATTAGTTAAATGTAAACCAGCCTTCGGCATTTAAAGTAAAAACACGGTCAGATAAGAAAAAATAGAAACTGTTAGCAAATAAGAAGAACCCTATGGAATCGGACCCAACAAAAGGATCTCCATCGATGCTAATGTTAAGTCAATCCTTCGAATACGATAAAAGGAAAATTTGGAAATTATTAATTAGTGAGGAGTTATTGATGATTATTACGATGTAACAGCTAGGTGTTAGTGCTGAGGGGATTGAAAAAGACGCACAGCTTCAATCCCTTCAGTTCTGCTAAGAAAGGAAGAAAAATGAACCATCGTTTCTACATTGAGGACCAACACACTAAAAAATCTGGATGGATAAATAAACCACAGGATACCATCTTGGACACGGGGAATTTTCAAACGGAAGGAATATATGAAGATGAACTATTTAAATAACGAAGAACTTTAAAATTTATGAAAGTAAATTAAAAACTTTCCAGATTTAAATAATTGCAATATTATTCTATCTGACCGATATTATTTATTAATTAGTTATAATTTTGTTTAGTGTATTTATTTTGTAAAATCATTTCCATTTATTTATTTTTTGTTCTTTAAGTTTTATTACGATTTTTGTTTTCCGTTAAATTAATTATAAAAATGTTAAACTTAAGTCGGGCGTGAATGGCTGTATAGATTTGTAAAGTTATATTAGGGGAGGGTAATCTTAGGTTATTTATGTCGTTGTTAGATTGGGTCAATGGATTGGATATATTGATGTAGTTAGTAGATGTAATCGGAGTTCGCTACTGCAGAATCTTTATATATATACTCCCCGTTGCCTATGGAAGGAATTATAAGACGGAGAACGCAGTTCCTTTCTATGGAGTTTTTTTTTATTGTTCTTCTCGTTAGATAGATGTAATATTCCTATCTGATTGAGAGTCAATGTCTTTTCTTAATTCTTTTGGTGCTGCCGTATTTCGTATTACATTGAATACATCGATATATCAGATGGATTGATGCCAGTTTGACTGCGAATTTTAGCCTAAGGTTAAATAGGGATAGAATATTTTAATTTCAATGCAAATCTATGTAGTATTCAGACTCGATTCTAAATAAAAATGCATTAAATTTAAGTTGTTTATAGACGCTTGCACGGATTGTTTATCGGTTAACTATGTTTTGCGTTTTCATATTTGATCAAAATATATAGACATTCGATAAATAATGATACCTTACGGTGAGTATCTAAAATGTATTTATTCGGATGTCTTTTAAGTTATTGGTGACAATGCAAGTATCTTATGGTGAATACTATTGGGTTACATATAAATTTCTCTCCGCAATTGTCAGTAATCAATAATTTTATATTTTGATCGCTTATGTTTACTTTGGAATGTTTTTAACCGTGTAATCCATGTAACCGATCTATAGCAACTTATTATAACAAGCTTTTATAATCCCATCTGTGCGAACTTAATTAAAATGTAAAATTAGAATATAATAGTAATTAAAGGTAAATTAAAATCAAAATCAAAGTTAAAAATAATGTTAAATGTTAAAATGTAAACTAATACTAAAATAATTTTAAATCTTATATATATGTGCATAAATAAATGTTTGTATGTTAATTACTGGCAGTGGCTTATTTTATTTATTTTTTAATGTTGAAATCTAATTAGATAAGATCTTATATTATTTAATCTCTGCTATTCCACTGAGCTAGTGACATGGGCTAATGACCGGATGCAAAATTCAAAAGGAAAAAAAAATTTTTTTTTTTTTTGACTTACGTATCTGCCTACTTTATAAATTTTTCTAGTTCAAATTAGATCAGAGATTAAAATGATCATTATAATATATATACAGGAATTCATATAAATGAAACGTAAATCTGACAATAGCCATGCATTAGTGTAACTGTTTCTTTATAATAGTATGAATATAATTTAGATTAATCCATTTCTTTGCTTAGAATCATTAATTTAAGTATCGTGACTCAAATTAAAATTCAACCAATCTGATTTTAACTTGTGTACCAACATTATGTAATGAAAAACTTGATTTTTCCATCGATCAATATATATACATACTTTTTAAGTACTAATTATTGTAAATCTGGCTATCAGATTCTCATTATCATGGAATTTGAAAAATATGTATTTTTTATAATTGTAGTATGTTATATCATGATTATTACTTACTTATGTATGTCATGGTATAATACATATATGATTTATTGGTATTTGTAAAGTATTCACTGTGCAGCCTTTGGTAGTGCTGTTTCTAGTTAAAAACAGAGCGATATAACATTACCGGGCCGCTAGATTTTTTTTTCTCTAATAGATTGTATTTTGACATACGGCTGTAATTTTTTCTTTTTAGTATATTGTTGTTGTTGTTTTTTGGACATAATTATTTTTTTTTTGTTTTCATTTGATAAATTTAAAACTATAATGGACACTTTGACTTTTTTTTTTTGGATCTCAAAAGTACATAATTTTTGACATACACCTCATTTTTGGGGGGAGGGGGATTTCCATTCTAAATCTGCTATTTCTTTTTTACAGACATCTTTTTTTTTTTTTTTTGGTTTGGATTCGATACATTTCAAAGTATAAGGGACAGTTTTAACTTTTTTTTTGGAATATCTCAAATATACACAATTTGCTTTACATACAACTTTTTTTTTTTGGCCTTTTAAGATACTGTTGTTGTTTTTTTTAACAGATCTCTTTTTTATTTTGTTATTTAAAATTAGAATCGACAATTTCTTTTTGAATTTGTTAAAAATGCAGGTTGCTGTTTATTGATTTAGCAAAAAAAATCAAAGCTGTCCAACAAACTCTGCCTCAGATGTCCGTATTTGCTTAGAAATGAAAAGAATTGTTTGGTATTTTGACTAATATATTGATCAAGAGAGTCGATTCTCTTCCAACCAAAAGAAGCATGTTGTTGATTGATTTGAGAAGAATATGAAGCTGTCCAACCAACTCCACCACACTCGGCTTTAAAGCCCTACCTTTTGAACATTGACATTCTGGTGTTAATTAATCAATTTACAGATCAAAAGAATCACAAACAAAACACAGATTCTTTTAAATCAAATAAATTTTATTCACCATGTATGACTAAACCGAATCAACTGTGTCATCTTTTTCTAGTTTTTTTCGGACATCCCCTTATTGCAAGAACCTGGTAGCCATTTTGTTCTTCTTTTGTTACTCTCATCTGAGTCATGACAGAAATGGTACTTTTTTGCTAACAATTACAATCATCTGACAGAGACGTTGACATACATCTTTTGGGTTCTAAATAACAACAAACACCAAAAAAACAAGCTCGGACAAATTTCAAAAATACGCTGATAATTACTAGTATCCCAAAAGATCTCAATTGGGAAATACAGAAAATCATCAACAAACAAACAGTTGCAAATCATTCCAGTGCACACACACTCAGATTAAATTTGAGCCAGAATACAAATTTGCTCCCTATGTGTAAGAATTGACATCGCGATGAAATAAGCAGCAAACTAGACGATCATCTAGTATTGTTACTTTAGACATAGGGTTAGGACTGCAGAAGTAATTGGCCACGGATTCTAACCACTACATCTATTGTCTCTTGTTAAGTGGCTAATACAATCACTAGTCATGTATTAGCCATAAGGTGTGGCCGTGAAAGCGGTATTATTCTGTGTTTTTACACAGAAACAGTGCCACCACAGGCTGCACATTAAATACTTTACAAATACCGATTTATTATATTTTTCATTGCTACATAAAGGCAAAAACTGCTTGATCTCAAAATACAATTTTGATTATTCTCAGTTAGTGCAAACATATTTGCAGCCTAGTCTCCAATATTTGCTTTTTCAGTTTGCCAAAGTTAATGATTGATCACCTAACTTCATATTTATTAGCCAGCAATCAAGTTTGTTTGGCATGCAAGCACAGAAATAAGAATAAGAACTTATCAAAATGAAAGAAAATATATATCATTGGTGATAAAACAACTGAATAAAGTAAAATTTCATCCCAATCCAGTTCTCTGTGAATGATAAAATATAAAATTATGTATTCACACATACAGCTAGCTATACATATAACATTTAAAACAACTCATTAGTCTAATATATTATTTATTCTATTTGTTAACAAAGAAATCTAACATACACATATGTTATTTCATTTGATTATTGTAAAAATATTATTTATTTGTTAGTGCATATATTAGCAGTTAATTGTAGTCAGTATAATAATAAAGTAAATATGATATTAAAATTACAAAGATTAATTATCTAAGAACAAATAATACAAAAACAATCATTAAAAGCTTTATATATGTTTTTACCTTATATTTAAAATAATCAATCTAAAATAAAATTTAAATAAATAACTAAATATTCAAGAAACAACGATTTTGATTAAGGAAGCAGTGAATATTAAGAATAAATTGAAAGCAGATATAATGAATCTTTTAATTTTGTCTTTTATCACTGATTCTATTATCTTTATGCCAAGGAAGCACATTGAAATCAGATGTAGGTTTGTAGTGTTTGAGACTGTTTTTTTTCCATGAATGGCACAAGCTTAATTTGATTTAAGCCCTGTATTTTATAGATGTTTTTAGCAAGAAAAGAAACTAGGTTAAGCATGTATTATGCTGCAATTTTATCCAATATGCTTGTATACAAATTTGGGAATTCCATCTATACCCGGATGACATAAGTTTGGTATTGCTTCTATTTTTTGAATGAAGTCTTTTGAAGTAATATTAACATTATTTTCTAATCTATCGTGTAAAAAAGTTGTTACATTTAGTGAGGAGTCTCCCTAGAATTTCTCTCTATAGAATATGTAGAGTTTCTCCAACATAAAATTTTGACAGACAATGTCAGATTGAATTTTAATAGCTGTTGGGACTCGAACTTGGGAGGGGTGTCCCAGCACCATAAATATGCAGCTTGTTTAGTTATATCCTTTTTTAAGGGAGATATATTCTATAAGCTGGTTTGTTAACAATTGATATGTTTTCTTTAAAGCTATTAGACTGGGATGATCGAAATTTGATTGGGAAGTAACAATATTTTTTTATAAGTATCATCCATTAACTTTAGAAGTTTTGTTGGGGGTGTTGATGTTCTGGTGAGATGATCAATGTTAAATGAAAGTAGATTAATAAATGCACACCATGCTTGGACTGAATCTATTGCAATACCTTTCAACTTGTGAAGATATATGTATACCCTCTGAGAAAAGGTATTCTGGTGTATGTGATGGTAGAAGAATTCTTATGGTTCCTCCTGTATTAATTGTTGTCCTGATATCAAAATTAATATCCAGTGACAGCAAAACAGCTGCAAGATCATAGAGGGGGGAGTTCTTCAGTTGAATACTTATCATGTTGTGTAATGATGGTGAATAAAAAACCAGATCTATAAATGATGAATGTCTACCATTGTTAAATGACGCAGCCTTCCCTGGCAAAAATCCTCCCTTACTCATCATCTGAAATAATAGTTGATGTAACCATTTATTGGTGAAGGTCTGGTATGTCATCTTGAAGTCTCCTAAAATAATCATCAGATACACAGCATTTGCGAATTTGGAATTAACTGTTTGAATAATTCAGTTTACTATAGTGGGACCTGGAGGGATGTACACAATTGCTATGTTTAAGATGATGGCTTTATGAAGAATTGTAATTATTAGTAAATGTGCATCTTTATGTAGAATTTTAAATAAACTAAATGGACAGGCCTTATTGATGATAATGCCTGTATCCCCTGAGGGAGTGTCAGATGCGTCAGGGAAGGCAGTATAGCCCTTGGAACTTAGCTTATCTGTAGGACTGATTTGTGAGTCACTGTAGATTTTTGTTTCAATAATTCTATGAATTGTGTTTTAACAATGCCATACCATTTAGTGAGAGATCAAATTTTTGTGGAGAGTTTAACCCTCTAATATTAAAGACTCCTATTTTAATATCCATTATTTGTTTGTGTGTGCACGTATATATCAAGATCAAAGTCTAGAAAATAAAAAAAATGTTAATCTAAGATAAATGTGAATATTATAACAAAGATAACTGTATAACATTTTGAAGGGATCACTAGATGTGCAGTGTTTAATTATTGTGTGCAGATTTATCTCTCGATCTCGTTTTTCTATCTGTGAAGGAATTTTCAAACAAAAGATTATTTGTGTTTGTAACACTATTTAACCCTTTCAACGATTATTATTTAATTGGCCAAATGAGTTAAAAATCAAAACTTGTAATTGGCCAACTCACAACTTTAACAAAATCTATTGTTAAAATAGATCACTTTTAATAATATAAATACGTTAGTTTCGTTTGTAAAAAGTATATTACTGAATTGTCAGATTACGAAAGCAAACGAAAGTCTTTTCAAAAATAAAATTTGATTTATAATTTAAAAAATATTCAATTGCGGTGAAATAAAAGTAACCGCTATTCAACCAACCAAAAAAGATTGCTGACGCAATCTTTTTTTTTTCACTTTAACGTTACGATCAATATGTAGCAATAAATAAATAATTCTTGGTAATATCTTAACTATTTTTCTAAAATAATTTGATTTTTAGTATTATTTTATCAATAATAATTTGTAATTCAATTCAAATATTGTTTAAAATGTTGTAAACATTCGTTTATCATTTTCGTAATAAAAATCAAAACGAACGTAACTTTTTACTTTTTGGCAGCCATTTCCCTTTCTGACAGAAGTGGGACAACCAATAAGATTCAAGAAAAGTTGGTGAGGAGGTGGTGCTTTGGTTTTGTTTGACATATATGGTCATTTTTATTGATTTTTTACTTGTAAAATAACTCTGAAGAGGGCACCATCTTACAGAACTTTTGATTTTCTTTCAAATGACATATAATATGTATACGTGCGATAAAAAGTAGCCGATTTAGAGTGACGTCAAATCTTCTCATTTTTAGACGAGTCATGCATTTTAAGCATTAATACTTCTTCCATTGGGCTATCTTCTGACAAGTATACAGCTATATCAGAAGCATTGTGCTTTGCATTATGTTAGCTTTTTTTCTAAAGATTGGAGATGGGAAATCATTATTACTTCTTTTATATTCTAGAGTTTTTAGTTTCTTTGGATTGTTATTGTTTGTTTTTTAAAAGGTTGACCTGGTTTTCTAGTAGTTCGTGAGTTTCCAGAACCATCTGAGATTCAATTATTTCGAGGGATGTTTTATTAAGAAGGGTGATGATGCCAGATTAATAGGGGAAGAAATTTCAATACTGTTGAAACTTGTAGTCTGCAGAAACACCTTTTCACTGTTGGAGTCAATATTATTTTTCCCTCAATTTTATGCTCTGTCAAAGGTAAATCTTCCTATGTGATCATGACCTCATTACAATGGTTATATTCTTTTGGACATTGATGTAAGGGGGGTGCTCTCATATTAAAATTATTGCAATGTAAAGCTGGACAGTTGCTAATTAGGTGACTACATTCTTTACAATGGCAGCATTGTGGTTTGCGACCATTTATAACAAGAATTAATATTGCTTCTTGATCTGTAATTTGTGTAGGAACATTTTTAGGATTTCTGTTTTCTCTCAATTTTACTTTGAATCTATAACTGTTAGTTAGTATTGGGATTGGGTGTATTTTTCACATATATATGCTAGAAATCTATCACCCCACTGAATTATTTCATTGGTTTAATGAAATCTGTGTCAGAGTAATCTTGTTATGTATTTTTAATTCAGCCAGTAATAAAGTTTTCTCTTTTGAGGTTGACTATAATTAATGTCTATTGTCCCAGGGATGTAACTTCTTGTCAAAACATTTTTTTACCCTGTTCATTTACCATTAAAATGGTCAAATAATGCAGATTTGGATGGTCTTCTACATGAACTATTGAATTCCATAGTTTTTTCTTATTAACTTCTTTGAATAGTTGCTCTCTAGGAAATCTGTAGAGTGAGCAGTTCCTATCCATAATTACTATGATAACAGAGTGGTCTGTGAAAAAAATGTTTAAATGAATTGAAGATATCCCTAAGTATAGTTTGATTAAAGACCAGAAATTTTTTTGAGGCTATCACTAGACCAGGGCTCTTTTGTTATGTTAACATTAGTTTCCATAGTTTTTGGTATGAGTTCTAGTTTCATCAGATCTTCTACTGTAAATTGATAAAATCTGGGCGTTTGCTGCATTTTTATTGGGAAGCCCAATCGCAGATCATTTTTACTTTTTTTAAAAATATTTATTGATGATTGTGACTTTGCAACCTATGAATAGGAACTTTTAAGCATGTCTAAGCTGGTCGGCATCATGCCAGGATGCTGGACACCTAAGTCCATTATGTAATCATATTATTATTAGCATCATCATCATCACCATCATCATCATCATCATCATCATTATTATTATTATTATTATTATTATTATTATTATTATTATTATTATTATTATTGTTATTATTATTATTATTATTGTTATTATCATTATTATCATTATTATTATTATTACTATCATTATTATTATGTAACAAAAAGGGAACTTTATTGGGTCTAAGCAATTTTACAAGTTATGTAGATTACATTGGCATATTTGTTTTCAAAGTGCTTTTACACTCGTTTACAATTTTTACAAATATTGTATAATTTTACATGTGTTTAGGTTACATTTGTATTTTGTTACATGTTTATTTTCCATCTATTATTTTTGATATGATGTCATTAAGTTTTCTATCTGTATTTGTTTCCTTAAAGTAATTTTACAAGATATATATAGATTACATTGGTATATTTGCTTACAAAGTATTTTTAGAGACATTTGATAATTTTATAAATATTTGATAATTTTACATGTGTTTAGATCTCTTCTGTTATTTTTTGGTATGATGTCGTGTTTTCTATCTGTATTTCTTTCCTTATCTTGATATTGTTCATTTGTGCTTCATTTGATTGTGATTGCTTAATAAGTTTTGCTGATTTTTGTTTGTGCTGATTCTAGTGTCTATGAAACTACACATATTTGCAAAGCAACACATATATATTGTTGTTGTCCTTGGATTTAGTCAGTGTTTTTATTTTTTACATGTTATTCTTGGCTTCTCTTTTCAGAATGCTGGTGAGATGTTGATTAATAATCAATTATCATTATGCATATTTTAACTTGCTATAATTTTAACTGCAGTTATCTTGATTTTCATATACTTTAATCAGATTGGAAATAGTTGTTTTTGCATGCTGGCATGTGATTTGTAATATCCATTGATTATAACTGTAGTTTGTTTCTATCTCTTTCATGGTTGACCAAGAAGTTTTATCTAAATCATCTGTCTGGGCTTAATGGTTAGAGTAATTTACATTGTTTTTTTAGTCTGTCTTTTTGCTTCTTTGGTGGTTGGCCAGAATGCCTTCTTGTTTCAGGCATTCTTTCTTCCATGTGATTGGTATAGATACTGCTTCCATCTGTTCTATATGTTGATGTGTTTTTGTTATTGCATGTGTGTGTTTTAGTATGTGGTGTTGGTATCCATTGCTTTATATTATTACCATGCAATTTTGTTTTATGCTGTGTGCTTGTTGTTGGCATTCTTATTTTGCTTTGGATTGTTTACTTGGTCTTCAATTGCCTTTTCAATTTGTGTATAGATTATTTCAGTGTCCATATTTATGTTTTTTTGCTTGTATGTTTTCAAATTTTGACCATTGTTTGGTCTTGCTGCTTGGATTCAAGTCTTGGTTGTTTTGATTCAGATTACTTATTTGTTCAAGGGAGGGCTGTGTTTTTTTTATGATTTTCTGTTGATTCTATGCAGCTTGGTCTGTATTGCAATGTATTGCCAGGTGTTCATGTTTTTTTTGCATGTGTAACATTGTGGTCTCAGGACTCTTATATATATATTAAGCAGGACTTCCTGACCAATGATTTTGTGGATATGTCTTTCGGATTTATATTGGGATTAATTTTCATTTTGAATTCAAAGCTGTTTTCATACACAGGTATTGGTGTATCTGTAAGATATATAGGTTTAAAATTTGTGACTTCTCTGAATGGTTTCATCATCTGCTGAAACTCTTTTATAACATATACAAAATACCCATTTTTTAATATTCCCATGATAAAGTTTTGTGCATCTCTGTCAATGACTTCTACTGCATAATTCTTTAGTATTTTTATTTGCATTTGAAAACGATCTCTTTGATGTTCTCCTATTTGCTGGATTGCATCCCAGATTCCATGTTCTATCAGGGCTTCATATAATAAGGCTCTTGGTAATTTGTATAGATTGAGATCTTTATCCATGGCTGATAATACTATTGGTTTTTGCGAAAAAAAAATTTAAATGAGTTAAATAATTTTCTGAGGATAGTTTTATTATT